>OZ026619.1:31151793-31491793 GCA_964020975.1 Hermodice carunculata
GCAAGCTGCATGTAGATCATGCAGGCAAGATATAAAATGACAATCAGATGTAAAGGATGAAAAAACGGGGCAATTGCCATATGATTGGTAGTTAGAGGTCATATGTTGCACACCATATGAGCTACAATTTGGGAATAAGCCACTGCATGAGGTGTGGTATTAAGTTTGAACTCACAGAAGTACTTGTATGAGATATACATGTAAGTTGATATTTGATCATAAATATATCTCTTGTCATTCTGTTAACTATTTTAATATGATAGCTTATGTACATGTAAACAGGATATACGTAAGAAAGTGTTATCTAAATTTTACAATGCCAAAAGAACATATAAAAGTCATATCTTACTCAGCTGGACTGTCAGCCTCAATAGTGCCATATTGTTGCCTGTACTGGTAATATGCAGTTTGCAGCACCCAAACATTGAGGCAAACAGGTGCAAAGCAAGGATGCTGTGTGATACAATTGCAATGACCACTAGCATCATATAGCTCTACAACTACAATTTTTTCTTCAACTTTGTCATCCTCCAGTCAACATTTACTCTCTTCCTTGGCTTTGGTTCACAGTTTTGGGAGATACACCAGTCACACATTATTGAGCAGATTTCACATTTTTGTTACATCCATGTACCATGGGTACAGTGAGATTTGACTTAAAAGACCACGCCCCTGGGGATGACCACACTCTGGTCTCTCAAAGACAGGTGGTCTCTCATAGGAGGTATAAATTACTTAGAAATGTATCTTGAAAATTGTCATTCATGAAGTGGAATTCAATCATGTGTCCATCATCAGTTTTGCAAAAAAAACTATTTTCACAATAATGCAGATTTGAGTAGTTTTAGGGCAAGCAGAAAAGTCACTTGCTCTGCAGAGAGCAGAGAAATGGATTTGTATGTGCATGATTTTTCTACGCCTTCATATGTGCCACTTAAATCAAGGAACAGTGCAGGAAGGAATTAAAACCAATGAATTAATAGAATTATTTCTTAAAGCTGGATCCTTTAATTAAAGAATAATAACTTGTACCACTTTCAAAACATATGTAAACATTTGTTTCTCTCCTTGAACCTGTAAACCTTAAAAGTTCCATTTGTTTCCATTATGTCTCTCCATTTCTTGTTTAAGAACGTCGCACTCTGTACCACTCAGACGGTTTCGAACCGTACCATCATGGTATTGCCTTTAACAATTCAATGCATTGTAGTTTAAAAACAAAATTTGGACAGAACTATAGATGCAATATTGGAAAAATAAGGGGGGAGAAGGAACAGCAAACGGTGACACAAACACATTAACACTCACAACTGCTAATCAAGGGATACAAATAATGAGAAAAGCACCCCAGTTTCATCATGTTCATATTTGTTCAAAGAAACATTCTAGAACCAATGCAGATCTTGGCAGTTTGAGGACAAGTAGCTACTTTGCTAGACTATTGGTAGCACACTTCAGTCTCAGAAAGAAGCTATCAGTGCCTCGTCTGGCTTTTAGTGTGTCCATTTCGTGAAACATGGTTTAGGAATGTGACGTCCTTGGTGCTTGTTACTTTCTATTTATCTTATCTATTGTTTAGCCTATGACATGTTTTTACTCACTGTAATATATGATGTTGGCAAATATAGCTGATTTTCTGTCGGATTATTATATGCTATGCTTATCATGTATATACTTTTTCTCAATTTCTGTACACCATGTTTCATGAACAAAATCATATACCTGATGCCAGAATCTGACAGCCCACCTGTCAGAGCCTGGTACCAGGTAGCCTATTTGGTCCCTTCACTGCAGCAGTTTCAAAATTTGACTAGTCAGGCATGAATAGGCCACATGATCCTCATGCGTGTAACACTGACAGGTCCTATAAAATAGTGACATTATTTTTAATAATATGGATATTTCAACATACAACCAGTTGTGCACATGGCATGTATTTCAATATGCAGATCAGCACTGTGACCATAGTGACATGTTTAACCGTTGACTTGAAGTTGATATGATCACAATTCCAAACTGTCTTTTTAGAAGAAAAGTCTACGCTTGAATGTTGGTGTTATGGTTGAATACTAGAATAGCTTAGGACTAAGGCCGAGGGCATTCCACTTCAACTGAGCAGGTCATAACATCATGATCGTGGGTTTTACTCACTGTCACTGTGACAGTTTACTTGTTCACAAGACTTGGCCACACAGGTGAACTAGTACTGAGACAGTAATACCCATGGCCATGATGTTATGACCAGCTCAGAAGCTGCTCAGATTAAGGGATTAAGGCACCTGATCAAATATGCTACTCATGGATCAGAAGGGCCCAGAATTATTATCTTACCAGTCTGTATTGCCAATTCTACTCTGTCTCTCCCTCTCCATCTCTCCCATTTGTTGAACGTTGGCTTCGCCGGGTTGAGCTCCCTCTTCAAAGGTCACTGGCTCATATCGGTAAGCTGCCCTGCCCAGCTCCGGTGCTACTGCACAACCCTCTGCCTCTGGCTCGGAAAAACTGGAATCTTCAACAGATAAGTCCAGCAAGCAATCGCTGTGATGATCGCTGTCACTCGCCGACGTCATGTTCATTTCACCTACAGGGGTTCCGCTATCTACGTCAGGTTGCACCCCTAAATTGGCCACAGAGGGCAGCACAAAGGTATAATGCCTAATGACCAGCACTGTAGGATTTGGCTTGACCAGAGTGGTGGAATTTGTGGCAGGCTCAAATCTGTTACATATAATTTTAATTCAGATTTTGCCTTTACAAAATAGAGTGATTTGAAAAATTAATTTTGGGCATAATTTTTTTCCGGTGTGGTCGGAAATTTAAAGGTGATATTGGGTGCGGACAGGTGAAAATCCAACATGACTGCGTTCAGATGGGGCAAAGTCAAAAGTTTGGTGATCATCATATATGTTAATGCCTCTTATTTTGTAAGGCAGACTTGAACTTAATTGGTGAGCATAGTCTTCATAAAAGTTAAAGCTCCTTATCTCAGATATGTCAGGATGTGTTATAATAGCCGCCTATGAGAAATTCAGTTTAGTGGTGCCACCTAAACGGAAACTGGTGCTCAGAGGTGAATTTTTAAATGAGGCCTTCAAGTTACAATTTATGCCCCCAAAGATCACCTTGTCACCTGACTTTGTAATTACAGAAATTCTAACATGGCTGTCTTTGTATGTTTGGACACCAGAACAAAATAAATTTACGTCTATGATATACAATGGGCTACAATGACGGCATTTGATGTATACACTGAAATACGTGATTTTTCTTTATAATTTCGACCAGACGAAAGAATGAGTGACGTGTAATTGGTATGGAGGTACAATAAATTCAGCTGGAAGATGTTGCAACTACATTTAAATGATTTCCAAATAAAAATGTGCTGAACTCGAACTTTTCACCTCACACGTTTCAAAACAACAGAAATGCGGCCTAAATGGTCAAGTTTGCAGATCAAAACTGAGGGAAGTAGCAAGCTCATCACAACGACCTTCATGTTATTTCATGAAGGCATTGAGTTAGTGAAATAGGAATAACAACAAGTACTTGTCATAAAAAATATTTGTTTTATGAGAGCAACACAAGGACATGCATTTCCATCCAAGAAACTTCATTTTTAGGGGTAGGGGGTACCATTGCGTTCAATATAGCTTCACTCACCAGAGTTTTTGTGTCAAAAATAATTCATTGCCACAAACAGACATCATTTGCACCATGCAAGTGAAAAAGAAAAGAAATGAAACGATATCTGAGCAAAAAATAATGTTTTTTTGTGTTTCGGAGGGGTGAGCGAAAAATATCAAAAAATTGCATGAAAATCCACTGTGGCATTGCATTGTAAATGCTTGATAATTCAAGAACAGAAGCAGTCAGGGGATTATTTTTCCACAGACATACTTATATGTGATAGTACATTGTATATTAACAATTACATAAGTCTTGCAAACAAAAGAGGTCCCCCTTAGGTTGCACCCCTAAATTGGCCACAGAGGGCAGCACAAAGGTATAATGTCTAATGACCAGCACTGAAGGATTTGGCTTTACCAGAGTGGTGGAACTTGTGGCAGGCTCAAATCTGTTACATATAATTTTAATTCAGATTTTGCCTTTACAAAATAGAGTGATTCGAATAATTAATTTTGGGCATAATTTTTTTCCGGTGTGGTCGGAAATTTAAAGGTGATATTGGGTGCGGACAGGTGAAAATCCAACATGACTGCGTTCAGATGGGGCAAAGTCAAAAGTTTGGTGTTCATCATATATGTTAATGCCTCTTATTTTGTAAGGTAGACTTGAACTTAATTCGTGAGCATAGTCTTCATTAAAGTCAAAGCTCTTATTCTCAAATACGCCAGGATGTGTTATAATGGCCGCCTATGGGAACTTCAATTTAGTGGTGCCACCGTCACAGCACTTCATGTCGCCAGCTTCCGGTTTCAGCGAAAAGGGGCCAAAGCTGCAGGGAACAACCACTGCAACGCTGGTTTAAACTGCGGTTTTTTGTATATATAGCTGCATGCACATTTTTTTTTTTACTTTTGTGCTAAGGCTTAGTATGGGTCCAGGTGAACATATGTTGGGTTTACATGTATATGTGTCCATCTATCTTTAATGTATGCTTCCTTGGTGCTCGTGCTGACACTAGGGGGAGCCATGCGTAAATCTTTTTCAAGGTCAAATGGAAGGTCTAAGAAAGGACAAGTGCTCTTGGCTAATTTGATTCCGACCCTCGACAGCATGATCCTACAGCCATCTGCTGCTATGGTCAACCTGTCCTGCAGTGGATCAAATGTGAAAATGCAGATGTACCGGCATTCCACTTCTCTAGTGATGGCCCCATATCCCAGTATAAGCAGAAACTGAACTTCTTTTTATTCAATGGAAAGGTTGCCAATACATTCAGAGGTCCAGGTACCTAGAATTGTTTTGAAGCTTCGCATGCAATTGGGGCCCCAGATGGCATTGGTGGGGCTTTGGAGTGGTCAGCAGACATGGTGGTAAGCCACGGAAAGATATCCAGATCCGAAGACCATGTATGACTAGCTTAAATCCAGCTACTGGTGTGAAGTTGTTCTTCGTAGATAACACAGAAGTCCCACATGTGGTGAAACATTCCCGCTATACTCCATTAACCACCATACCAGAGCTCTTCGCTAATACGAGGTACGTTTCATTGTCATTACTGTTACTGTCATAATACACAGATAACAGGTGTGATCATTTTTAGTTATCTATCAAAGCATAGTGTATCAAATACTCTTGTCAAAAATGTATACTAAGAAAAAAAGATGGAAGTGAAAATTTGCTGGATATAAAAAAGGTTGAAATGTCATTCCTGTTACCTGTCATTCCTGTTATCAAAGGATGGTAACAGGAATGACATAGGTTTTCGCTAACAAGAAATACTTCTATTTAATACCATTTATAACTACCTAAAATGGAAAAAAAATGTTCTGTGCTGCAAGTCATTATTATATCGATGAGGTGTATCCGCGTAAAAATGAATATTCAATTCAATATGCATACCTACTTTGTACACTAAGTAAATTACCTGTCATAAATATGTTTGAAAACTTGCCTGTATTAAGCATAGGTATGGAATTAGGATTTAGTTTCCTTGTCACTAAAACAATTCAAGAAAAAAATTATTAATCATATTAATTTGAAAAAAACAAATTCCGAAGGTAACAGGTCATATCCAAAATGCAAAAATTCAAGCTACTTATAAGGTTGTTAATTTCAACATTGGCCTATGTCCTTAAAACGTCAGATGATAATGATTTAAAAACCCTTTACTTCACAAAACTGCATAAGTCTTTTTTCACCTATTAAGATCATGTGACTTATATAATTGCCCCTGTGCTATATTTTGATGCATATTCCGCCCTTCATTCACATTAAGCCAAATTGAAACATGGGCTTTCAAACGTAAGCCTATTCCCTGTCATGCCAATGGCCACAATATAGGCGTACATAGGCCTAAATATCAAAAGTAGGCCTAGTTGAACGATCTCGATAGAATTTAGATAATTTGAACATACAGGATAATTTGATATTAATTTCTAAGTGGAAAGAGCTGTCATTAAACTACTAGCATTTCCTGATGATGCCATGCATCCTAACAAACCTGGGTGAAAAAAAGGTTAAATGGGCAAGAACAAGGTGACGGACGCCCAGCAAAGCTCGAAGCTCACCTATCAAAATTCTACAAAGGAACGTGTGCAATATGGACAGTAGTACTCCCATATTTATATAGGTTACACAATGAAAGCTTATAAAGAGTAAAGAGTTTGGACTGCGGAATAGGGTAATGACTACTAGGAAGTTGTTCTGATAAAAAGACATAAATACAATACCTGTTGGGAGCAAAATTTATTATCTATAAAGCACACCACACGGTCTGGTGAAGTCTGATTTTAAAACGAATACTAAGCTTATATTAGTTCTTTGCACTCAAGCAATGCATCAGTTACTGCAAACGGTTTATGTATTTCATAATACTCTGAAAATGTAAAACATTTCGGAAGTCCACAGGTTAATTTCTTTTCTATACCGTGGTACCCAGTTCAACCACTCATCACAGAAGATATTGTAAGGCAAGCACATCTTAACAATAGCATGGGTGTACATAACATCCGGGTTCCAATAAATTGGCCACTCTCTTATCGCATTATTTGTTTATTTAGTCTCATAAGTCATACATATGAGTTTTTTCACATCAGGATCCAAATGTATTAAACATATTTAAAGATATCCCATTACAAGCCTGCATTTATCAACAGTTAATCTCCTGCATATTTCATGAATGTAACTTTCACATTTATACATTCCTGCACCACGGAAGGAGTTATTATTACTAACAAATTGTGACAAGGGTGTAAACCACTACTCTCACACTTCTTAAGCGAGTCATATTTAAGAAATGAGGGTCGATTTCGTGTGTGTTATGACATAATGACAGCCGTGATTGAAGTTGGCATTGTGGTCGTGGCGCACGCCAGTGCGCCCCGCCCGATGCCAGCTTCAATCACCCGAGTCAATTTGCCATAACACACAGAAAAGCGACCCTCATTGCTTATATTTACATTTATTCCTTAAATTTGTCTGCTTGATTACACGAAATTTAGTACATAGAATTGACAGAAACGACAAGGAACTAATTTTCCCAGCATGTTCAAATGTTAAGTTCCGGAAACCCAGGGAGGCGTGGCTTATTGGAATGCGGGCGTGACACATGTGTTATGGTCCAATAACACACAAGGCTCATATGTTATGGTCTCATAACACACCAGGGGCTTTCCTATACTTGCAATGTTACACGTAAGATTGAATGTATATATATATATATATATATATATATATATATATATATATATATATATATATATATATATATATATATATATATATATATATATATATGTACTTCCTAGTAGTCATTACCCTATTCGGCAGTCCGAACTCTTTACTCTCCATAAGCTAACCTGTCCCTGTCTAACCTATATATATATATATATATGTATATATATATATATATATATATATATATATATATATATATATATATATATATATATATATATATATATGGAATTACAACTGTCCATATTGCACACGTTCCTCTGTAAAATTGTGACACACTGTATCAGCCCAAATAATTTAAAGGGTCTTTAGCGGGTAACTACTCAACATGTTTTGGAGCCTTTTACCCGTACATGTCACTCTTAGTAGCGACTCCTTGTGTAAGCTAAATACTCCAAAAAGATAACCCATATAACAAAGAATAAATATGAACGTGGCAAATGATGAATTAGCTAAATACATGAAGTTTTGCTTATAAATGTAGAGCTTCATTATGACAGAATAATACCTGTCAAACAAACCATAATTACTAAATTTGTATAGTACAGGTTCAGACAAGAACAATTTGACTTACCCTTGAACCAATATGTACCTTTTCTGGCTGGACAGCTTATCATAGTTAAACCACCCGCCAGTGTATACCTGAAGTGGAAACAAGCTGGGGCATAATATTCAATCCCAGTGATAGTAAAATAAACAGTTGCAGCTAGACCACCTGTAAAAACCAAGGGAAGTCCTAACAAGGGCTGAAACAATGGACATCCTGCAAGGATGGACATATATATATATATATATATATATATATATATATATATATATATATATATATATATATATATATATATATATGATATGCGCGAACTGTACAAAATGTAATTGATTTTCATGAATATTGATGAAATTGAAGGTTCACTTTTAATATTAGCATCTAACAGCAGAGTTTTACATATAGGTCGAAGCGTTGGTAAGGAGATAATGAAATGTTTCTGTTATAAATTCAAAGTTGAATCTGATCCCTTGAATATTTAGATTTATGTTTAGCCCCACCCCCACCCCATGATTCAAAGTATTTCTGCATTTATTCAAAGTTCATTTCGGCTTAACCAAAAATGGGTTGAACGGCAGGGCTATCATATCAATCTTACATATTTTGCTATGCACAGTGTTTTAAAAAGGAGGCATACAAAGTGGGCCTAAAACATAGCACAGTGATTTTGATTATTTGCTTAAATGATCATGGCATGACAATCTTATATTGCCATCTTAATATTCTTAATAACAGTAGCGAATGAATTACATTTTTATACGTTTAATTTTTTTTATGTGAACGTGCACAAACATTCACATTGTTCCACTGTTATTCTTTCACTTATCCTTATAATACGATTTTATATATCCTGACTGATAGAACAATGAGATATATCAGCTGTTCCTTTTTTTTTTTTTTATAAATAATTAAAATGTTATATCCTACTTGCACGTATTTTTGTTAATTGGCTCAATCCATAATTATGAGGAAAAGTCAAGACTTGCCTCGGTACGTATGTTTTATACACATTGATGGTTTAAATGCCTTCATTCATAAAATATGTACATTTATACTGACTATATCTACCACTGTATTACTCCCGCGAAAGCTTTTCCGGTTGATTCTTTTAACGGTACAAAAGACTTAACACATTTGGTATCTTTGTGTCAAAACAACCATAATAACCCAACGTTTCGTTTTGACTACTACGCGAATTGTGTGCTCACTGGGCTTCTTTTTCCCGCCCTTCTTTTCTTTTTTTTTCTTTTTATTATTTTTTTTTTGGAACATTTGTGTGACCGTTATGTCGAGAAAGTGTTTACCTGCAGCAACTTCAGCCTGTTGACATAGCGTAGTATGCACGCACCTTCTTTATATTTTGCTTTGGGTTCATTCTACATTTCATATGTTGGTCTATGTTATCTTTTTAGGCCAGAGTTTATGGCTATGATGATGGTGTCGGCACAACTGTAGTGTACTGATTTGAAAAATTTCTTCAAAACGATAATACAGTACCATGCATGAGCAATTTTGTTCAAGTCAAAATATTTTATTTTGAATTAGGGTATAGATTTGAAATTGATATTTCGCAGAGCATATGAGGAACTTAACCATCTTAGCACATGCAATCGTAAACCGAGATTACTCTCATGGCCTTCCCGTGTGTTGAAGACCTTAAGTCTGTTGACTTACTGTTATAATTGTACCTAATGATTGTGCTTTACATACAGTGCTGTTCTAATGCGAAACATAGCACCTGTCATTTGTATTTAAACGTATATTATATTCGTGTCTCTGTGTAAGTGTGCCTTATATGAGCACTGTAAGCACACTGTGTGCCATTATATCATATCCATAATGTGTACTTCCAAAACTGAGCCATTTATACTTTAAAAACGTCGACTGTCACTGAGACGACGAGTCTCCATGCTCCCGACGTACTTTTGTGCTCCCATAACTGCTGACCTGCGAATATACAAACAGGCGCGTTGTTCACATTCCGCCTAAGATACTGACCGCCCGTGCAGTCAACAATTTCTTATGTATGCGTGCTTGCATACATCTGGAACAGTCAACTTTCCACAAAACTCTAACAGAAACAGTCGGACATCTATTGACTTGTTTCCTGCTGAAATCATTATTTTCTCACTTCATCTTTAACTTTGTAAAACCACCCCCAGGTGTGCAAGCCACGCCTAACCCACATGCGGCGTGATCGAAACCTCGGCCGTGAAAGCGAGTTAGCTTTCTTGCATCTGCCGCTTCCAAGACAATTCGAAAATTTGATGCACCAGGAAAGCTAGGTACCTTTCACGTCATCTCCCAAGCCATGATCCAGGCCTCGCTTACACATTTAACAGAATCACTGATGCCAATTCTGGAATTCAAATAATGCAAATAAACGATATTTTGACATTTCAACGCTGAAAATGTAAAAAAAAAAAAAAAAAAAAAAAAAGAGAGAGAGAGAGAGGTGTGGCTTAAACTTTAATTATATGTCTGTTCTCTAGGACCCCCCAAACATAATAAGTACATATAGAGAAATAAATAACTGCCACACGACCTGTTGGATTTTTTTTTTTGGGGGGGGGGGGGGTTGCAAGGCGTGTACAGTCACTAAACGTTAAATCACCGCTAAGCGTTAATCGTTTTAAGTTTTTAATTTTTGTAGGTGGCTATTTGTTAAAATCCACGATATCCATTAAAACTAGCACCCACTGCTAAACGTTAAATGGGGTATTCGTTCACCATAAGAATAGTATCTTTCCGCTATTCGTCAAATTCATATTTGCTGTGCGTGTAGTTTTTCCACTTCATGCTGGCTGTTTTCCTTAGCGGTTTAACTCTTGCTGGGTTCAGGTCATCTGGGACTGCATTAGCCAAGACTCAAAGATTAATTATATCAGGGATTGGGGTTTTCAAGATACTAGCTCCATCTTTCAGAAATTTAAGTGGGACGTCATCTAGTCCTTTACTCTTGGAGGAATTTTGGTTACTTAATTCTTTGAACACAAACTACACACCAAACTTTTAAAAGAGCTTCAGTTTCTTTGCAGAAATATTTCTAATATTTGTTGCCAGTGTGAAATTTTATGGGAGGGGTAGGAAGTCTGTTCACTAGAGAATCAGCAACTGTAGTATAGAACTGCTTGAATGGGAGGCCACTTTGCCTGATTCAAAACAAAACTGCCCATCTATGTCCAAAATAACATTTGACTGAGACTTAGATTTATGGTCATAACCTAAGGAACACAGATGTAGCCAAAGTTTGCTGGGGTTATTTTTATTTTCTTCGATTTTACTCTGGAAGTACTCAGACTTTGCATCTGCTCTTTCTCCCTGAATCTTATTTCTCAATTAACAGTAAAGTTCGGCTTCACGTCTGGGGTCAGCGCGTGTAGTATCTTAGCCAGGTAGAGCAAATTATCTTTTTCTTACATAAGATCAAGTCTTTCAATCTCATCCAACGTTCTGTTCTTACCTTTAATCTTATGTTTTATTCAAACCATCTCATTTATGACTGGCATGGAAAAGACTTTAAATTGCCTCTAAGCAGTGTCAATGTTTGCACAGTTCAACATATGAGTCCAGTCTATCTGACTTAGCTCGGTTGTGAGCAAGTCTTTGCTGTATTGTTTTATAACGGGCATGATCTGGGGGAAATTGTCCATTGCCGTTTCTTGCCGGTTGAGCCAGATTGCGTCCATATCTTGCCGAATGCGTCGGTTTTGCTGTCTGGTTACTGTTTGATATTTGTAGGATCGCATTTCGGAGAATCAGGACGCGGTCGGGACTGATTCGGTCGTTTTGTACCATACAAAAGACACAAATAGGATAAGAATCGGAATGAGAACGGGAAAATTGGGACTAATTCGGCTGGAAACGGCTGAATAATATCTGATTGTTGTCGTGATTGAATGAATGTTTTCACAAATTTCTGTTCAATGTTTAATGGGGAATGGTTGTATGAAGGACGACAGTAAAAATCAAGTTTAATGGATGAAAATCCTGACACCCATAGTGTTTTGCACCATCAAAAAAATGTAAGTTGAAATATTTATGACAAAAGTATTTTTATTTCTTTCAAATAAATGTTTGCATTCCAAAGAGTACAAACGGTTTCAACTATACACGTTTCATGTTAAGGCCATTGTTAATTGGTTATGAGCAACTAGTCATCCCCTTTGCTTTTAACGTATGGCGGTTTCATGTCACCCTCGTCGTTTTTAACAATTTGCGGCAATTTAAGGTTTAACGGTGACAGATAGTCGTAAAAATAATGTTTAGCGGCAAGTTTAAGGCCTAAAGGCGACAACGTTGCCTCCATACGGTAAATTTAATGTTTAGCGGTGACTTAACGTTCAGCGGCTGTACAAGGCTTACGAACGTTGTCTGCAACCGCCAGCCAACGCTTGGTTTTGTTTCTCACTTATTTATATTTGACAAGAATCGCAAAAGAGAATCTTCGAATCGAGCACCATTTGACTTCGCGTGGCGGCCACATTTAGTTTTTGTTATTCTCCTACGAGATATAAGCATACTTATTTGTCCTGAACAAATGTTTCCGTCATAATTAACTAAATATGCAGAGCACACTACAAACAAATGACAAGTCTCTAGGCCTTCTTTATCAACAAAACTAGCTTTAGGTTACAAACTTCTTCTTTCACAAATTTATTCCAATATGTTGCATGGTCACGAAAGCAACACAATGCACAGCTAGTCATCAATGCGTAATAGTATCTAAATACAACATGGATATTATCATTTCCGGAATGCGTATTTGATTTGTATTTGATAAGTGGCCTCCCAGAGGCCATTTTAGCTCCACGCAATACAGAGGATGACTGCTGCAGGGCCACAAATCGACTACCAAGTACAACACAATGAAGCAAACTGTAACGTCTTCTGCAACAAACACAATTGCTATTATTATCAACGTCTAGGCACATCCGTACGACGAGCAACACAGATTTTAACGTTACACATGTAATTTAAAGGTACTCAAAAGAAATGCCAAGATGGAATTTAACTGGATAATCATTTCATGTTTCCGTTATAACGCTTTCAGTATTTCAAAGGTACTCATGGGCAAAATGAAAATTTCTTATTTATCCACCAAATATCGAATGTAAATTTCCATACTTGTCATGGTTAAAGTTAACCCAGCCTTATGGGAACACGTAAAAACCTTTATTCTACATTGATTGTCAAAATAGTGTATGACGAAACCTGTCTATCATGACCATGCTAGGGACATTTCATAGAGGTCGAGAGATCGTTTTATGCTGGGTAACAGTCTCTCGTTTGCATATTTGCACAAACATATGCTGGCCCAAGCAGTCAACAGTGATTTCATGATGCCTCACGTATTCTATTCAAATATCATTTATGCGACGTGTTCCCATGTATTTCGGATCGGATGATCAATTGGATCTGTATCTTATACACAACATTAAATAATTTATAGTTAAAATATACAGTTCTTTGTACACGTAATATGACACACACATTTTGTTTCACATTAAGAGGTTACAATTCCTTTGACAGACGCAAATAGAGCCTTTGTCTGAACACTTTTTTGATTTTTTTTGGTCTAACTAGAAGCATAAATAAATGCCTTGGTAATTTATGCTTACGTGAGAGCAAAATGCAATAGTTTTGTAAATAGAGCAGCAAAGTACAAAAATCTGTTTGTTTCTCACACGCGCATCTGTAAATGTCATCCGCATTTTCCTTCGTTAGTGCTGTGGTTCATTTTTGACAGCACCTGATTCCATAGAGGGCATCTGAGATCGCTTAAACCAACGTTTAGCCTGTACACTGGTCTTGCTAATGGTTGCAAATGGAGATTTATATCCTTTCCTCCGATTGCTCTCTTCTATGTACTTTTTTTCGCACTCTATATCTGAAAGTAAATTGACACACACATGAAAGACGAGGTAATCAACCTCTGCTATAGATTCAATTTCAATATTTGTTTTCAACTCCAGTGATACTTTTGTTGCCAGCTATATATTATGTTCATGTCGGAACAAGAATACGCAACCATCGCGGAAATGCATGGTGATATCCAGTTGCCTGTTTGGGAAATTTGCATTTATGCCTCACGTCTGATCTGTTTTTATCATGGCAAAAACAGGATGTCTGGATAGATTTTCTGTTCAAATTTGGCGGTCTGTATGATGTGAATGAGATTTAAATGAAAAGTGTCATCATGCGCAATGCTATTTGTTCCATTTTTCAAAAAGAAACAGATCCTTATTGGAAATTGTGCAAGTGATACCATAGTGAGTCACTTACAAGATCAGTTGTCAATCTTGAATAATCTCAAGTGATGATATCTCAACAATTTGGACGCCTGATAGTGTTGGCTGTTTATTATGTCCAGGTGCCGGGTTGCACCAAACAGCGCAAGTAGGTGTATTATTAAAAGGTGCTTTAAAAGCACGTCTTCGTTGCAGCAGATAAATGTTCTGTTTTTTCTGTTCGCACAAGTAATTAATTGTACATTTTTACACTAAAGATTAAGTAAATTCATTTATATACGTATTATAATCTGCATTCTCGGTAAGGCTTGTGTTTAAATTAACGTGCACATATGTATATTGATTTATGCACGGCAATCCAAAGACTATACTCGCAATCACCATTCCGGATCGATCATGGAAAATGATTCTTTAAATGTACATGGAGATAAACCTGGAATTGCGTATCACCACTAGGATAATCAGAAATATCATTTGCCATAGTTACCCTCTAATGACGAATATCAGCTTTGCATTTGAAAACATATGTAAAAGCACTGGCGGTCTACCTTGTATGTAATTTTCATATTCTATCGCTCATGTTTTACAGGCCAGCAACAACAGAGATGGGGGAATTTTTGCCAACTCATTTTTTCCATTTGACGTTACCTTTTTAACGAACACTTGGGACAGGAGTATCAATGGAGCGTATCATGCCCTTCGTCGACATAATTTGTTGTCTATCGACAGCAGGGATGAAGTCTCTACACGATTGTCTAAGGATTAAATACTATAGTGGCGTACAATATGATGACTTACACTTGACCATCTAAATCGATAGCAATTACTAAATCGAAGCCACACAATTGTGAATTTATTGCTCATTTGGACTCTGTGGTGATTTGAATGACAATATAAGTAAACATATCGCGTTGAGATCTGTTGCTTTCAAATTGGGAAATAGAACCATACCAAAATGTCTATGGTATAAATGCAATACTTTTGACTGAGCTAAAGATGTTACTAATTATTCCCAGACGATGTTCATACTACTATATCTTTGTATGCGTTTGGTTCGCTGAATTATCGTTACTCACATTGGAGACAGAGAGTATAGCTTCTTGAAATGAGAAAGATTAATTACCTCTCTGTTGACATCGACATTACTGACAATTGGGTCTTGAGATCAGATACGGTAGCTATTGCATACCCCGCATGGTACAATGATAAAACGTCAAGATAATATGCACTTCATGCATCATTTCTTTCTGCCACACTCTTTCTCGGAGTTCAAGATTATATGTTGAACAAAAAAGGTATTCATTTTGCTCAAACAAACAGAACTTCACCACCTCAATGCACATGAACACAAAATGCCATGTTCCATCTCAAAGAATAATATATTACCTTATGCCAATAATTACTGATCAATGAAGCAGGGAATATTATATTGAAATTATGACAATATTGAAGTTGTAAGCTCGGCCACAGAGTAGAGTATCTTTTGAATGATAAGTGTATAATGATTATGCAGTCTACTTCACGATATGTGCACCAACTTTACTCTGATAATGGTTCATTGGTTTGGTTTTGATATAAAATCTCGCCACTTATATTGATTTAGGAGGCTTTCAGTCACTACAATCTTTCACAAGGTAGCGAAGCATTTTTCTGAAGACATGAACAATTGGAAAATGGGCGCGCACAAACACACACACACACACATATATATATATATATAAATATATATATATATAAATATATATATATATATATATATATATATATATAGAGAGAGAGAGAGAGAGAGAGAGAGAGAGAGAGAGAGAGAGCAGACGAACAGGCAGATAGATAGGTACATTTAAAACCTCAAAATGATTTTTTTCCTCTTGACATCTACTGTGGTATTAATTTCAAAATTAAGACTTACCATTTTAGAACTATAACATAAAATTGCGATTGAACACTTACCATTTATGTTTGGCAAACTATTTTTGACCCTAGTTTTGACGTGATTCAATGAACCCCAAATAGGAAAATTTATCAATTGACCCTGCAAATCCTCATTGTCAGCCAGCGTCTTGTGGTGTATATTATACAAGCAGTACTCTTGTGCAAAACTGGTACGGGTCGACCTGAGTCTATCACGGGTAACTGTATTAGTGTATCCCAAATATTTACAAATCGGTGTTGACATTCCTTTCCTACGACGACTTACATTGTCCACAACTATAAATGAAGTCCCCTTGTTTGCTTTTGATGTGCTCATAACTGATGATCAAACTACATGGCACGTATCAACGAAGATTATGCCTTTGTGTCACAGAGCAAATGTCATGTCACATAATGTACTTGGCATTTTGATGTCGCCGTATTTTCTGCTCGTTATAATGAATTCTTCAGCCATACAGAAATCCTGTTCCTGCAACCCAAATATCCCGCGTGCTTCATAGATGTTGTAAATCTAACCTACTTAAGGCTTTCACGGCAGAAAATCAATTCATCGGCCCAGAGCAATCAAAAACATCGAGTGCTTTCTCAAGAAACGTTATCTGTGAGTACTTGTCTCGGGCCTGTATGCTGTGCACCACAACATTTTGCCCAGCAGCATCCACTGGTCTTTCTATATGATGCAGAGTTTACATTTATACATTGGAACCATCTGTAAAATTAGTAAGATTTTAATGACTGCATTACGTATAAGCTTAAGACACTGTTACGTAACACTCAATCACGACCAGGCGACCCGACATGCAAATTACACAGTTGAATACGATAATGCTATTCAAATTGATATAATTTTCCCCAAAGACTTGCAAACATATTTAAATATACCAAGGTTATTTAACATACACCCATACTAGGCCTGCGGCAAATCTGAGAAAAGGGCCTTATTTAAGGAGTTTGGTATACCCGTCTGCCTTATAGCTGTAACATACCTCATTCTTTTGCAAATCTTCTGTAGATTTCAAATATGCCTGTTGTGGAGCTCTCATGTGGTCCAGTTTTATGGTATATGCAAATTAGGAAACCTATATAGTAGAGCAGCTGAATTTTAAATAAAGGCTTATTTTCAGTTTTCGTTCAATCGGAAAAATACCCGGCTGGATTTGGTATGAATCAAAAGATAAGAACCTGAAGTTTAAAGTTAGGTGAGGTGTACTATCAATTTCTTGGTCAATTTGTATTTATATTGGTTACCATGGCAACTAAATTAAGTTTTCATGAAATGAAAAGAGAAATACCTTATTAACCATAACTTTATACGCATACAAGATACCACCTCACAACTTTACATCAACATACCTTCTATACAGGTGTTTCATAAGAAACCAGGTTGAGATAGTAAGTGTCAACAGTTGGTTGCCATGGCAACAGAATGTTTGTAAAAATCACTTAAATTTGCATGTAAACACTAGAAACTTATTTATAGTTTTAAATATCGGGAATAATTTTCATAACATTCGATGTTAAAATGTAAAAAGATTCTGCACTAACAATGAGGTCAATTGAGTGAAGGAAGACTGTTCTGGGTAGCCTAGCAACGTTCTTGCAAATGTTTACATTACTCAAAATGAGCAGATCTTTGTGGATATTGCAAAAATTGGTCATATGGCCAGTGCTGCGCATTGCTGAGAAATGATACATACAAGTGATAATATTGCCAGAAAATCTGTCCTTAAACACAAAAAATTCTTAGCTAAATTTAGTATTAATTGAAAGGTAAGAACCCGTAATTAAAGGTTACGTAAAATGTACCATCGATTTAATGGGCAACATATGTTTTTAATGGTTGCCATGGTAACGACATTTTTTTGAGTAGTCCAGGAAAAAACACATTTTTAACTATTACGTAAGGAAAATGCAAGATACCACTTCACAACTTTACATCAGCATACCTACTATAACCTATGAAACCAGTTTGAGATTGTAAGTGTCAAAGTTGGTTGCCATGGCAACGGAATGTTACTAAAAATCACATTTATTTGCAGTCAAACATCAGAAGCTTGTTTCTAGCATCAAACTTCAGGAATACTTTTTTTCAAATGCGCGGTTAAAATGTAAAGAGACTCTTTCTCCACTAAATTTGATGTAATTTGAGTCCAGTAGGAGTGTTTTATGGTCACCTGGCAACGTTCCTCCAAATACCATGATTATTCAAAAGCAGATTTTTGTTGATATTGGACACACATTATTAGGGTAATAATTTAGAATTCCAAAAATGTAGTATGCCATTGTAAGTCATCTGTAAGTCAGCCAAGCATTATGTACATCTAACTCGTGGCTCTATCAAGTTCAAAAGGTCAAATTGTAAAACAGTCCTAATTATTGTAAAATTCTACTACCTTTATCAGAGAAAGAATTTGGTTTTATGAAGAGAGAGAGAGAGAGAGAGAGAGAGAGAGAGAGAGAGAGAGGGAGAGAGAGGGAGGGAGGGATCATTTGAAATTCCTAAGGGTAACTGTAAGTATAACTGTTTTCCTGTAGCAGTTTTAAATTTTTTCATTTATAATCAACTTAGTTCAACTTGTCAGTCAGACTTTCATTTTGTGTATTTGCCAATTTTGTATGAATTAAAATCCTACAACTGTGGTTTATGGTTCATGGGATGCAGCTTTGCCACATACCTAAAAACTGAGGTCGGAATGGCACCTCTATGTATAATAGTTTTGAAGTTATTCAAGATTTAAATTTCTTGTATTCATCTTATTTGCATAAATTAAAATTGTACAATTTTGGATGATGGGTCATTGTATGCAGCTATGTCACAAACCCCAAAATTGAAGTTAATATAGCATCTCTATCTATAATAGTTTTGAAGCTATTCAACATTTAAAATTGTGCATATCCATCTAAAGTGTATAAATTTAAACTCCTATAACTTTGGTTCATGGTTCATTGGATTTGGCTTTGCCCGAAACCCTTATATTGACCTTAGAATTTCATCTCTATCTATAATAGTTTTCGAGATATTCAACTTTTAAATTTTTAAATGCCCCTCATTAACATAAATTGAAAGTCTACAACTTTCATTTACTGTCTATTATATTGGCATGTGTCACAAACCTAGATATGCCCATTAAAATTTTGTGTTTATCTGCAAAAGTTTGAAAAATATGGAGCTTTAAAATTTTAGAAAGGCCCTAATTTGCATAATTTTAAACATGTCGATTTTTCCAAATCATATAAGTCAACTTCCTTACTAGCTCCGTTACCATGCCAAGTTTAAACATTGTAGCGTGCACAGTGTCTGCCAAAAGCTCCAGACAAATTGTGTGGTGGAAATAAGAAGAAAGAAAGAATGAAAGAAAGGAGAAATTTTGAAAAAACAATATGTCTAGGATGACACACAAACACACACACACACACACACACACACACACATATATATATATATATATATATATATATATATATATATATATATATATATTTATATACTTGTTCTATATACTCAGTTGCCCACTCTGTGTAAGTAAAGACAAAATATTTTGAAAAACGAAGTGATTTGTAGTAACTGAACATTTAACAATATTGAAATTGGAAATGGCGATTTTGGTCTTTTTGCATGTGCCAAAAAGACTTGTATAATGCAAATATATGCATATGGCATTAATCTACAGACACAGCTTTATTTGTAAGATAGTTTTGGTGCCTCAAGGAACCTAAAAGGTACGGTTCTGTAATTTAAAACAATAAACCTATATTGAAGAAATCTATTCGATTTCATTAAGGTGATGGTTTTGTTTTTCTGACATAGGTATCTATTTTTGCTAATAGCATAAAACTGGACCACCTGAGAGCTCCACAACAGGCATTTTCTAAAAGAAGACAAAATTTTACATCAGGTAGGCTATGTTGTAGCTATAAGGCAGGCGGGTGGACCAAATTCATATTTTAGCCTCAAATGCCGCAGGCCTATACACAGGAGACACCAAGAAAATATATCATAATTCTTCACACACAAAAAACATTTTCTTTGTGGTATGTTTTCAAAAAGGCTGCGATTAAGATCAACTGTTTGCTAATATATCATGTGATACGACAATGAAAACTTGAACTTGTTTATTCGCTTCAAACCGGACTTCAATATAACATTTTACCAATTTGAGTCACGCTTTACCAAAGTAATAAGTAAATGACATCAGTCAGACGTCTCCCCGATTGCAATTTGTCATGGTGGATGCATTTCTCAAAATAAATCATACAGCAGAAATCAGTCCAATATTGCAGCGTCAAAATACTTTGAATAGTGCCAGCTGCGACTCAAGTCGAACCATTTAAAGGGAGCTGCTCTGACGTATTATAAGGTTGCCATATTTTTATTCCTCGCAAAAAGTCCTTTCATTCAAGTACCAACATGCCTGAAGTTACACAAAATATAATTTTCCAGATCAACGGCTTCCTTGAGACGCTTTGGACGCAATGTGACAAGGAAAGCAGTTGACTGATTCAAAAATGCGGCATTGAGAGAGTCAACCAATTCCATATGCTACCTGCGCGATCAAGTTTTGGTAATATTTAAATATGTGCATTTTTATCGTTTATAGTGGAATCCAAAAAAATCGAAAAGATACTCTCCCATGTTTAGGCCAAAGAAAGCAATATGATACTTTCGAAACCTGAACTGTTTTGGTGCCTATATAGCTGATGTATGGCACTAGCTGTTTTCACTTCCCAGATGTGTTTATGTGCCAATGACGAGTTCCTCCCGTTTGAATATGTGTAAATAAATGTTGCATTCATATGATACTAGAAGCTTGTTTCCTGCCGAGAACTGATAAAGTGTGTACAATGAAAGCAGAAGTGACATAATATTTACTATGTTCTACACTTTATCCATAGCAAAGCACTGTACCTTATGCAGACTAAGAACTACAAACTGCTCGATATATGCTTGGTTGCCCTTTATAAGCTTGATTGGCAAAACTGATGTCCAATTCAGCATTAACACATTACTTCCTGTGTCAATGTCTTTTGAGCTTAACCTGCCTGTAACTACTTGTGTTGAGACAATGTTTTGGCATATTTTGGAATCCAAACCATGATACTATATCCTCCTGTTTTGAAATAAATAAATCAAGTGCTTAACATTGAATCATTGTGATCACATTATTGGCAGAAGTTGGTGACCGTCGGTGTTGCACTTGCACTGACACAAAAATATGGTACGTACTAATTCATGAAAGGGGCGACATTCGCAGTGTAAAATACTTCTTTTGCTGCATGTTTGCTCTGGTGATTTGAAGTTGGGATGTTCAACTCGTTTTTTTTTTTACCCTAATCTTTCCCCATTCAACAAGCCACCGTGGTAGTCGATGTGTCAGGTTAGATTTTCATACCCCTGCAAAATATACAACTTTGACATTAATTTTTATTCATTTGCTAATTCTTGACAAGAAAAAAAATCTGGAGAATGCGTCGTATCACAGAATAAAAATTCAGGAAGCATAACTGTATCACGTAAAGTGCTGTCACATTCTTCCACGTCATTTGAAATACAGTAAGTTTGACATATCCACGCCTTATATACAGTGGACCGGCAAGATGCTTGTTGAGACATGCAAAAAAGTGTTCCTGTACAGATTCAACGTGTATCAAGTTTATGCCTTCGATCAGATCTGACAGGCCTTGTCCACTATCACGCACTGCACCCGCATTATGAAGGATAGGACGAATCACAGATTTGTGTAGTTTCTGAAGCGAGTCGCTCCAAAATGTTTTATCTTTCGAGGATTGCAAGCGTTTACATTGGTAATTACTGGCTTTGTTACTAAACCTGATGAGAAAGTCATGTTGAGATAAGCCACGAGAAAGGGTAATGCCCAGGTAATGGGGAAAAACCTTTGAAATGACACAGCACCCTCATTTGAAGTTTTTAATATAGCTCGTTGACTGAAGCAATCTTTACACTAACCAGAAGAAAGACGGACTTTATAGCAATGCATATTATACGTCAGAGGTTTTCCCAAACATTTATCTTACCAAGTTCTCTATTAACCCTGTGACCTAACACGACCGGCGTATAGACAAACGAAAAGACCATCACCACCACCAACAACAAGAACAACAACAACAAAATTGATATCACATTCAATGTCTGCAGGTACAGCTTTAATCTGTAAAAAAAAGTGGAAGTCTTACGGCCAATTAAGCCTCACAAGGAACTTAATTTTTTATGAAGCCCACTGAAAATGTGTGTATTATGCAGTAAAGAAGCGGCAAATAAGAGCAACAAAACGTAAATTATGATCTAATACAACATAATGTTTTACATTTTTGCCGCAACAACACAATAGTCAGCCATCTTGGCTTAATAGCAACCCTATAATGCAACAGTGGTGACATAATATCCTCACAGAAAAATTATCAAAATTTCAATTGACTATCAAAATTGCAATGTTACAGTGGTTAATTATGTGTTGGTGTGTATGACGCCATGGTCAGAATTTACAATTGGATAGAAAACGACAATTTGCAGCATAAGATCAGGGGAATTGTTAATGATCAGGTCTTATAGCTTTGGGAGAATTCAGTTGATATTGCAGGTTAAATTACGATATGAAAGGGGTTGCTATGTCACACAAAATTAACAAGATATCATATATCATCATAGGTTCACTATCGGTGTGCTTAACATCTTATCTTTGACACCCCAATGACGGTGAAAATTCACTTTAATAATTTCATCATAAAGAGCCTGCATGAATAAATTTCCTGCTTCATCATCCCCACCTGGTAACCGGCAGTATGCACATATAATGTGTTTGGTATTTCAATCCACAGACTTTACAGTTTAATGAATCTGGATCAGATCTGTGTACAGGCAAACAATAGAATTTCCAAAAACACACATCAACATCTTCCCAAAATTGGATCTATATAGCGGACCAGTAACTTCACCAATCCAATGGATAATAACATGTTTCCGTAGCTCTATCAAGCCAAGTGGGATTAATGTATAAATGTCTTCAGACTGAGCAAAGTGAAACCGTTCAACCATTTTGCTTTCAGTTTTTAAATTGAGTACATTAGGGTACATGACACAATCGATTTGGCCTAAAGTAGGTTAGGAATTCAGTTCAATGCAAAAAGTGGACGTGAGGAGAACCCTCAGTATATGCAACGTGTCTGAGACAACGATATGTTTAAATGATTGGGAATTAGGTGTGTATATTTTAAACTATCAGATATTTTCGGGTTTGTGGAGTGTAAAAAAATGTATTCAACAATTTTGTTACTGAGATGGGGAAATAAGAAACTTAACAATTTTTGGTGTGCATTATTGAATCCCGATTATGCTCGAAATATATTTGGGAACATGACTATCCACAGTCTGTTTAAGCTAATACTATGTTGTGCACTGTGGAACCATGGTGGAGTTCACTGTTGAAACATGAACATTCCAGAGTATATGTGTATCACACAGGACACAAGGTGTATGTGATTCTGTCATTTATCAAGCTGTCATCAGTACACACAATACAGTACTAAACATGATCAACTACAATTACAGAAGCTTAAACATACACATGTTGACTTTTGACTGGCTCAAACTACAGTAGATATAGAAATAATATGTAAACATAAAACATACATGTTGGTTATAAATAATTTAGCATTGTTACTATATTGTGCTGTTTCTGCTAGTGCACTTTATTGAATTGGCAGGAGTCCCACAGCCAATGGTCTGGGCTTAAAATATCTTCTGCATGAAAGTACAAGTTGAGAGCCCATAAATATCCTTCATCCTTGGCAGTGGTGATTGGATGGGAGAGCCTGGATGCAGGAACACAAATGTCTCCCCAACAACTACATGGTCGATTCTCTAAAACAGTTTGCCCTGTTGTGCATGGAGGAACCTTTTTATGGCCACCCAATGTGTTTCAATTGGTTTATCTTCTATTTCCATCTCATGACGCAAAACTCTGTGTATTGGGCCAAACATAATGTGCAAAGAATTGTCAATCTTCATAAATTTGTGGAACTTCTTGTTTGTATATGGTACAATTGGTTGATCTTTAAGGTTCCAGTTTTCGTCTTCATATGTTGCTTTAGTTTTAGTCCTTTGCCATTGGGTCAATGCGTCTCAAATCCACTGAAAATCCTAAGGAGAGGCATCTTCTTGAAAGCTTTTTACACTGTGTCACATCTAACCTTTCATTGTTTGACCTCACAGACGCTTATGAGTTCTGATTTCATGTAAAAACTGTCTAACTGCGCAACCTTTATCAGGGGTATAAATTGCAGCACCAGTCCATTCTACCCGCCTTAAAAGTGCCATGAAGCTGCACCACTCAAAGATCTATTGCAAAAGAAATAAATGGCACATGTGGTAGAAATTAATGTCAACTAAAGCCTCTGCTCCACCACTTTTACAATGTGGGCCATATACACAAGTTTATTATAGCTATTCCATAGTTTAAGCTTTTAGTTCATTTACAATGTTGGTATGCAACCAAACATATTAAGTTCCCAAATTACCTTATGCATTTAATATACTGCATTACCATGTTGATATGACACTAACACATAACTACCTCCATTGAACCATTTTTGGGGGGAATGAGGATTTGGTCCAGTAGATATGTACGTTTCCCATTTCAGCTAGGCGACTGGTGCCAAAGGTTGCAGGTTCGAGTCCCGCTCGTTCCGAACATAAAATTTATACATTTGAAAATTTGCAACAGAGATATCCTACATTAGTTCGACTTTTATTACACTTACTGGTCCTTTATAGTGTTAGTTTTAGGGTGTACTAAGTAGACTGTGTTATATCAAAAATAATACATTGCAACAACTCTTAAGGAGAGGACTTTGTCACAAATTTTGGGTTTTAAGGGCACTCCCTGCTACACAAGAGGCTATCTGGCTATAAACAGGGAGCACTGCAGTACATCTATATTTTATGCTGTTGTTCTGGTGTTCAATAAACTTGGATATTTATGCAACTACATGTCTATTTTATTTGTGTCTTTTTGTCCAAAACCACTTCCTAGTAGCCATTACCCCATTCCACAGTCTGAACTCTTTACTCTCCATAAGCTGACCTGTCCCTGTCTAACTTATATGCATAGAAGTACAATTGTCCATATTGCACACGTTCCTCTGTAAAATTGTGATATGCCACTTAAAAACAACATGGAAGTGTTTTGATGCCTTGACTTAGGCCTACCTTAAATATTGCTTGTATCCATTTAGTCTATCATATGGTAATTTCAAAATCAAAATTATAAGTGATGCAGCTGGCTAGATCCACAGTTTTCTATCTTCTAATCTTGACTATTTTTGTGAATAAAGGCATATAATCAGTTTCAATAATACTTAATTACTTGGTAGGTTTTCATTATGGTAGACTTCTGCTGGTTTTTAATTAGAATCTGGCGACTCAACACCAGCACTGCGTTCCCTCAAAGGCATGCAACCACCTGTTTAATGGCCCACACGATGACAGATCCGCCGCAATATGTGACACAGATAGGTTGTTATATTCTATACATGTAGAAGTAAAAGAAAAGGGAAAAAATGAGTCAAAGTTCCTCAAAATTGTACTATAAGATAACCAATGTTCATAAAGGGTAAATGAATTTAACTGTCCACTTCATTTGTGTCATACCATCCCTTCATCTTTCATGTTGAAAGGCTGGTCAACATTTGGACAGTTTTTGACTTGGACCGGTTTTCGGATATTAAGTTGACCGTTATGATTCTCTTGTGTCTTTGAATACACACAAAACAGTTGTGACACCCGAGGGACTAAACAGGGCCATTGTTTCAAAAAAAAAGGTGGTTTCTTATGACAGTAAAATATGCATGCTATCCTAACAATGACTGAAAACAAGTTTTCTCTACATTGTGCATGGTGTACACTTGGACAAGTTTTAAGCTCATACATATGAATGTACTAGTAAATACACCTCATGTATGCATGCATACATTCATACATTGCATACACGCTGTTAACACTAATAAAACATACAAACAAGATCCGTATGCTATTCATTAATATACTAGTATTTCAGTGACGTATCAATAGTGGACAAAAGTGTGCATACGGTACCGTACCGATAACCACTTCGAAAAAATAAATAAGTAAATATTCAAATTAATAAATACACCAAACTTCATAGGGGAAAATAAAAGAACAAAGTGGAGAAAAGGCCACTCATTTTCCACAAGGTAAGTAGTGCACTAGGGCTGAGCCCTCCCGACATGTATGTTTTGTATACTTGAAAATAATTGTTTCGTTAACAGTGAAACCTGATTATAAATAGGACACAGACATGTGACCCACCTGCATCTATTGACACCAATTTTCATTAGGGAAAAGTTAATTTTCTTTGTTAATTGGTTTATTCAGTTATATGATGGTTTCCAAGATAATGTAATTTTAATTAGATTTCAAAATACCGATTGCAAGTGTTCCTTATATTACATCAAACATATTTACTAAGATGCAATTATTTTTTTTAGATATTCAACATGTTTGTTGACCTACCTCGACATACAGAAAGTCGTGATAAGATAAACAAGCATGTCAGAAAAGTGACAGCTGTACCTGCTGTTTCACACCACACCTTCTGCCAGCCAAAAGATTATGTGGCCCATGTGATACCGATCTGCCACAGATCATAATGTGGGCCTCCCTGACCAAATTATGTTTGTATTGTTTGAGTAAATGCTTTTGATTCCATATATTACTGTATTTGGTGCCTGTATATATTCTGTTGTAATTTTTAGTCAAAATGAACTCGATCCTGAATCCTAAAAAGAGTGGTCAGTTATGGCAGGTGATATTAAAGTGAATGCACATTCACAAAGAATATTGACATTTGTGCCTTGAAAACGTGGCCATTAAAACCAGTTGGTCATTTGTGGCAGTGGTCTTATAGTGCAGGTACTACTGTATTATTGCTGATTATCAAACGTCCCCCATCACGATATCATATTGGAGCCCTGAATTACCCGAACTCTGCAAGTCTCCTAATGAACTACCCATAGGAAATAAGTAATGTTCACAAAACTGCAGACCTCTGGTGCAGCCCATGTAGTATCTGGTCATACATTAACAGGTGCCACCTGAAGGTCTCACTTTGTTGACAATGTCCGTGCAAACAGTATCTTACTCTATAGTTTGAGTGAAACAAGGAAACATGGCCATCATCAGGGATCATGCAGTCCTGGGGCCGAGTGTTCCAGAAAATTGTCGAAATTTAGAAATTACATCTACACTTTCGACATAATCCAATATCCAATCCCTTCAACTGTGCAATCTGGGCAAAATGTGCATAGTGTGGTATCGTACATTTTTCATAGCAGATTAACCTGCTTGCAGTACTTTTCATGTCACCCATGTCTTTCCAAGGTAAGCAGCGAAGGAGTACTGTGAATGCACTTATTAATTTTCCTGATTTTGTGCCATTCAGGCATTTAACTGAAGTGTAAATTTCACTGTTTTGAATATACTTCCTATCAATGGTAGAACCATATTTCACCGTGTTTTATAATTTCTGGTATTGTGCTGTTAGCAACATCAGTGAAAATAAAAGCACGGGTAAATATAGTGTACTTTCAGTACTATCCCCATAGCACAGCTACAGTAGCTGCCACAACGGTATGAGACTAAACACACCTTTTCCAGACAGCTAGTTGCGGAGACCTTGAATACAACTGCTCACCCTGAGGCTTGTGATCTTAAGCTATTTACTGTGTGCACTGAGTGGCGACCGCTAAGATAAGCTGCATATCGTTTCGAATACACAAACAATGGGTCGCCGGTCTCCTTTTCACCCCTCCCCCGCCCCCAGGTGTTCATTGGA
Organism: Hermodice carunculata; assembly: GCA_964020975.1. NCBI lineage: Eukaryota > Metazoa > Annelida > Polychaeta > Eunicida > Amphinomidae > Hermodice > Hermodice carunculata. The sequence continues at coordinate 31,179,753 of OZ026619.1, forward strand.
CATAGGCTTTTCTGAAAATGAGCCAATACAGTGCTCCTCATTAATAACTGCCTTACCAGTGCACACACAATGACCTGTGCCTGTCACGTGTTGAGAACTACTACAACAAAAGGTACAGTTATTAATGAACATTAATAAAATTTTAAATGAACAGGTCAACAATGATTTCAATATTTCCAGTTGGGTAGGCCAATAAGTTGACAATGGTTTGCTTATCTTAACAGTGAAACCAATGGCAAAAACAGTCATAAGACAAGGAAAAGGAAACTCGGTTCGAACCCACAAGAGCTGCAGCATGCAGATTTGACATAATCCAGAATAATGGAACTTCAGTCAGCACACAAGACATCATCCCTGAACTAAATCCAAAAGAAATTACTGAAAGTAATGAAACTACTGTACAGTTAGTACAGATATGCGTACTGCCCAGTTAAACATACATGCACAAATGCACCCCCCGCCCACACACACACCTACACACTCATATTCACATTAGCTCCCATTTATGACCATAATGGGTACATGTGCAGATATTAAAGGTCCATCTTTCCCTGGAAATTTCCTGGGAAGGGGGTTATTATACACATGGCCCAAAATTCACCAAAGTTTCTGGAAACAAAGTTTAGAATTTATCTACATCAAGCCATTTCGGCACAACAATTATGTTCAATACAGTTTTTGGTGAAGTTTTTTAGTAACTTACCATTGACATGTTGAGAAGGTATGCATTTATGAAGGGTATGCTTGACACATATTAATACACAAAGAAACAAGACACCTGTATATTGAAAAGGTAGTATTAAAGTTTAAAACGGTCTGTGAAGAAAGGTGGTCTATAGGAACCACTGAAATAGTAAACACGTCCATTTTAAAATGCACTTTTAACCAAATGAAAAAGTGTTATCCATCACTTTAATTTTCTCGTTTTGACATTTACATGTAATTGCTATACAGCAGTTAGAACTTTGAGTATCTTGATTTTTGCATTCTGCTGAATGTTGTGTAGACAACATATTACAGGTTAATGCTTATGTAGGCATTCTTGCATTCTCATAAATAAGAATAATTTTTACGTTCACAAAAACTAATACAGTGTTTACTTGTCCTGCTTGAATTTACTTGTCCGAGACAATAAGGCTTGCTTTAATGTCAAACCCTGTCGATGAAAGGCCACCGGGTTCATTAGACCTCTATCGCAGGTCCTTACGCTATATTTTCCATGTTATTAAGCCTGTAATGAGAGATAACCTGTCTTCAGGGACCAGTTTACACGCGGGGGGGGGGGAGGTTTAAGCCAAGCAGATCACATCTTGACAAGTCAAAAGGTTGACAATGATCTGCTTATCTTAATAGTGAAATCAATGAAGAACAAGGTAAAAAGGTGGGTAGAACGCAGAGAAAAGTCAAAAAAAAAGAAAGGGGAGCCAAGTTCCAACTTATAAAAACGGCACCATGTGATGAGACAAAATCCAGGAGTGATGAAAATTCAGTCAGCACAAAAGACATCTTCCCTGAACAATATATATATATATATATATATATATATATATATATATATATATATATATATATATGTATATATATATATATATATATATATCGTTTTTGTCGTTATAACGTATATGTCGTTGCAACGATCTACACATTCCACACACAAATTGAGCTCTGCCTTTCCCGTCACCCCCACCCCCACCCCCCGCGATATCTTCACTTGCTGAATCACCGTGCTCTGCATGCATGGTGTGCAATGCCGTGGCGCTTTTTAAATTTCTGCATCCAAGCAAGCGAACAATGAAAGTCAGAGTTCAAACCAGCCGATTGCCCGGCTTCTTTGCTTTTCCCATTAATATTTCATCGTTGACACATGCATGTTGTGCTCTGACTTTTGAAAACCGTAAAAAGTGCTTCCTCAAGCTTGTCTTATTTTCCAAACAACTGCCGCATAGCTTTGGGACTTCTTGTAGTTGCATTTTCCCACTTGGCCCCATCACTAAGAACATCACGTATGTACCTAGAAAGTGCCACCGGTCTTCTCCATGCTGTTGCAAAGTGAGTAGAAATTAAGTCCTATGGACCTCTGGGCTCTGGGCTTTATAGGCAATAACTCCTTTTTTTCAACAACTGACACCTGTGTCCGTCTTTGCTTTGCTGGAAGTGTCTCAGCCATGTCTGCCTACGACTGCAGCACTTGTGACCAATTTGAAAGTAGACCCCTAGAGAGATTACATGTGGCGATTACACAACATTGGAATATCAGGCTAATTGATGTCTAGTTGGCACGCGACACCTTTGGCTTTGTCGGTGTAAGGCATAATAAATACAAACAATATAGGTTTTCATTCCCAAAAACTACTGTCGCTGTCGAAATGTGAATATTCCGTTGTAATGAATAAGATAAGCAGTATGTTAATTTGTCCCGTAGATATTTTCGTCGGAACCGGAATATTCTGTTGTAACGCATGTGGTTGTAAAGAGTTTGTTGTATATCCGCTTTTTTCATCCTATGCATGTACGTATGTGTCTCATAAAAACCCTCTAAATACATGTACCCTCATTTAAGGAAGTACTGCTACCAGAATTCTAACTTCATTAAAGAGAACAGGGGGCCTTTTAAGGGAGAATACGGTATATATATATATAAATATATATTTTACTGGATCCTCTAAATCCTCTGCTTACTACTACTACATGATGATGATGATGATGATGATGATATAAAATCGCACATGTATATTTGTAAGGCGTGGTTCCATCATTTTTGAATTAGCACTAGGAAACTACATTGTATGACCCCCTCCAAATTAGTACTTTAAAAATGCTGATGTTAAAAAAATGCACTAAAAACACTAAAATTGACCATCATTTTCCATATTCTGTAAAATTGTACATACCCATTTACTCCCATCGCCCTTGCATACTGTAAGTACAAATTAAACTAGAAAAGAAGATGTGCTCCACTGCAAATATGTCTGGGTGCTTTCAAAATGAGAAGAGTTTTGAAGCTATTCAACATTTAAATTTTTTGTGTATTTGCTTAATTTGCGTAAATTATAATGCTACATATTTGGGTCATGGTTCACTGGATGCAGCTATGTCACAAAACCTATATATTGAAGGCGGAATGGCAACTCTATCTATAATAGTTTTTGAGATATAAAACTTTGAAATCGTTCAAGTGCCACTAACTAGCATTATTTAAAGTTCAACAACTTTTGCTGAGTATCCATTTGATTGACAGACGCTAAAACATACATGTGTAAGTTAGAATTTGTGTCTATCTTATATGTTTGAAGATATAGAGCTTTTAAAATTCTAAGTGCCCCTTATTCGATAATTTTAAAACTCATGACCATTCCAAACGATATGCACTATTCCAGGTGCAGGTCAGTCAACATGGCAAGTTTTGTTGGTTTTTAGAATAAAAGTGTAGGATAAAAAAACCTCTGGACAAATTTGGTCATAAAGAAGAAAGACAGAATGAGTGAATGAATGAATGTCTGGGTTTGCAGCCAGACATAAAAATGATGAAAACCTAGAACCATCCATAAGTGCATACATGTTTATGAATTGTAAGTTATTTGTTATAAAAGGTATTCGAAGCAGAGGGAAGAGTAAAGAAACAATAAAGAACAAAAGTCAAGTTTGCCGTGGGACACACTGTAGACATCGGCTCGAGCAATTTGAAGTACGAACTGGTTGTTGTCCTGAAAAAAAAAATTCAAATGAAAAGTTCAGAGTTGTTTATGTGGCACAGAAGAAAGGGACACATTTACTTCATAGACTGTCCCTTTCCAATGCAAAGCCATATGAAGCTAGTGTTCATGTGACTTGCTTTGCCGACAGGCAGCGGTATCAAAGGAAAACCAAATCAACAACCAAGTAACTGAAGAATATAAAAAAAGTTTTTGGAAGGACATGACCAGTGAAATGCTTACACTACCATTTAGAAGTGGAACTCCTCCCAGTTCTGCAAGAAGCACTAGCAGGAACAGTACAATATAGTAACAATGCAAAATTAATTATATCCAACATGTGTGTTTTTGTGTACAATATGTTTTAATATTCAATGTATTATGAACCAGTCAGAAGTCAATATGTGTATGTTTAAGCTTCTGTAATTCTAGTTTACCATGTTTCGTAGTGTATTGTGTGTTGTGTTAACTAATTGATAACAGACAATGATAATGTGTTTGTAAACAGTTACAAGTGCACAGGTACACGCACATGGGGACAAACTTAAAGATATTTATTCTGATGATGATGTACCTGCAGGTAGTCTTGCAGTATGTGTGTGTGTAACTATCTTATATGACTTTTATTGTCACTTACCCTGGGTCAATAGATGCATACATTTGTTTACTAAGTGCAAATATTTTTTCTCTTAGATTACAACAGAAAGAAACAGAGATACTCCCTGGACTGATTTGAGTTTGTCTGTGACAGAAGGCGGCGATGAGTGGCGTTCTGCGACCCAGGTCTGCAGTCTGTGGTCTGTGGCAGTATCGCTACCAACCGTTGCCCATTCGTGTTGAGACACCACAGCAGGTGAGAATGTGTGCAGCGTTCTGCGGCCGACCGCCGCTATTCGCCGCCATCCAGCGCAGACATTTCCGCCCACCGCCGCCAAAGTGTCCAAACGCCGCCGAAAAATTCCCTAGTGATGTACAAATAGATAAGTACCCATCCCTTAATGTAGACTTGTAATATGAACATGAAAATGTCTCCACTCACTTTGGACAAAATCTAAGGTTGTAAAATAAGGTGGTAGCTCTTATTTAAGGCAAAACTATATAAAGAAAAGAGGTCATTAAAGGCACCTTGCAATAACATAATGAAAAAGTAAAAATGTGAAATGGAATTTTAATGCCAATTTAAATTGCACACAAATCAACAAACATGAATTCATAAATCCAAACATATTTTTTAATTTCTTTAAAATCAGAAAATGACAGCAGACGCATGCTTATGTAATGTGATTTACACATTATTTTACCCATGCAACATATGAGACAAATCCCGACAAAAACATTTACCAAATTGCAAAATAAGATTAGAATTTCTATCCTTGCTCAATGATAATTTCACCTTAAAAATTTGTATATGTAATGCAAAACATACGCATGTATAAGTCGGGGAATAGTAACAGAACCATGTTCGAATAGTGGGATTTGGGCCACATCATGGTCATAACCGGTATATAATTTGAAATGGATCTGATGAAATACCCATACGAATGTGGATACGAATTCAGGATGCATAGGCTTACACCATGTACAAAGCTAATATGTGCATTCAAATTAGCAAATCAGAAAACGATTAGAGAGGCATACCTATGCAAGATGATTTGGTCAACATCATACTGATCTGGTCAAATTATACCCATGAACAGTGCCGAATTTGCAATGAATCAGAAAGTAAGCCTAAGACTAGTTGTGGATATCAGTGCAAGATATGTGGGCATACAATGCTAACATGTGCAATTACCAATAATTTTGTACATGTATTTTCAAACGTCGGTAAAAAAATCAGAAAACGATTGCAGAAGTTTGCCTAGGCAATATGATTTACTTAACATTATACTTTTGAACTGCGCTAAAATTTTAAATGAATATGACTAGTTGCGAAGACAAGTTTAGTGTAGCCTATGTTATGGACAGACGGACAAACATGAGCAATCTTATTTACTGTCTGCTGAGGATTTTAAAAAAGACACGAAAAAATAAAAAAAATAATAAATTAGGTCTAAGATAGTAGTTTTTAGAATTAGCCGTAACATGAAGACCTTAATATCAATTTAGAATGTTCAGCAGTATGAAGTGCTTAAAGTTTAAGTGGTACACGAAATGCAAGTTTAGGAACCATTCCTGTCGACATTTTACTTGTTTAAAGGATTTTTATTTTACTATTATGTAGAAAGGGGTTTCTTTTTCAATGACATTACAAATATTCATATTATCAGTCAATTCAACATATTTAGACAATTATTCCACACTGTATCTTCATGTGAAAATCATTATATCGTACATGCCTCTCGTCTTTGAGAAGAATTCAAATGATTGTTTTACGAAAGTCTGACCTGAAAATTGAAACGCAAATCATTTTTTTTTTCTATCGCATTTCTCAACCAGCTACCACATGCAACAGACATGGCTATCTAGTTCTATGCACAGTCAGGTACACAAACATAGAATACAATGTATGGTTGTGCCTAAAATTCACCTTAATGTGGACACGGGTAAAGATATTTGGATTAAACATAATTTTATTCCATGAAAAAAAAATTGGCCGACAGGCTCACAAGCCTATATTAGGGCCTTTGTACACATATAACAATACAAACGATGAAATGGTACACCATTACGTAGATAGATTGGTCACACAGGACCACTAATGATGAATAAAGGTAAAAGGAGTTGGTATGTGAGCTTCCTACGCCAACACCATAGTGCCTGATTCAGTGGTTTACTGGCTATGTTACAAATACAGCTCATAATTGAAGTCTTCCAGTATCCTTAATATAATTATGAACTGCTTCAAGAATTTCAATGTATTGAATCTTTGCATTTCTTTCAATACCAAATAATAAAATACGAAGATTGAAATTCCCCCAAAATATTATGTTTGAAAGTAGCTTGTTTCTCAACACATTGTGTTTGCTACATTGAAAAAAGAAATGGTAGCTGTTTTCAGTGCTGGCTCCACACGAGCAAGATGGCGATCCGATAATATCAATTTTGAAGAGATCACTTCAGCTGGCTGCATCCCATTCTCATCCTAGCATGGATGACATCAATTTTCCTTTCACCAGTATAATACAATTCATTACGTTTGGGTCTAATTCTATTAAGTTCTCTCTTAAAGTCACATCAATGTTCGAGGATTCTGAAAGATCGGGTAGCAGATTCCATTCAAGGACAGTTGATGAAAAAAAAAAAAAAACGATTTGTAAAAAGTATCTCTCTCAGCTTAAAGGTACGTAGTTGATTGTTACGTGATGAAACCGTACCACGTAACAAATTGGTTAGGTATGCAGGAGAGACTTCTTTCACCATTTTAAATATAAGTGCTAACTTGTTTTCCTTCTGCGTTCAGCTAAAATATCCCAACCTGTTTCAGCATAAATGTTTTTTAGGTTAGTGTGAGCGAGTGCTCCTGTCACAATTCGACCTGCAGCCAGTTTAACAGATTCCAACTTCTTTTTGTCTGTGTCAGTGCATCCATCCCAGGTAAAAATATTTAAGATATCATAATTTTTTACACCATGCGCTCAAAGAGCCATCAATGATATAATGCGCACGTTACATGAAGCTTTCAGCTTTTATTTTTCATTGACATCGTCCGTGTGTGTCAATCAGATCATGCCCTGTAATGCACTTTTTCAGCAGAATCACCAGATCAAGTTGAAGGAATAAATGCTAAAATAAAGTTTGAGGCACTGAGTTGACGTTAATAGGTTCATATTTTGGTTTCTTGTAGTGTCCACTGGTGCTCTGGATTCCACGTGCACGAATTAACCAGCGTTTGGCTAGGGCACTTGTTGTGACGATGGCTGGAAGTCGTATAGTATATCCTCTGCGCACTCGACTTTCCTCGATGCTTCGCCTCTCAAATTCAAGATCTGAAAAAACAAATCATACTGTATATATATATATGTATATATATATATATACAAAGGTAACTTAGATCAGAGAGCAGAAATGACAATTATAAAAAGACAGCTTGGATAAATCTTTCAGACAGATATAATTATGCCAAGTAACACAACCTTTGTTTCTCCAGTTGTACCAGTTAAAAGTCAAGACAGAAATAGGCATTTCTGAACACACATAAAAATAATTGCACATTGTCAGATAATGATAATACCTTTAGCAGCTTCTACAAGCCCAAACTGGACCTTATTCTGTCTATAGGATACCATTTCAGGTTTGTGGTAATGTCCAATGAAACAATCGAGGAAATTAAAGACCATATTAATCACAAATATTTGTTTTTTGAGTTGATTGTCCAGACATGTGGCCTGAAAAATGCAATCACAGTCTTCACGAGATGACAGGACAGTGTGCTCTGAAGGGTAATCTAATCTATAAAGTAGTTCCCTTTTACATGGACGATGGTCTTGCTTATCCAAGTGATTTTCATGATTATTGGTAAGATTTGTACTTGTGTCTTCTTGTCCAGAACCACTTCGTAGTAGTCATTACTCTATTCCGCAGTCCAAACTCTTTACTCTCCATTAGTTAACCTGTCCCTGTCTAACCTATATACATATAAAAGTGCTATTGTGCACATTGCACACATTCCTTTGTACAATTTTGATATAGGCTGTATTAGCCTAAATGAATAAAAGGGTCTTCAGCGGGTTACAATTCAGAACATATTTCGTACATGTCTCTCTGAGTAGCGGCTCCTTACCTAAGCTTAATATTCAACAAAGACAACCCACATAAAATAAGTATGAACCAGGCAAATGATGAATTAGCTGAATATGTGAAGTTTTGCTTATAAATGCAGAGCTTCATTACAAAAGAAAAATACCTGTCAAACAAACCATAATTACTCAATTTGTATAGTACAGGTTCAGATAAGAATAACTTGACCTACACCGGAACCACTATGTACCCTTTCTAGCTAGATAGCTTATCCTTGTTAAACCTCCTGCCAGCTTACAACTGAAGTTGAAACAAACTGGGGCATTATATTCAGTCCCAGTGATTATCAAATAAACAGTTGCACCAAGACCACCTGTGCAAACCAAGGGAAATCCTTACAAGGACTGCAACAATGGGCATCCTGCACCAGAAATGTAAAACAAACTCTAGATGACACCTACTCCTCACTTTGAAAGTCTCTAAACAATTAAGCTGTATTCCACTGCCAACCCTGAGTCAAAGTTTCAACGTAATGTGTCAGGTTTGTTACATATGAGAAAATACTGTCAATTTTGACTTATTGATTAATATTGAGTAAATGTGCATTAACGCATGTCAGCAAAGAATGAAAGTCATTAGCATTTATGCCAAAAACATGTTATCAAAACAATTTTTCCTAACACGATTACAAGTAAAATTAGGCAAACCATTAACAGTCGTAGGCCACTGCTTGCTACCGATAGCCCCAGGGGGTTTTAACATGACAGAAAACATGAAGTCTAAAATGTCTGAAAGTGAATATTAAACAGAATGATGCCAAAAGATAAAACTAATTACCAAAACAGACAAGTCTAAAAAATATAAAATTATTGTAGCCAAACTTTCAAATAATCTTTGGATACTAACAGCAAAATTTATAAGGCAAGTCAGAAAAGAATGAAAGTCATTTGTATCTAAATAAAGAGAATGCAATGAAAATGTAACGTTTCTTAACCAGATATCAAGTACAATTAGGCAAGCTTGTAACTGCCATAGGCCACTGTTTGCTACCAATAGCCCCTGGGAGTTCAACCTAACAGAAAACAAGCTAGCCTAAAATGTCTGAAAGATGACCATTAAACAAAATGATGTCAAAGGATAAAATTGAATAGCAAAATAGGCAAGTCTAAAATGTCTAAAATTATTGAAGCCAAACTTTCTAACCTTATCCGGATATTTACAGCAAAATTTGTAGAAATATTTGATCAAAAGTACATCTCTGAATCCTCTTGACTGAAGTTTATTGTAAATAAATTTGGTTCTAGATGCAAAGTCATAAAATGTAGAACAAATACGACCAAATCTCAAAATCTGTGACAAAAACGTATTATACTTAGTAGTTTCCTAAATATTACTGTCCAGGAAAGGATAATAAACTACTCCAAAGGTAAACTCATGTACCTTGTGATAGATTTGATTATATAATACCTATCATCAGTGGCCTGAATATCCAAGTCCCGAAACACATCTCTGAAACCATCTGAATGGTTACCACCTAAAGGGATATCTTTTGGGTAAATGTCTTCCGCAATGTCACTGAAATTTGTACATTCATGCAAGCAATTTCAACAAAATATCTTCCATTTTTTAATAATTTTGTAGCCATTTAAAAATCCTTTTTCTTCAATTCATCCATATACTTAAATTCAAACCAGGTTAAATATAAATATGCCAGTAAGGGGGAGCAGTTGCTAACCATTGGAATGCCTCTTAATTGTTGAAAACCCAATGGTCCTCATCCAACAAAAGTATTATCTAAATGAAATTTTATAGCATCTATCAAAGTTTCAAGAGTGAAATATTTAAAGATATTTTTGAATATTTATAGTGTGACCAATATACTCTCTTTGTATATAACTTATATTAATGTATTTTTACCATTATGTATAAACAGTGTGCTCATTAATTTTGAAAGAGAAGCTTTGACTTTTTCTATGCGTAGATTTGTGTACAGTGTAGACAAATCAAAACATTTGATATTTGTTGCTCTTACATGTTTGATTGTATATACAAATTCGGAAGAATTGCGAATACTCCAAAAACATTTATTTCACAGTTTCTAGAAATTGCATTGCAGTATTTAGGGAAATGATTCCTAATTGCAGTCAAACACAATGTTACTCCTTTGATAATTGTTTTGCTGAACATTTTGGAGCACCAGTTAACAATATAGATTTAAAATGGTTTTTATTTAATTTGGGTGTCCAGAACAAAAGTGGAAAAGAGGAGTCCCCTTCAGAAATTTGGATCTTAAATTACCTTTTCATCGCATCTTTATGTGCATCTATCAAATCTCAAACAACGGTTCAATTGTCTGATGTCTGCCAACGTACAATTACACCCATCAAAGTGTAGCTTCATGCAAACTGAAATAACATACTTTGGGCACAGGGTGTCAAAAGATGGTTTGAACTGGATCTTTACAAAATAAAATGAAGCTTTATGTAAACTGAGGTAAATAACTTGGGACAAATAGTGTCAATAAATGGCTTGAAACCTGATCCCGACGAGATCAAAGCATGAAGACTATTCTGTAAACTATGAGTGTAGATATTAAAGCAAGTTTTATATTTGTATCAATGTTAGAGAAGATTTTGTGGAGGGTTTTGTAATTGTGCCAGGCCAGTACTTGTTATGACAAAAACGAAACACCTTTTGAGTGGTCTGAAACCTGTCAAAATGCGTTTCATAAGCTGAAGGAAAAATAAATATCCCCTCCAATTTCTTGAAGCTTATCGAAATTTAGGAAGAGAATATATACAGATGCTTGAAATTGGAATGAATCTGTAGAAATGCCAGAACATTGATGGGAGAGAAAGGGTTGTTTCATATGGAGGTCGGTCATTCAATAAACTCGACACAAAAATATAAATATTGCACAAAAGAGAAAAATTGCTGGCAGTTATATGTGTTTTTTTTTTGTTTGATGCATATCTTGCAGACAGGGAGTTTTAAATGGATTGTAAGAAATCATAACGCATTGGAATATTTTTTTTTACAGAACAGGCAGACCCATAGGGCAAGCTGCAAGATGGTTAATGCTTGTTAAGGAGTATCAGTATACTGTGACTTATAAACAAGGTACAGTCATACCAAGGTAGAGCCAATTAGTTTTGTAAACATTGAAGAATTGATGTAGATGAAAAACTTATATACCCTGAAATGGTTGCATTACAGGAAGATACAAAAACATTTGCCAATCTATTCCTATTTCTTTGGTCAAGGATCTACAACCCCAGAGATCCTTTCTGTACACCTGTCATAGAATTTGTGGAAAATAAAATACCTCCACACGATACTGCAAAATCGATGTGGCCGCAAAAAACTAGGTGATTTTACTAGCTACAGAGCGTTCTTTATCATCTAAACTATGCAAGGCAAGGGTCCAAAAAAAGGAACAAGGTTGTGCAAGGCATTTATCGCTGCAAAACTAATATTAAAGAAGTGTTTGTTGTATTCTATAACGAGGTCACAGCAAGTAATATAGGCATAGATAGAGCTTACCAAACCATCCAGGCAAGAAACTACCTCCAAGCAAAGTTTGAATCAATCAAAAAGTACACATATTAGAGTCATTCCTGTCAGACTAAGAAGAGGCCTTGTAAACAGAATAGAACACCACTGATACATGTACCCATTGAGGGCCCACTTGACAGAGGTGAATTTTATGCCCTTGAATCCTTCCCAATAACATACCAAGGCAACTAAGATATCTCTATGTAATGCCTGATTACTTCAATAAGCATTTTAAAGCAGTTGTTATTCTAGAATTTAAAGGGCATACAGTCACAAGAGTTCTTTTAATGGAGTGATCTCGAGAGACGCAGCACTTTTTACTTTACTTTAGACATGAGCTAGTGGGCAAATTTGTTAAGGAATTATGCAGTTTCTAAGATATAAAACACAACTGCACACCAACCTTGGAAAGATGGCGTAGTGAACAGGTTCGATAGCACTCTCATTCAAATATTAAATTTGTATATCCCCGCTAATCAAACAGATTGGGAAATGTTTATATTTCCACTCTCTTATTGCATATATGACATCTGTTGCACCAGAATCTGCACCGTATTCTCTGTTCCTTCAACGTTATGGCAGAGAGGCAAAAGTGGCAACGTGTATTATGGTGAAGGCTTGGTAATACATGTCTGATTCTGCAAATGTTCATTTTATTGCCATTGCAACAAGAGTGCATCTATTTCAGGACCAAACTAGGGATAATACAAATTCATCCCAGCCTTAAACAAAGCTTTATTATGATAAAAACAGAACTGATGGTATGAGATTAGGTTTCTGAACATATGCCAGCAAATGCTTGGCATAGGCCATATTTTGCCGGTAAAAAACTCTCAACTGTCCATGTGATAGGTATCATGGAACATCTTGACAGAAGTACATGTAAAACAAAATGAAGCTGGGATTTCACTGGGACACTAGGCTGCCAGATGATATAAAACCTTTGGTACCAGATATACCTCCTACAGAACCTGGTGCAACTTGAAATGAAGACTTTGCACCAGACAATTACTGAACAGAGTAGTAGTTGAATGGATAAACAAGCAGATATGCCTGACAATCAATCAACTGTTGACTCCCCTGCACAGGCAGATTAACCAGCTGATAGAGAGTGAGATTCTGCTAATGCGCTTCCAGCTACAAAACCATTTTGAACTAGAAAATGACAGGGGTGGATATTATGAGTTTGAAAGGAGGCTGCACGCTGGAAAAAGAAAAGATGAATATGAATTCTTCACAAAATGGTAGGGAACAGCATTAGAACAGACTAACTGAAGTTTATCAAAGAAAATATGCCATCTTATGAACAAACTTAAGTGTAGTTATAGTGGAAGTACAGTGCGCCGATAATGTTCCAGATTGATTTGCAGTTTGTGGATGTGGGCTAGGTTTTTACATCTATTTGAACAAGAAAGATAGGTAGATAGATAGAGAGAGAGAGAGAGAGAGAGAGAGTGAGAGAGAGAGAGAGAGAGAGAGAGAGAGAGCACACGACCAGTAAAAACTGCACCTGTTGACCCCGGATATGAATTGGCTCTTTATCGTGAGACTTCTTGTCATGTTACATACTAGCCCGGTGGCACGTCTGCTGTTATCACAAAAAGGTTACAATAGTTCCAAGATTGAGCACACTGCGTCCCCCTTTGCCTTGGAATGTATATACCACAACCTGTTTACCCAGTTGTTAAAGTTTCTCATACCCTTGATCATCCATAAATTTTTTTCACAGGTCAAGATAAATTCTTTGTTTTTTTTTCAAAAACAGTGGGATAATTAACAAGCAAACTAGTTTTCGTGACAATATATATCAGTTAGAATTACTCAGTTGGAGATACCGTCAAGCAGCTGGAGTTGGGTCTTGATTTACTCGGTACAAGTGGCCATCAGGGAGCACTATGCACTCATTGGATAGATTCCTATGCTTTGTTGTTTCTCATTAATCCCGTGGCTGTTATGGAAAGCTACCTTTGTTTCAAAATGGAGAACAAATATATTGCTAATTTAAATCAATGTTTTGCAATCGTGAAGATACCATAGAATTCTGCCTTTTAGCCTACACATATACCATATTATATCAGGCAATCCTTTATATTGACATTGAGCAAATATAATCGAATAATGGTGTGTTTGCATGCTCTGTAGGCTGAGAAAGACCGGAACATGTATTGGAGGTACACCGCTAGCATACACGACAGTTCTCACTTACAAGTGTGCTATTTTATCTTTACACTGGTCTTGGTAATTTTTCCATACATTTTTTCCCTTGGATATTAGCCATTTTTTATGGGTTTTTTTTAATGTTACAATCTATATTGGACCGTATATGTGTGCCTGATGGTGAACCACATAAACTAAATATTGTGTCATAAGCGTTTTCGGAAAAACCAGCAATACGACCTTGCTCAAATTTAAAACAGATAAATTTGTAGACCAATGGACCATAATGGTCCTCTTGTCATTATAGTCTGTTGTAACACAAGACAGGTAGCAGATGCTGTGATTAGATACTCAAGGAAAAGTCAATGCCAAGATTCTGTGATCATCTAGATCTACCAGAAAGTTTGGATGTAGGCCTTTAGTGATAGGTGCGCCAATGGAAATGAAGGCAGTAATTTGGCCCCTAAATGCACTGTTAAACATGTGCGAGTTTAACGTTTTGGGTGTGGGGAGGAGTTTTGCAGGCTTGGCTGCGTAAATATGCCTGTCATTCATGTTGACCTCTCATCCCTGCTGTAATTCTGGATTGAATTTTTAACCCGTCCACGAATGGGAATGGTGGTAAAATTCAATGATTCTATCATGAAATAAATAATCTAGGCTAAGCTATATATGTCGTTTACAAATTGTTTTTTTAGTGTATATGTCCAGGAATGTATGGAAATACAATGCTGAATGTCATTCGGAATTGAGATCAAGGTTAAGAAATCTTTATGGATATTTTTGCCGGCAACAACAATTATCAGCCGTACTTTAATAGCTACCTCTTATTTCCCACAGGCAATGAACAAGTGTTATGCTTGATTATACTGCTGTAGGTTCCATGTACTTGTTTTGATTACACTGCCGCAGGTTAAATGGACAAGTTCATGTCACAGCTGAGATAGTTAGTATCATATTGGTCCCTACGAATAAAAGCACATTTCTTCATGCAACATGATTGATAAATAGCTTATATTTACCATTAACCCAGTCGACAAGTTAATAGGTGTGCTTTTTTATAAACAAGCTTTGCCTGTAAGGGTTGGTGTTATTATGCCTAAGTATGTCTCTTCGTAAAAATCGCACAAAACACATTGGATTTTATCGATCAGCAATAAAGCAAATATTTGCATCAGGCAAAGTTACCATAGACCATCTGGTAGTTTGTTGTCATCATTTTCCACGACGAAAAGCAAGTATCTAATCTTGGCCATTGTCAACTCAACTTTCAGACTGACAGAAAGTACAAGTTTTATAGGGCGTTGTCGTCAAAATAATACATTAAGTTTACGATAATGGCATGATTTGTAGACAAAATTAATTTTTAATAATTAAATTCTTATCTGTAGGTGTTGCGATTTCTGTGATCCCTTCAATTTCTGCACATCCATTGTCATATGAAGATATACGAACTGGAAGTTATCAGTACGGCGAATATCCTGACGTATGGCAAATGGCCAGCCAAATTTATCTTTTTATCTAAAAGTATAGATCTATTTATAAGAAGCATATTATACATGGGTGCGTTAAAGTTCTGTTGCCAGTGCAACGGAATAATATGTTCACAAAGAACGGCTATAACATATACAACAAAAGCACTACCACGACCTTTGCTTTAGATCAACGTTTCTCCAGTGATAATAATATTAGACATAGGGATTCGGTGGTGCCACGCCAAATGTATTCACATATCCCGACATTCAGTTCGAAAGCTGATAATATTAAATTACTACCAGAGGACAAAGTTTCTACAAGAAACAGAAAGCAGCGACTTACCATTGCGGTTTGGTAGGCTGTTTTTCACTTGTGTAGTAACGTGTTTTAATGATCCCCAGATCGGAAACTTCAATAACTGTCCTTTCAAATCCCCTTTCTCTGGTTCTGAGATAGGTTGTATTGAGTATAAACTATACTCTCTTAAAAAATTTACTCCATGCGTGTCAGGTCTGTCACGAGTCCTGTTTCGACAGTAACCCAGAAATCTTGGATCTGGCACTGTCATGGGACGGAGCTGATATGTTACTCTGTCCACAACACGAAACGAACTGTTATCGTCCATCGCTTTAGAAAAGTAAAAACAGTTGCCTGTCCAGTTGTATTTATTTGAATTCCTGAGTAATTAGCACTCAAACGCTACGGCCTCAATATGTACTATATATGTGTGATATGAGGCCATACAAAAAGTCAAGAATTTATGGCCCATGCCTAGCACTCTAACAATGCCTGCGTTTATCGCTTCTACCTGTAACATAAAGAACTTGAAGCAAGGGACGCATGATTTCATCAGCCATTTATCACGATTGGGCTGTCCAGTCGTTTTATTCGGTGCAGTTATGCATAGAAGAATACTTCTGCATAAACTTCGACGGCAGATTATAACACTTTAAAAGGGGGTGCACCGACAGAGACAAGAATATTGTTTGGCGATGCATACGAACATTACAAACATAAATGCATTATTTGGCACAATCTGGCCTTTGTTTCAGTTCGCATTGACCAATACATTATCATTGTCAGCAATAAAGAGCAAGGTTTTGAGGCAACCAGTCGAAATATTTTCAAACTGTCTGCAACTCTGTAAAGCTAATAAATATTAAAATGACGCTTATTGTTCAATTACAACGTTTAGTGCTTGAAAAATTGAGCTGGTCCCCTGGTCCCCTCATGTATTAAATTGCCTCGACCCCCGCTTGTTGGACCTGTGTTGTACATGTATGTATGTATGTATGTATGTATGTATGTATGTATGTATGTATGTATGTATGTATGTATGTATGTGCGTGTATTTTTTTATTTCGAACTCGTAGTACAAACATTTAATTTGAAATAAAGGAAAAATGCTACAAGTCAATCAATGGTTAACAACAAGTGCAGGAAGAAAGATCCGTTCAACATGTGCACAAAGTATTCTACCATTTGCACTATCTCGGTGGAGTCCAAATTATCGTTCATGCGGCCGTCACGGATCTCACAAAGTTCGCGGATCACCCCACAGTCCGCCTTCTATTCCGATGAAGCACTCTCAAATTTTCCTTTCAACACATTAATAATATTCAACATGCCATCACAAAGAATTTTATATCTCATAATGTGATACTTATGTAACAGATAATTGAACGACCTGCTGACTGCCGATTGTGAACCATAATCAATAATTTTGCAATATATTATCACTTTTATATAGTTTATGAATGAATTTTTAAGAAGCATGAATGTAACTGAAGTCAAGTTTTGTTAACATATCTCTGGAAGCAGCATATTATGGGTTCGGCATGGCAATTTTCCATACAGGCGTACGGTTTTGCTCCAAGCAATAAATAATTCCTCCACTTCTGAACTTGAAACGTCCCATAACTGGGATCCATAAAAAGACGTGGCAAAGGATTGAACTAGTTTACAACCCACGGCTGAAAAAGCATGCCCAAATTCAGCCATTACAATATTGACTTCGGAATATATCTTAATAGCATATCGTTGAACATTATATGGAAGACATTTTGTTCTGACGAAATTATCGAGATGAACATATCTGCTCACTCTTTCTATCAAATTGCGGTGCATTCGTATTGACTGATACGCATTGTTGTCAGATAAGCACAACCGTTTACTTTCTCAAGGATTGACAATTTCCATGTGTGATTTTTACATTAATCTTTTTCCCAAACTCAATACAAAGCTCCAATAATTTGTTCAAACCAGTTAACGTGGGAGATAATAGTACCAAATCATTGGCAAAAGCCAATGCACATACAAACATATTCCCGATATCAGAACCAAACTTGGAATTTCTTAGTCTAATTATCAGTTCATCAAAATATATTTCGAACAGAATTGGAGGGAGTACTCCTCCTTGTTTCACATCATTCCTGAATATAAACGGTTCACACGGAGTATTATCCCATACGACATTGATAGTTTGGTTCGTACACATATTTGAAAGTAGACGTAAGATTAAAGGCGACATGCCTCTTTTTTTTCTGATGTTGACGACAACTGTTAAATTGCAACGTTCAGTGTTTGAAAAAATCGACCTGGTACCTTCATGTACTAAATTGACACTATCTCTTGTTGGAACTGTGTTATCCACATATGTTATATGTTGACAACTATTAAATCTGGTAAGTTTTTACGAGTGATCAAATGCTATTCTCTTTAGTTTGTATGGGCGGACACATGTAGTATAAAAGATATTTTCAGACAAAAAAATCAGTTTCTGTCATAACTGTAGACACAATAATATGCATAAGTGTGATCATTTCTGTCGAGAGTGAAAAGTCTAGTAATTTTTTTTATGAACTGGCCATGCTTGGGAGGAAATAAAATACATGTTCTGCACATGTACCACAAAAACACGAATCAAAAATACTATATTTGTGCCCCCCCCCCCCCCCAGTGACAGCACACTTTACAACTTTCTGTAATGTATATAAGTTTGTGATTCTGCCATTTAGAAGGTGATCAGCAGATCTGAGAAATTACCTACCAGATAAAAAAAATTTGCGGCTTTTAAGAAGTTTAGAGGACACATTATTTCTTTCAAAATTGAAAGTGACAACCAGGATGTGTTATTAGTGACGACTCTGGAAACAGAATGGTATATTGTTCTGTGACATATGAATGTACAGTAAGATTATCCATAACTGTTTCTGTTGAGATAGAATAACCAGCTTGTTTGAGTATATAAAATTCACTGGAGGGGTAAGCGCATGATGAACATTATATTAATGACACAATACTTGCATATTGTATATGTTTATCAGTTCATAAAGCTAATTATATGATACACCCAGACATGTTTGTTTTTGTGATAGACTTATGCAGCTAAAACATACGTCAAATGAACTTGTCTGAACTTTCTACTAAGTCATCATAATGGCATCTCTCTTAGATATCGCCTATATATATATATGCCACCCGTGGTGACAAGACATAACAAACTTTGAGATAGTCCAAATGTGTTTGTTTTTACCATCAAGGTGAGACCCAGTGGGTTTAACCCCAAAGTTGTCCACCCCTTGGGGGCGAGAATCCTCATAATTTTCAACACTGCCCCCCCCCCTTCATGGCCCAAGCTATTGCTCCTGATTTGAATTTAGATGAGCTGACGAACCTGCGGGTACATCTCCCGTTAGTGGTGCAAAATAGAGCTTCTGCAAAGTATTTCTTTGAACAGGTAACCCACGAAGTTCACCAAGTAAAAGCGACTTATTTAATATTTAATAATGTCAGGTACATTGTATCGAGAAGAGGCTTTCCTTCATTCGAACAGGTCTTTCAACTATATACCAGCCAGCAGGGAATTTTACCTTTTTCGTGCAGTTCTGGTGCCTTGGTGGCACAACAATCACGCAATTCACCCATTGCCAGTTTATATCATGCGACCGGTGCATGTACATTTAATTTAAATGCAAAGGACTTGTTTCATGGGGCTCTAATGATACATTTTACACTTCGACAGAAAGAAGGATGTTAATGCTCATGTCTGCATCAACCGGTTTTTATAATTAAATAAACTCTAGGCCCTATGGATCATCACAGCTTTCCCACAAGCGAACTGCTTTCTTACCATAAATACCCCAAGCAATAATGCATAATAAATAAATTAAATAATTAAATTGAAAGGATGAATGAATGAAAAAATAATAGATTGATAGATAGATAAATAAATAAATAAATAAATAAATAAATAAATAAATAAATAAATAAATAAATGAAAACTTAGCTATTCCACGGATAAAAGTATCTGACAAAATTTACATTTAATTCTGTAAAAATTACAGAACTGTGTTAGATGGTTTCTTTTGTTTCATATTCTTGTTTGTTTTGCTTTTTGTTAATATTTTCAATGAGCCTACGTGCGAAGCTAAAGACGTCTTTTTCATCGTGCGAGCGACAAGTTAATTTCTTCGTTGACACCTATCTTGTTCGTTTTTCATTTCTTTTTTTCTTTACTATTCTTTTCTTTGGGGGGGGGGGGAGGGGGGCTTCTAGTACTGCAGTCCTCTGGATCTACATCTGAGCACGTAGGAGTGATAGGGCACATATATATTGTGCACGGCTACAAATGCTTTAACATTTATAGGCGTGAGCGAAGCCACTTGAATTTTTAATACGAGCTGTGGAAATTTCAGCACTCAGGACTAATACAATGTCTGTTTTCTGTACAATTTAACACCTAGCATTGTTTGAATACTGACGGGCTGTTCACATGGCTGGTCTCAATTTAACTTGGTCGATTATTACGTAATTTTTTTCTAGAAGCTTCCTCGTAAATTGGGTCATTCTATCAGATATTTGCTCGACCTTTGGAAACGTTTTGCTTAAGCGGGCTTTAGGTCGACAATTAAGGTCAGTCGGAGATTCATTTTAAGCTGACAACGTGATCTTTGTTGATCCAAATATATCTCCGTTACTTATACAGTTTATCATATCCGCGGATGGTTTATTGCCACATGCTAAAATGCACGCATTATCCTTATAACCCCAAGCAATAATAAATTAATGCCTTTAAGCATTTAAGAACCATTCCTCTTCAAACTAAATTTTAACAGCAAAAGATGACACTTTGATGGGACGTCCCAAACGGTATACTGGGTTAGGTCAGATCATTTGATTTTTTCAACTTGCATATAAAGGGGGAAGCGAGTCTGTTTAAATAATGAGGTAAGTGTGTTTCTTGCAATGGTTGTGTTAGAAGGATTGAATAGCAGCTATCTTAAAACATTTCATGTATCTCCCATCTAATCGTGCCATAGTGCTTTGTCATCCGATTTGCAGATGTGTACTGTCTTCGAGCATTTAAAACCTGATCACTTCCTTTAAAAAATAATACGTGCCGTTTAATTGTAATTATATACAGGATGTCTCATAAATTCAGCAAAAGACAAGCTTTGACATATATCCCTACAAATTAATATTTGTCTCTCATGAAGCAAATATTGATAATATGTTCGCTTCATTTCAACAAATGCTAAAACAACATTTTCCAAGCTAACATTATCTTATACGCAGCAAGTTCAAATTGGCCCTAGTGCTGAAACCACGTGAACATATTTACATACAAGCATTTTTTGTGTTGGTGAATAAAGATTTCAGCGTTCTGAATCAACATTGCCGCGGGATGTATAACCTAATAGGTTTGTTCGCATATTTTCATTCAAAAGATTTAAAAAAGAAAACTAATTGACGTTCGGATTACCATTTAATCAAAAGGAAAATATCAGATAAAAAAATGATCCAAAAATATCACGCATCAGTAAACTGCATTACAATGTAGGCTGACGGCTCTGAAGCTCCCACGCTATCAATAAAGACAGTAGTATTATTATATCTAATTGGTTTGTAGGTCACTTACATTAAATTATTCAATATGGATTGTGATTCATAATGATGGGTCTTTCCGTGCCAGCTTCATGTTTTAATTCATTAGGCAGCTGCAAAGGACCATTAGTCGCCGGGCACAGCCGTTGTATCTCGTGTGACCACCCAAACATATCAACTCTCTGCACACAATAAGGTGAGACCAGCAATATATCAATGAACTAACTCACAATTATGGATTTTTTTGCTTTTTGGCCATTAAACGATCAATGGCGTGGATCTTCCGCTTGTGGATAAGAGGACGTAACCGTTGACCATTTAATGATGGACAGTACAAAGGCTCGCTATTCGAATCTTGGTTGTCTGGCAACTGCGTCCCAAGACCTAATCCCAAACACTTGGAGTTTCTATCTATCTATCTATCTATCTATCTATCTATCTATCTATCTATCTATCTATCTATCTATCTATCTATCTATCTATCTATCTATCTATCTATCTATCTATCTATCTATCTATCTATCTATCTATCTATCTATCTATCTATCTATCTATCTATCTATCTATCTATCTATCTATCTATCTATCTATCTATCTATCTATCTATCTATCTATCTATCTATCTATCTATCTATCTATCTATCTATCTATCTATCTATCTATCTATCTGTTGTTGTTTGTTACTTTCATGGTGGTCTTATATTGCTGAGCACCAACAAGAAAAACAATGAATATGATATGTATGTAGTTGATTTCGCATGCTGCAATACAACAAAAGCATAATCCGGCTAAACTATGCAAGTAAACATCTCTTTGATGCCATTATACAATAAAAGTAAAGAGCTTAGTCAACATCAATGATCAGATTGTCGAAACGTTTATGCCTAGATCAAGGCGTTTTTCAAGTATGCAGCAGGACAAGCCTATTCCATTTTTCTTTCATTTAGCTAATATCGTCAGTACATGTACTTATTATCAATTATTATCTCCTTTGTAAAAGATTTTTAATTTCTACATACAAGTCGGATATATATTGTAATCACTGTGTTTAGATCCAGAACGTTACCTGACGTTTCCTACGGGTACGCGGGGGAGGAATTAAAGAAGCAGGATTGCTTTCTCCCATATCTTGATTTGTTAGCAAAAATACGTTCAAACCAAAGAACTGGAACAAGGCATGATACATAACATGTAACTCGGGCTCATAATGATGGAATCTTGCATCCCACTTTCGTAAATTACGTCTAAAAGGCATGGTTAAGTTTACTGTTTGTTTCACAGACTCAAAGATGGGCAAAGCAGAAAATGAAGAAAGAGGCAATTGGGCACACCGAATCCAATATATGCTGGCTACATTTAGTGTTGCCGTGGGTTTGGGCAACGTGTGGCGATTTCCCTACAAAGTATACGAGAGTGGAGGCGGTAATATCATAGTTCAGTGGTTGTTGTGGTGATCATACATAGAAAGCGACACATTCTCGCATTAAACACTTAAAGCGTTGTTTCGATCTAAAATGAAAGGACAACCCAAGCCTTCCAAACTTGAACAATCCATTCAGGCTGGTTTCGTGTATGGTGCTTCATCATGTATTAAATTCCAAAATTGTAAACATTATTTTTTAAGCAAAATAGCGATGAGTCTTCAGCAGTCAAGAGATCGACATTAAATTTATTCGGCTCTAACAGTGCCATTTCAGATCTCCACTACAGTCAGACCTCAAGTGTCAAAACTAAAAAGTGTTCTTTACGTGGAGGTGTGAAACCTTACAATTTAGCACCATATATTTGAAGTAAAAAAACATCAGTATGAAAGTTGATTTAATTGTGATATCATTAAGTTCGATACATAAAATGAAAAGCACAGGAAAAACAAACAAACAAACAAACAAACAAACAAACAAACAAACAAACAAGCAAACAAACAAAAAAACAAATACTTGTGTTAATTTTACCCCGAACACACCTATACAATCAGGGATCACACGAGATAATTCAAAGAAGACAGTAATGAGTTCCACCAAAATTATGTCGAAGATGTTAGTGAATTAGACATTGCAAACTGTGAGGAGTACCAAACGATACGTGATAGACAGTTACGTACTAAAAACTATCGACATGTGAGAATTAAGATAAAAAATTGTAATTTCAAAGTGTCCTTGGTGGCAAACTTTGGAGATTTGCTGGTTATTGAGGTAAAGTGATAGATTTAAACTTGCAGGACGTTGTGAGTGACTGCAAGACATGGAAACATTTTCTGTTTCTTTATGTTGATAAACCATTGTTTCGCCCAGAAAAAGCTGAAGAATTTCCGTCAAGGGCACTTTGACAACACTCTCTGTCATAGATAAGAAAGAGAAGAGTATCATTAGAAAATATAAGAAAGCTACGGTATTTATCATGGCCTTAATATACATTAGAAATAGTCCCCCCCCCCCCGAAATAAAAATGGAGTTCCAGGTTAACGTAAACCTAAATCGAAGATTGCCTTTTTATAACTGCCAGTTGTCGTCCTTGAAATAAATAACTTCAGAACTATCTAAGTAATTTAACTCTTACTTTGACAGCAGGCAATTTCCTTGGTGCCATAAGAAACGACGAATTTTACATCTTTATCTTCATCCAAAGGTTCAATAGTTATATCATAAATTTTAAGCAATTGTATTAGAGTATCACCTGCTTGATAACAGTGTTGAAATCTATTTTTTTTCAATCAAGACAATGGTTGAGCAGTAATTTGAAAAGGCATCTCTCGAACGCTTCTCCAGTACAGTTCAATAAAGAAAAGGCTTGAAAATTATTGAACTCATAACTTTTTTTCTTGGTATCTTTCTTGTGTATACATACAGTAAAGTATGATTTGGTTCCTAATGTTATAAGAAGATAACTTACTGATATTGCCAATATTTATTATTATAATTTACTTTAATTTACCTAAATTTCTCCTCAACAAAAAACATGTGTGGGGAGACCGTTGGATAAAATTTATCATCATAGCATGTCCTAGGTTCACACTTTGTCTTCAGTCCGGTTGGGCATATTGCGCCTAACCTGCACCGAGGAAAGCTGTTGATCCAGTTTTATTCTAACAAGGAATGGGTCAAGCTTCTCACACAAAATAAATCCATGAGTTATATGTTGTTAAAATGAAATCACCATTGAAAAGATGTCGGTACATTTAGCAAAATACTTGTAAATTCATCTATTCTGATCACGATCAAAGCTACTTGATTTTCGAAATAAAAGCTACCAATTATATCCCACATTTTGGCCAAGTATTTTTTACAGATTTCCATAAGCTCAAACACATGATAATGGCTTGCTAGACGCTCG
This sequence comes from Hermodice carunculata, assembly GCA_964020975.1. Classification (NCBI taxonomy): domain Eukaryota; kingdom Metazoa; phylum Annelida; class Polychaeta; order Eunicida; family Amphinomidae; genus Hermodice; species Hermodice carunculata. The sequence continues at coordinate 31,204,526 of OZ026619.1, forward strand.
TCATGGACCGTTGGCAAGCAAGGCTCAATTGTATGACCCCATTACAATTACAAACCTCTTGTCACCGATAGCATTTGACATCTTTGATAACCTTTCAATCCACAGCATCCTTTATGATCCCATACCTGATCATCTTGGCCCTAGCCGGCCTGCCACTGTTTCTCTTGGAAACTGCACTTGGGCAGTTTTCGTCTGTTGGCCCCATAACCGTGTGGAAGTTGGCACCATTTTTCAAAGGTAAGACATGAGCTTACCACAACTTCACTGTAAACGTCCGTTTTATACATGAGAAAAAACGGTCAATAACAATCTACGTTCATATAAAAGAAAAACTGTATTAGTTCAACAGTTGTATTAAAGACCACATGCCAAAATGTTGAGCGGAAATATATGAGAGTACTAATTAAGGATCCGGAAACATTTAATGTATTTAAAGAGATTAAAATGCCATTTTGATACATTTGAATGTTAAACCGTGTAAATTAGCAAACACATGAAAATGAAACAAGGTCTGTGCCTAAATGGTATTTGATGTTGAATACGAAAAAGTTGACACTGGTGTAGCACCTTTAAAATATACATACCTATTGTAGGTAAAAACGGGTGCACATGTATTTGATGACAACCTTGTGCTTCACTTTGTGAGCCCCACGTCTTAATCGTCTCTGAACTATTAATGTGTAAATGGATCTTACTGTTTTGCTATTTATTATTATTGTATAAGTGAATACATTCGTATGCTCAAAAACACAAACATGCATGGTCTAACAAAGAGTATGTTTGTATTTCTTGGTACTGCCGACAAATATCAGTATGGACTTCTTACATCTACTGTGTCCTGAATCGAAAGCTCAAGTATATTTTGCTTGTTTTTAGGTATTGGACATACACTGGTTTTCATAAGTGCTTCTATTTCAATTTACTATCAAATGTTGGTGGCTTATATATTGTACTACCTGTTTGCGTCTTTCACCAGTGAGCTGCCTTGGGCTGCGTGTAAACCCGAATGGAGCCAGTTTAATTGTAGAGAGAGGGCTAACAGCTCAGTGTTCAATATGACAGGTATGTCATTACTTATTTACAGCTAACCCGTCTACACAGGTCAACAGTACACAACAATTTCAAGTATCTTTTGCGTAACCTTTTCTGCGATTTCATGTAATAGAAGGAAAACAAATCCCACAAAGGATCTACTAGGGTAACAATACCCAACCTAGCGGTTTACTGGGTACACATTGAACTCTTAGAGCCTGGGTAGCCTAGTGAAGTTGCAAGTAAGGGACCGAAAAAACATCATGTCTGTGTTATAATGTAATACCTATCCATTATATTTGATATTTGATCTCTCAGATTGTATCTGCTCCAAAAAACTTTATCCTATCAGAAAACACCTCTTGATGGGAGACTAACTAGGCGACTCTATCGGGTGACCTCCACTATTCACCAATCACATCAGTTTTCGATTTTTGGGAACTTTCACATCCTTGTATTCTACTATCCGCGGGAACAATTACATGTTTGATTTTCGGCAAGTCTGTTAGCCTGTCAATTCTACCCTCATTTAGTAAGAAGGTAAGAGTTTCACCGGGCATCCTTGTTCACTGAACCAACTTAGGTGGTGCAGTAGGGACTTCGTCCCTTTTTTGTTTTTGTTTTCTGTTTGTTTGTTTGTTTGTTTTTTTTTTTTTTTGTTCAATATGGCATCTCGTGAGAGCATTAGCAACTGAGAAGCCAGGAATACTCCAGGGATACTGAAAAAAGGCTACCACAGCTGATCCCAGGGCTAGAGATTGGATAAAGAAACGGGTCCTGATAAATGCAGTGGAACTGGTTTCACCAGTAGGAGGTCCCCTATACATGACTGGTTCCTATCACCAGTAGCAGTGTGGCAACCTTCTTAGGATCTTCAGGTATTTTAACTGCACCGCCACTATCCACTGCCACGACTACACTTACATTAGTAGCCAGACCTGCTCCTGTTTGAGATGCACCATGACCGCAACTATGACCACAGTCATGCCCGCAGTGTCTGTGACACCCATCATTCAAACATCTTTATTCCAAGCTCCAGTCTTGAGAGCAACCTGCTATGGGGCCCGTCTCATATCTGTCGTCAGTTTCAGCTTCACTGTCAGCTCTCTTCCTTCCTCTGAGGAGAGCAATGCTGGGTAGTAGGTGGGGAGGAGGCATCATCAGTACGGCCACGAATTAAAAAAAGGGAGAAATGTCCCCAGTTCCATTAATGTTCCTGCATCCCATTCATGTGTCCCATGATCCATCAGCAAGAGATACAAAGACGCATGTCTTGTAAGGAACCATTACCTTAGCAGTACCTGTCTTCCCTCCTGTTTGGATCTTGTGCACTATCAGTGACCCAACCAGCTCCGGGTCATAAGTGTTTAATTGTCCCATCATCATCCCCCGCCAGCTACATATGGGTGACGTGAGGCACCAATGGACAGGCAAGAGAGTTTGTTCACCAGTCTCGTTCCTGTTCCTTCCTTGGGACACTTTATTGCAGCAATGGGGTCGTTTATGGTCTTTGCCAGGCCGGTTTCCATCTGGTTCTGAAACCTTGATACTGAGAAAGAGAGTGTGCTACTTGCCCTGGCTCTGATCCCCAAGTTGGGACCCTGTGCCACAATTGGGCTGGGTGTTGTCACCGTCTTTGACAGATATATTGGACTGTAATTGTAGGCCTGGTCTGACCCCAATGGTACCTTGAGCAATCCGTGAAACAGTCATTAAGCTCACCAGAAATGAGGGACTGGTGGAACCAGAGCCCACCTGCTCTGACTCTGACATGTCAAGGGTACTGGGTTTACCATCCACCTTTGGTTGTATGGCTTCCAATTTGGAGGAACAGAATAATTTTTGATAAAAGATGGTATTACACTGTTACCAGGCCAACAAATGTACAAACCTCATGTAAGTTGGCATCCTCCCCTCCCCCTTCTGTGCTATCAGAGAGAGGTTTCACTGTGGATAAGCAGAAGTCACTTGCACCAACCTGGTTCCTTTTGAATGGAGTCCACACCTTTTTCTGCACCAATATCAGTGGCTCCATATGATGATGAACGCAAATGCAGCAGCCTAGGCCTTATATTTGACGCTTCATAGTCCCCCAAAAAGATGTCCAGGGGGTGGGGTGGGGGTTGGGGGTTGGCAGAGGCCTGTGAGAGACCTCTTCAGGGTCTAGTAGCGTTTACAGGGAAAAGTTCAAATTGGAGAAACTTGCTTCTGTAGCATCCAGGAGACAGGGTGACCTCAATAGTCTTCAAAAACATTTATTTATATGTTACAAATGCCTTTAGCGATTAACAAGGGATGTTGTGCTGCCAATGGTAGGGTCTTTCATGGGGAAAGGAAAGCTTGAAAATGCCGGGTGCACGTGTCCCGCTTTTAGCGGGACATGCTGGCTGTATAGCCAGGGCCCTAGCAGCATACGTTCTGTGCAATTATGCCACATGGCAGTACCATTTTTTAAAGGGGGGGGGGTGCAATTTGCTGACTTGTTATAACAAAAAAAAACAAAACTATTTATTACACGGATGAAGCACAGAAGGTACACTTCCAGCAGTATTTGTGCATTCTATTTTCATTAACAGATAGGCCAAAATCGACATAACAGTAAAGTAAAAATGAGGGAATGCCGCATATCCAGATCACTTCAATTACTAGGTAGTGGAATAAGCAAGTAAATTGCAAAAAGGTTGTATGACGTTCATTAACATTCCCAACAGAATTTGATCTGGACGTGCTGTTTTCATGCTGATCAAAGTTTTGAACTTTTTCACCCAGTGTCAACGAAAAATTCACAATTTTGATTCCCATTTACAGACAGTGTCAATTAGCTAAAATGTGTTAAATGTAAAAACATGCACATTTACGAACGTGACCTTGGTTATGAAAAAAAAAAAAAGATGAACCAGCCTACCACTATAGCAGTGCACATTGGATTACAGCCAAAAACACCTATGAATAATTTCCCAACCCCGTGTAGTGCCATCAAAGTTGCTGAGCTGCTTAAATGTACCATATTGGCATAATCTGGGCACTAAGATTGGCGTAATCAGGGCACTAAGTTGTATTATATTACTGTATGAACTGTTGATAAACCACTGAAAACGTAACCAGCCATCTGAATGCACAAATGCGAGAAAAGAGCTCCTGATCTGCTTTGCTGACATATGCGCTTTGAATGTCAGCACCAACGATTCATGCATAGGAAGGTCAAACTTCTTACAACCTCAAGTTAAGTATTTGTAAACGTTGACATTCAATGGTTTGAAACACATTTATACGATTCATTTATCACAAAAACGTCCTTGCTTGCCAGGTCCTAATTCCAAAACCCCTATCGAGTCCCGCTTGGCAATGTTTCGGAGAAATGACTGCTTTGCCTTGTGATTGGCTGAAAATACGATGGCCGCCACATGACAGCCCGCTAACGCACGTCTTTCAGTGTTCGAATTAAATTTTCTATCACTTTTTATCATGCTTTCCAACTTTTCTGGATGACTAATACAATAATATTAACGTATACGTGCATATTGCATTTGTTTCGAAAATTGGCGAATCACCTGAGTATGTATGTGGCTGTCACAATCTTTACAAAGCTATCCTGCTAACCGGAAGTTCAATGATTGACAGGCGGCTGGGTTAAAGAAATGTTACGAAAAGTGATACAAAATGATATAAATTAGTCTTTAAAGCCAGTTTCACGAATATAGTCTGATAGATTAGCTATTTTACTATTTGGTAGGGTGGTCACTTGGTTGTGGGAAATTTTCATATACTCCCCTCAACGTAAAATCACTTCGGTAAGTGAAGAATGTTGGTCGTGGTCAGACTTGAGGTGTGCATGTAAGAAATGATCGATTTTGGGTAGGTTTGAAACCTGAAAATATGAAAAACATGCGTAGTCAGTTATATTCGGGGCGAAGGGGAGAATGGATTTGGTCATATATAGATAGCAAAGAGTGTTTAGGGGCCAGAATATGTGTCCAAGTTTCAGGGGGCGTGGCTTTACATTTTCGGGAGAGTTTTAAATATGTTGTAACAACAGCCAAAGCCAGCGAAATGTGCCTGCATTTCTTGATAAACAAAACCATCTGTCTTGGGCATTCCCTTTTAGACCAGCTCCAGCACTCCTGGTGTTTACCAGAAAAATGAGAGTGACATCAGATTATGTACACTGCCAATGCATCTGTATTTACAGTTATGCCCGGCTAAAAGTTAACAGCCAAACGCTTTTTTGGCGTTTTGCTGGTGTTTGGCTTCTGTTTGGAAACGTTTGAAAACGTTTGGAATGTGTTTGGAAAGTGTTTGGAATGTGTTTGGAAAGCGTTTGGAAAGCGTTTTGGAAAAATCTCAAACACTTTTACAAAACGTTCGAACACTTTCACAAAGCTACCGAACACTTCTCCAAACGCGTTCAAACACTTTTCAAACGCTTTGAACGATTTCCCGAACGATTTCAAACACTTTCACAAACGCATTCAAACATTTCCATTTAGGTAATGAAGAATCTCATAACGTATTTTCAACAGGTCCAGCAATATATGATGTACCTACATGTAAATGTGCACTTATCCAGCATTATAGGTTGTATATATTTATATAAAACACGATCCAAATACGTTTACCCAAGTGTCTAATTCAACTAAAATTAATTGAAGACTTAATTGTTCATTTAAGATGTCATGAATACTTCATCTTTCAAAAACTGTTTCGGAGTGTCACAGGCATAAACCAGTTGCAATTTGTCACGCAAACAAGAAAACAAGGATATGGCCTACAATATATACACATGCATTGTAAGTGATACATGTACAAACTGTTACATGTAGATAGAACTGATTTTATTGAAAAAGCATAATTTCAACTTTATTGTGAAATATACATAGTAGAGCTTTTTGGCTTATCCATAAATGAAGGCATGCACATGTTGTTGGGATTTTTAGGTGCTGATAAGCTTTTTAGACACTTGTGAAAAAATATTCCTGTCATTAGAATTAGATTACCAAATGTACATGTACTTGTATCATATACGTTTGGCGCAAAGTGTAAAGTGTTTGAAAGCGTTTGGAAAAGTGTTTGTAAAGCGTTTGGAAAGTGTTTGCAAAGTGTTTGCTACGCGTTTGCAAAACGTTTGACTTTCACTGAAAGTGTTTGGGAAACGTTTGGGAAACGTTGGTGCGTTTGGCGTTTGTTAACTTGAACGCGAGCGTAACTGTACATTCACCAGCATAACTGGCTGATATGCTGCCGTTCTTGCAAGAGTCAATCAAGACTCTGTTTTTCTAGACACACTGTAGAAGGGAGCTCATTTGCAAGCCATTTGAACATTGGTGGGGAATCACATAGGCTAGAAAACTGTGTTTAGAGTATAGTCTCCTCATTATAACATAAGTCTTGTTCCATTAATTGGATGGAACTAGAAGGAATCCACCTGGTTTCCAGCAGGATTGTTCTCGCAAACATGTCCTAGTTCACTATGACAATTATACAGCAGTTGCATGTGTGTGCAAACTGGGGGTACCCTGTCAGCATCCTTGTTTCACGTAAGTATGGTGCTTCTGCTAAAGTGTGCTGACTGGGGCAAAGGGCTTTGATGTGCACAGGCAGTTGGAGCCCTAAATTTGAAGGCCAATCAGCTGTCTTAGTTACACCAGGGTATCAACACAGATTGGTTGCTATGCCTTCTGATCATCAGGTTTCTTTGGGACCCTTAAGAGCCCTTTACACAGACTAATTGGCAATGAAAGACAATTGCAAGTTACCCACGTCTCTCTGACCACGGGCAATCAAGCTTGAGCAGAGCATCCTCTCTTCATAAACTGGGCAAATATGTCGGCATACGACTATCCTCCAAACCCCTGATCCTGAGAGTTCTGAAAAAATCAAGGTGGAAAAAAAGCTAATTTTGATCATCCCTGGTGGCCGAAGAGGCCTTGAGCTGTAGATATTCTCGAACTCAGCCTGGAGCCTCATCAGCCCCTTCCAGCATGGCTGTCTCTCTGGCTACAACCCAAGCAGGACATATTCACCAAAATCCAACTATTTTTTATCTTAACAATTGATGACTGTTATGACGAGTGTTGCAGATGCTGAATTTTTGGACAAAATATTATCAAGGAATCTTTGCAAACAATGTTTCCAGCTGGGTCACAATGGGATTCATAGGTGACTAATTAATAGCAAATAAGAGTCCTTAGCTTAGACAGTTGCACCACATAAGAGCTGATAAGGTAAGAGCCATTGTCTTTTAAGGGATGCAAGTAAGCAAGTTCTGTCTGTTGATATAATAGTGACATACTGGTAGAGGTCCCACAAGACTTTCTATATTTGTTTCAGTTCTATAAAAAAGAAAAAGAAAAGAAAAGAGAACTCTGGACTTTGACAAAAAGACCAAACAGTTACGAAAGAGTTAAAGGGTTATATATGTAGCTTATGTGATGAGTACAAATGTGGAGAACCAAAGAAATATGGTGAAGATCACAAAATGGCGATTTTAACCTTGCACACAACTTTGGCAAGAAACATGTCAATAAAAACGTTCCACCAAAACAGAACAGGCGTTGTATTCAGCAGATAATAAGTGGGTAACGCACCCCAAAAGCGAGAAATTAATACTACTAAGGGGTTACTCATTAAGCTTATTCTGGAAAAGAAAGTGGTGCTGCATTACCAAGCCTACCACACTCTCCACTTGATAGCAGTTCATGTTCACAGGTCAGGCACAGCATAATCTGGATCACCGTGGACAGGTCTCGCATGGTTAGCATGTGCGTCTTACATAATGCAGTCTGAAATTTTGGGAAGGGAATAACCTATTATTTTGTCAGCAGCAGAAGCATGATTTTGTTCTGTTTCATCTTTCAATGTTCCTTTAGGATTGTTCTACAATTGTGTATGGTTAATGTTTCCTTTTTTTCTTTCTTTTTTCTTATTTCTCAATAATTAACATGCCTGATATAAGTCAACTGTCTCACGCTCTCTGTTACAATTTCCAAGTACATATTTCTTCTAGATATCATTCACAATAGCATATGGTTATTGTTTTCTCATTCCACAAAATAAATATGCCTGATATAATTCAACCATCTCCCATCCTCTCTTTTAATTCCCAAACAAGTGTTGGTTCTTTTTAAGACCACCAATATTTCTTGGGTTCAAAAGTCCCAGTAATTTTGGGCTGTGGTCAACGGTTTTTTTTTTACATTGAGATATCATACCACACTGCCGACAACACAGTTCATATTACAATGTGTCATTACCATATCCAAACCGTAGTCCTAATGAAAGACAATATTCCTTGATATGTTCAGCTCAATCACATAGATTTATAGTTCGTCTGTGTCCAAAATGGTCCAAAACGAACATCCAAATGTCCATAGGGTCAAACGACATGTCTAGTTTTAACATGATAAGAATTAGAAAAATTTTGTTTAAAAATATAGGCCTTTTGGTATAAATTGGCTTGAACATGTGCATCATTCATATCTAAAAATGACCGTACAATTCATGAAAAGGGACCAAAATTTGCAACACAGTAGAGCATTTGCAAGCACATGTTCCAAAATGTGTAGAAAAAATCAGTAAAATTCAGCATTGAAAAATACTAGTTGCCACCACTGTCTGAACAATTATCATCATCCATACAAGTCCACAAAGTGACACTAACACCAACATCAATCCATCAAAAAGCCCTTAGCCTACATTGACCATCAACAAGAATCCAAACAACATGATTATACAAGTTGATGTGTTTCAAACATGTAGCTAAAGCATGATATTGTTTCATTGGAGATAAACTAAGAGTGTTTCCGAAGAAAAGTTTTAGAATGTGCAAGTATGGTGGTAAAAATACAATACAGTGTCAGAGTGTGCAAGTACAGTTGTTCAAATGTCAAACAGCAGCTACAAACAAGTGACATCATGTCTCAAAATGCAAAAAGCAGTCAAAAATTGCAAGAACAGTAGTCAAATGGCATTACAATAACCAAATATTGTAAGCATAGCAGTCAAATTTCAGCTATGGTTTCCAGAAGTATGTTTGAAAAGAAAATTAGATGTTCAAGAAAGCATAGACTCCCACAAGCTATCTAATAAGTGATTTATTAAGATAACAGTTTAGAATCTTAAAAAATGTAGTATACCATTGTAATTCATCTGCCAGTCAGCAAAGCATAATGTACATCTAATTCATGGCTCTATAAAGTTCAGCTATTTTCAATGTAAGAGTTTGAAAATGTTTCATTGAAAATCAGACATAAGTCAACTTGTCAGCCAGCTGATTTAGATGTCAATTATTTATAAAAGGGAGAGAGAGAGAGAGAGAGAGAGAGAGAGAGAGAGAGAGAGAGAGAGAGAGAGAGAGAGAGAAAGTCAAATATATAAAAAAAATTACCCATTTATTGAAAGTAACCATGTGTCAGCTGCACATCAAACATTTCAAGCCAACCTGACATGATTTTCACAGTAACAAACTATAGTCATCTGACAATTATTAAAACAACATCAGCCCAACTACATTTGGAACACTTAATGCACTGCAATATGTGCATAAAAAGCCTGAATATACAAAATGTTAGCAAAATGCATAATATTTGCATGAAAAGAGAAGTAGACAGCTGTTTTCAATGATAGTGATGAGACCAAACCCAATACCAGCTCAACCCTATCAGATCCAGTATCATTTTCGAAATATTAAGACATGCTAGTGTTCATCGTCGAAAGGATCTATGACCAACAGTTATGGAATTTAAATGAATGAGGATATCTTCTACCTGACTTGGAACACGCTACAAACATACTGGCAGCGGGTTAAGCCAGTTTTACGGGATCCCAATGCTCCCACTTTGGAAAACACCCAGATTCATTTAAAGTACAAAAAAATTGGCCCTTAATGTCAATGTGCAGTTATAAAAGGCAAATACATGAGCATGCTTCATGTACATCATTCAAACAACGACTGGACTAGACATTTGAGACTTTTGAGTCAGACTACTGAATTTACATTAGAATTTGGATCTTCATACCTCATGCAACATGTCACAATTTGAATTTAGCATACATTTAAATAGGAAAGTACCAGTTACACTCCTAACAAGAGTTATGTACCAGCCCAAATAAACAAATCAGGAGCCATAAACAGAACTTCGGGTCTACACTGTTGTAGTTTGATTTCAGTCAGTGGAATACATTTGAGCCGTTGCACAACCCCTGCAGTCTGGGAAATACTTTTTGTGGTTGATATTTAGCGTGAAATTGTATGCTTTTACTCCGAAGTTCCTTGACATCAGGTTTTCCAGTGTTTTACATCTCTTAATTTGACATTTCGTTTTATTTTCTCTATTGGAATTGCACAATTCAGCGTCAGTTATAGTTCATGTTCTCTAAAGAAAAGCACAAATTCGCCAGTAAAGCTTCATATCTCGATCATTTTGTTTGTGAAACTGCAAAATTCTGCAGTTTGACACAAGAACATTACAGGGAAGAAAATCTCAGAATTCATCTTTGAAATTCCATTTGAATCGTCCACTGACAAACGCCCAGTTTGTGTGACATATATCGGGTAGTAAGTAAAGGGAATTTATGTGGGTACCACAAACCTGACAAATACTTGAGAGTTTTTGCTGAGCGGGCAAAATTTGAATAGTTAATTATAGTGCAAGTAAGGCCTTTGTTGCAGGGTGACCATGTCCTTGTTTGACAGCTTTTAAAACAAGGATATCATTTCAATGTACAAATTATGGAGAAAAAAATCACTCTAATCTAAGGTGAGGCAGAAAAAATAAGAAATCATAGATACGATCTTAAAATACTTCGGCAATAAGAAATAGGTACTATTAAGTCTTTTGCCCTTAAAAAATTTAATCTAGATGACTGTAAAGGAAACAAATATCGATGTGCATGCCATAATACTCCTTATGTTTCAAATCATCATGGTCATATAATTACTGGCATTATTTCCATTGTATGAAATAATGCATATGCAAACTGATTCCATAAGGACATACATATTTTGAACAACAGATAATTGCTAGGTATAAAGTGATTGTGGAAGTATTTAAAGGATACTTCCGTCTTAGATGAATGGATAAGTGAAAAATGGCATATCTGTATACACAGAATAAGAAAATTACAGAAAACAAACAATCAACCACCACATCCTCTTGTGACAAATCCAGAGGTTGTTCAGTTACTGCAACAGATGCATGTGAAATATACTTTTGCACCTGCTGATTATAATCCAGACTAACATTACCCATACCCATAATGAGAAGTATAAAATTTAGCTCCTAACTTGAGACAGGCAGTCACCTACAAAAGGCAGCAGGTGGTTTTGCACTGATCCTCTCAACCGCTGAAATATTCTTCATTAACTGCAATCTTATTTTATGCACGAAAACAATTGACCTAACCATTTAAACCCAGGGTGTATCACTTGCGCCAAAGAGAAAAACAGATATGGTGGACCTGCCACTTTTGGGAACTCCCGATAAAGTAGCAGGTAGGCCTACATAGTTTTCATGACATTTATTGACCTGGAACATTACAAAAAAAATCTAGCTTTTGAGTCAGCTTGGCTGGCAGGGTCCACCTAAAAACGCATCAAATAATATCCTTGTTGTGTGCAGATAGTTTTATTATTATGGTCATCTTGATGAATAAGGCCTGTTGACCAATTTAAGTTTTCCCATATGTGAAAAAGTAAACTCATTTTTGGAAAATATCTTGAACAAACATCAACAGTTTTTATTTTCATTTGGCCTGACATTTACTGTGCCCATCCCCCAGCATTTTAACAGTTCCGAAACTGCACATAAATCCTTATAAGTTCCGACTAAAAGCACGTTCCGAATTGTGCTCTATTAAAGATTTGTCAGTCTTGTTGTCTCAAAACCTAAAAGAGGAACATAAGTCTTTGTTTAATTATTGTGGTATTCTAATTTTTACCAATTGTGCGCCTCTTTAAGCCAGCTAATATTTTCATTTATTTCACAATGAGTATAAGGTTCTGGTTCAACTGTCACAAGAAAAGAAATTTCATTACATATGTTTTAATCTAATATTCACATACACTGATGACATAACAAACATTACTAATACTCAATTATACCCAATTGATTTGGAATTAAATAAAATTACACAAAATGACATAGAATGTGTATTTCAAGACATAATTTTGTGTAATGATAATACTAAGTTAAAGTTTCAAATATATGAGAAGCGTGATGATTTTGAACTTGACATAGCATATTGCTCTCACATGTATAGTAAAATACAACTCCAGCCATTTTATTGGTGTCTTAGAGTATAGGTCAACTGCCTATGCAAAAGTATGCACTGATTTTGATAACTTTGACGGTGTGAAACAATGATATTCAAAAATGAAATTCAGGCAAATCTTGTTTTATTTAATGTTAAAACATTATCAAATAGACATCATGTGAATTTGAGATGTTACATAAATGATGTAGTAAATATGTAGACCTAACAATTGTTGTTCATATTTTATACAATTCATGTGTGAGGCATGATTTTTGTTCAAGTTGAGAGGTGCAAGCATTACATCGATTTGTTAAGCTACAAACTTTTGTTGGAAAGTGTCTTAGGTCAGAAGAGAAATGTTTTCTTTCATACTATATTTCATTTTGTTCACTATTTGTTCACTGATACATAAAAAATCGTAATATCGTCAAATTGTTGGTATGTCTAGCTCAAACTTCTGGGTGTATACGTTGCTTGTTTGATGATAGATGGGCAAGAACATATACTTACACTTAAATTTTTGTGTAGGTTTTTCTCTAGTAAGACTTTTATGTACTATTTGAAAATTACTTCATTGGCTTTGTTGTGCTGTGGGCTTTGTTCTCCGACTCATAGTTATAGTGGAGGTAGAGTGTGTTTATAATGTTCCAGATTCATAAATATCACAAAAACGATGTAGGCCTTCTTTAATCTTTTGCTGTAATCTTAGCTGACTGACAAATCGGGAGAACTCAAAGCTGATAGGCCTAAAGGGACTCTCTTTTTTTCTTTTTTTTCTTTTTTTTTTTTTCAAAAGTAATGAAATTTGTGTTTTGGGTGGTTAGGGCTATACATTTTGGAAAAAGACTAATGTCTGCAGTTAATGATAAATATTTCTAAGGTTGAAGGGACCGGCTTAAAATCACCAGTTGCCTTTTATGACTGCCTATCTCAAGTCAGGAGTGAAATTTGTTTCTTCACATTGGTATTGGAAGAGAAATGTTGATGCTTTGACAAGTCTGGAATCTCTTTGCTGTCATTGTTGGTTTTGGAATTAATGAATATGGATCGTGTTTTTGGACTATAAGCTAAAATATCCCCTTGTCTGTGCTTATGTGTTGCATATATCCTTAGAAGCTAAACTGCTTCAACATACCTCCCTTGTGTGCAACTTTCATTGGTATATGCACATAAACCATTTTCCTGGAAGGTAATGTTCTTTTCTTGTTATATGCTGCCCTCTGCTGGCAGAATGGGAGATTAATTACCTGCTGATGCTGCCGTATTATCAGCATGTGGTTTTGACACAAACACCCCATATCTGCTTTTCAACTGGCATATTATGATGTGAGCAGAAATTACCAGAGCCAAAGTGTTCCATGCCTGCAGGTATACTCGTATTGAATGCGTCTCACCTTCGAGAAATGGCAACAGTATTTTTATGCCATTTACTATGTTTACTCATGTCGAACAGGAATATTGAGTAGAATCTCTTGAAATCACTGTGTGGGATGTTTGGTTTCTCACCAGTCCGTCCATGTTGGATATGTATATGTAAACAATGCGGCTTCCCCCTAAATCTGTCCACATCGATGCATGCAAATTATACAGAGTAGATAGAGTAGATTTTATTTGACTTATGCTCTTGCGGTTTATGCAAACACATATACATACAAATCAAATGAAAAAGAGAAACAAACTTATAGGTAAAAGAGCATACGAACTAATAGTATATAGTTGTTCGATTTTCAGGTGGCTGAATAAAGGATCACATGAAGGATCCAGTCATACAATTGGGTTCTGCATGTGACGTACAAGATAAATACAAGCCAAGCTAGTGGTATATTGTTATGGACAAAAATAGGCATGCACTGCGTGCACGCCTTCCTGTACCCAAAGCATCAAATATATGTCATGGTTCATGTTGGGATATATGTTCGAATTAAGTATGAAGTCAACATTGGATGGGTTAGCAGTCTCACTAATTGTCTGCCTTTACTGGTTAAAAACCCTTCATGAATCTAGCTTGTTTGGGAGACGATTCAATAATCATCCTGTAGTTAAAACTTGTCGATTGGGGAATCAAATTTGAGTTGCACTGTCTCATTCGCAACCCCATGGATAAGTCTTGGCTTCTGTCGTTGAGTACAAGTTGGACTTTTCGTCGGCAGCATCTAGCGCCATCTTTCCTGCAGCGCCATTAGCTTTTTCTGAAAATAGTGAGAATGTGTTCAAGACCATAAACCATTTTTGCCATTATGCTTAACATCGGTCTGGCAATTAAAAACAAAAAAAAAAAACAAACAAAAAAGTTGTCAGGAGTAAAGTTGCTGTTCTTGTGAGCACTACCAAACATGTTTTCCTTGTTATTGTTCAAGTACGGAATAAAAGTAAACCACTTGAACAGAGAGCTCTTATTCCCACATGGACCCTTCGTCCGACGCCTATTACCCACTCATGAATTGCTCGCAAATTGGTCTCTTTTGGTTGCATGTCCACTCATATATGCAATGGTTCTGAACAATCCTCGGATATTGAAATCAGGTTATTTGACAATGCACACATATACACATCTAGGAGTCCTCTACTCCTATTTAATGCCAGTCATAAATTAGATATTCTGCGACAAAGAGAAGGCTGAGGCTGCACTGAACATGTCAGACACAGGTGGTGTAATGAATAGCCTAAAAGAAGTGAAAGTTACCTTCCAAGTGCTCAAGTGAAAGCCACTTTAAATGTGTCAGGCTTATATGTTTTAAATATATTCGCTCCGTGTGTAAAAAAATGTCACGTGAATATAAGAGACGAGGTGCCTTATACAAGCATGACATCTCCAAAACTATGTATGGTTGAACATGACCACCACAGAGGAGGCAATGCCATGATATGTGTGTCTGTGTGTGTGTGTGGGGGGGACAAATACAGCAACAGGGAGAACAGCTCTCATCAAGTTGAACAGAACACTAACAGGCCAGCAGAGCGTGGACGAGATCCTGCCCAGAGTTTGCGAATGGATCCAACAATAACCATGGCTACTGTTTCAACAGGATAACGCACGACTACACTGCCCGAGTCCGCATGGAATTTCTACAGCAGCATAATATGCCAATGTTCCCATGGCCAGCCGTTTCTCCTTAACCCCCCCCCCCCCCCGCACTTCCATCGAGCATTTGTGAGATATGCATGGTTGTCGATTCATGCTAAGGCAGATCCAAGCTTGCTTACAGAAGCGTGTATGTCACACCTGCTATTGATGCATGCAGTTTCCCAACAACAACAACTCCCAAAAAGGCTCTTTTGAAGAACACCCTCCCCCCCCAAAAAAAAAAATATATGTGAAAACAATAAAGTAAAAAAACTTCCCACTCACATTCTCATAACACTTGCATAATGTTGAGCTAGGGGGTTGGCATCTTTTTTTCCCCCAGGAGTACATATACTAATAATTTTTAGCTGCTGTCAGAACGTCTTTGGCCTGAAATATTGATTTAAAACAATGGTTTCCATAGATATATCTGAGCTCCCGTCTGATCTACACACACGCACGCACACATTTATATACATATATGTATATATATATACATATATATATATACATATATATATATATATATATATATATATATATATATATATATATATATATATATATGTGTGTGTGTGTGTGTGTGTGTGTGTGTGTAATTGCTTAGTTGTCATAAGTATGTCTTTGACCTGTTAAACGATATCTAAAAAAATCGTTTACTTGCTGGATAAATATATGATTGCTGCTACAATATTATTGCAAGTTGGTGGACAGTATTCTTTTACGAATCAACGTATTTATATTACAAGATACTGTTATCTCATATTTAAAGCGGTGCGGTGCGTATAATTTGGACGAATTACAACACAATGCGCTTTCACATTTTTAATCCTAACAGCCCTATTTTGGAAACACCAGGGGATATACCTTTATCATGAAAATGTACAATTATACAGCGTTGCTGTGGTACAATATTTGGAATGAGTGACAAAGAAAACTTAAAATAAATCTGTGTTCATTGTCGAGCCCCCCCCCCCCCCCATGTGTTTAAGCAAAATAGAATCATAAAACCGCGGAATTATCACATATATTAATCGCATGAACATATTTAACAGTTCCTGGACTTCAAATGAAAATTAAATCTCTCGCACAATATTTTTTATTATTTTTTTACTGATACTTGTTGACAGTTACAGAAGTAATCGTGGAAAACAGAGTTTGAATAGGAAATTGAAGGAAAATAAATTTGCGTGTATTTTTTTTTTTTTTGTATCTTATTACTTCAGCAAATTCGTGCAGGCTAATGGTGCAACAAAACCTGACGGGACACTCTGATTTCATCAGGAATTGTACGCTCCGCTGGAAAACACCGACAGAAGTATATTGGAGGTATGGCTTTTTTCTAAGATTTCAAGCTTCAGGTTTTGAAGAAGTGGGAGAGCAAGAGGAGGAGGAGGCGAAAAAGATTAACAAAAAATGATAATGATAATAAAAAAAAGGGACAGAGTTCTTACAAAAAGACCTGTGACTTCAGTTCATCTGTGTTGTAAACCGTCAGAGTGGAAGCAACGGTTCTATGTATCATGTGTTATAATGACAACCTGCATCTTTAGCCCTATTGTACGGATTAAATCTCTGTCTGCTTCTCTCTCTCAATATATATATATATATATATATATATATATATATATATATATATATATATATATATATATATATATATATATATATTAATATATATATATATATATTTCAATTCTACGCAGAGTTTTTATTTCAGTATGAGAAAAAAACACATACAAAACTTTACAGGTACACAATCATATCAAGAACAGTTAATCATGCATCATCGACGATCCAATAGTCAATGTAAGATTCTACAGCTTGGAAATCTGGTATACATACATGTATATGTATAATCATGCATTACGGGTCATTCAGTGAGAACAAGGTTCCATCTGGTTCTGAGTTCCTTGTAAAATGTTACATAGAGTACCCGTTGTAGCATTTTACCCGTTATTTTACCCTGCTGAATCCGAACGATTTTCGAATCTGGGTTCGGTAAAACCGCAAGACTCGTAGATTCGTGTTCAGGAGAACAGCACGAATTTGGTGGTGCTGTGATATATATATATATATATATATATATATATATATATATATATATATATATATATATATATACATATACATATATGTATATTTGTTAACTATTCCAGATACGTTAAATGTTGCAACGCTATATATTTATATATATATATATATATATATATATATATATATATATATATATATATATATATATATATATATATATATATATATATATATATATATATATATGTATATATATTTATATTTATATATGTTGACTATTCAAGATACGTTAAATGTTGGAACGCAACAAAATGTGTTTTCTAAAATTTTCATATGCAATCACATGTAAAAGGATTGTTTGCTGTGTAGAATACATATGCGTGATACACATTCTTTGTCCAAATGTGTGTTATACAAACTCATTTTTGTATAATTGTTTACTCTCTCTCTCTCACTACCCCGACACTTTGTCAGTTTTGATTGTAAATCGTGATAAGCAATTTTGTTCAAGAGATAAATATATTACACCAGACCATCAGGTGAAGACATAATCAAACCTTAATATGTATAAATTTATATATATATATGTGTGTGTTTGTGTGTGTTTATGTTCGCACAATTAGGTATATAGTGTTGAACCAGTCAGAGGGAGTGACGGATGGAACCCATCTTATACAATGGCCACTCTCGCTCTGCCTGCTGCTGGCATGGCTTATACAGTTTGCGGCGGTTAGCAGGGGAATCAAATCCATCGGAAAGGTAGGAATGGAGTTCTAATATACATATCACAGTTACATGACAAAAGTGTCTGGCTGGTTAATTGATATTTCCGCCTATCAAAATGTAAAACATGCATTAAACCATTTATTCTCACGCTCAGTCGAAGCTAGCACTCTTACAACCCATATATGCCAAGCTTCATGCTTTCTACCAGACGTAAAATCTGCTTAGTGTGCCTGAATTTATTACTTTTCAGGTAAGCTTTTATCTATTTCGTGTCCACTGTGTCTGTATATGACTCATACGTGTGGCAGCTTGATGGTTTTCTTGCAGGTAGTCTATTTTACGGGGCCATTCATTGCAATACTTATTGTAATTTTGGTGATACGATCCTGCTTGCTAGATGGGGCATGGAGAGGTATTGAGTTTTATGTCATCCCCAAATGGCAAAAACTCGGCGAAGCCAAGGTATGATAATAAGTTGCTTGTGATTTCTGTGATTTAAAGAGATCAGTTCCCACGTATCCATGCATGTATGCAATCCTTTTGAAACTCGTTGTATAAAATGCTTATGGTACTGTGGAGTTGACCTTAATAGGCTGTGTACAGAAATGAGCGATAATTTTTAGCCCTTTACTAGATGTCATATTTTTGGTCCCCTCCGCCCCCCAAACATCAATACAAAAATATCCATTGCGTACTGTTTGACATATTGGTATTTCTTACGTAGTGCCTGGTATTTTGTTATAAACAATGATGTTCCAATGAAGCTGTATAGGCTTTTAGGGATAGATATACATAGAGCCGATACGTAGGTCCATAAAATATTATTAATAGTATCACCTATAGAAGCCTATGGGAAGATCTAGTAATGACACTCTGTGTACAATTCCAACAACAGCTGGAATTTATTCAGCGTTTTAGGACGAATTCTTGTTTGCAGGTCCAAGTATTGTTAAATAATAGGTTGATGTATTTCTGAGTGACTGACGGTAAGCTTTTTGTAGGTTGTTTTATTTATCGCTTTTTAATGAAAAAAAATATAAAATGTACATGACAAACAAAGTAGGATTCCTTAGGACCATCTGATGGTTAAATTTGATGTCGAAAAGCACCCTTTGAGAAAAAAAACCTGACTTCCTTATCCCATTCTTAAGCACACGCATACTTAGATTTTAACTTCTTCGCAAGAAAGAACAAGTCACGTATCCAGAATATATATTGATTATTGATCTATGCAAGTCAACCCCCTTTCGTAACGGGATAAGCTACGTCCCTAATCTGGAGTGATTAATAGTTCCATTTATACTGAACGAGAAATATATATCTCCTATTACTTATTTGATCCTTATGAAGCTCCACCGACCATGTCAACTGATTGTCATCATGACGGAGAATGACGCTGTGTAAATAAACCTAAGTGAAAATTTTCCAAAATACCATTCACAAGCAATTTCTCTGAATCACTACAATATTTTGACCTGAACACAACAGGTCTCTACCTGTAAATTAACTTGAAACTGCTCAGGACCATATGGCTCAAACAAGAGTAAAATGTCGTATGCATGTATATATATATATATATATATATATATATATATATATATATATATATATATATATATATACAAGTAAAAAGGGCCCAACTTGAATAATTACTTTGAAATATCTTCAAGGAGCCATTGAGCGTTTATACACTTTTAGGGAAAGATAAAATTAACCTTCATAAGCAAACTGCATTGAAATCAATCTACTCCAGTCTAACTCAGAAAACTGAGTGCTCTAAATGAGCGTTAATGGTTTCTGAATCACAGTGGCTAGAAACCCTGCATATTTCAGTTCAACCTGCTGTCAATAGATGGCCGGCCTCACTGGCGGCTTTCGTGATTGTGACACGATTGTGTGAAATGTTTGAGACAAAAAATCGTAAATTTTGACAATTGCACTGAAACAAATATATAAACAAAACTTGTATCATATTACCGCATCACAGGTGAAACTGAGTGATGTCTCAACTTCAGATATGACGTCTTTTGTGAGTTACAGCCATTGCCTCAACGTTAACATTGGCTTTGCATCCTAATCAATGCGTTTCCAAAAGTGATCTTTTCTGTGAAATAACGTTTATATTAATGGACTCAAACGTTGCCTTTTCCAGCACTCCGATCTCCATGGTGTGTGTGGTGGAGGGGGGAGGGGCATTTTATGATTACTCATAATTTTCATAATTAAAAGGAATGTTGAACACTTACATATACGCTTACACGTTAAAATTTTCCCATTTTCATGGAACATCAGCGGGATATCCCGTACATGATTACCACAGACGTGGTGAAACCTAGCGAGTAAAGTTACAACTCCAAGTGTGGGTCCCCTCCCGGTCAGTTCATTTGTTTGCGTTGTGAGACCAACAAAGTTTGAGTGAAGGTATGCACCGTAAAAACACATTTTTTCAGCTTTATTTGTATTCTCTTTTGCTGTGCACATTTACTTTATTCGCTAAAATGTGTACACATTCTTAATAAAATAATAAATAAACGATAACACAAATTTATTCCCTGCGTCCCATTCAGAGCGAAGGACATATTCGAGTCCGTACGCGGGGGTCACTTCCGTTCAACGAAGAGGGTTAATTTGAAATCGCATGTCTTTTCGAGAAACAAAGTGGCCAAAGTGGGCTAAAATACGTCCGACAACTCAATTATTAACCACGGATCGAGAGAGTGGATTGTGACGAATCTTTTGGTATATAAATTATATGCGTCGGGAAAGCATAAGGTGTTTAAAACAGGAAAATAGCGTAGGAGCACCGCTTTTTGTTTGTTCCCTTCTAACCCTAATCAGTGTTTTTGGCGGACAGTGACTTTGGCGGACTGTATAAAGGGTTCCTACCGACCAGCATATGATGATAGCAATTCTGCTGGTTGCCCCTGTGGTCATGGCTAGTGGTCACCGATTAACCCCCAGTTCACGTCGTGGGTCAAAAGTTACATTACGGCACGTGCATGAGGAAATCTTGCATTGCGTATTGAGCTGATTAATAAACTATAACCAGAATGTCGGTTCCAGCGTCCCTTCCATGTATATTTCTTTTTTCAGTGTCTCCGTCAATGGTAAATTAATACACGTTATGTATATATATATATATATATATATATATATATATATATATTGCGAGCACAGTTGCCACGAACTGAAACTAATTTGAAACAGTAGGAGGTGAAGTGTACAAACCAATAAAGCAACCTTTTTTTCAAAAAGCGAGGCTGAAGCATCCTTAATCGGACAGTTCAGTCCCTTATTGATGAGCTTATGGATCATAGACTCTCAGACTGCTCTGAAGATTAAACTATTGACAAACAAGAAGAAAACATTTGTGGATTTAAGTAAATGAATGAAAGAGCCATATATTCTTATCAAGCAACATTAAATGAACAATGGAAAATGACGAACTTTTATGATCTATAATTGGAACGCCACGATGGGGTGATATGCTGCACCAAATACCAAGTAAGGAAGAAATTAAGTGCTCGAGATCTTTATTTTGTTTCTCAATAGGGAAAGTTACATAAGGATATATTGGTACTGTTGCATAATCAGTGAAACCCTCAAGACGTTTAACAGCATATCATTCCATGAAAAGAATTTATATGTGAATGATATTCTTAACGTAACAGTCAGCAACATAGAGCACCTGAGCGTTAGGCATGGAATGTAAATGGCTCAAAGTAGATTTAAAATATTTTGCACTATTTGATAATTTTTCTATTTTCTCGAAATAAAGGAGATTCGTTGATTTATGAATTTGAAAGACACTTTTTGTTGGCAGATGAAATTCGAAAAACTGAAAATTCCACCGAAACATTCATTAGAGACTAGACAGAATTTGCAAAGATTGATAAAAAATTGAAATCCACAACGTTTGGCAACGAAAGCATTTCAAAATGAAAAAAGGGTAATACGCAGGTTATGAAAATGCTATCGAAAGAACGGAAGTATGGACTACGACAAAAATGCAATACATTTGTGCATACAAAATGGCATTCCTATGAATGGAATGGATACATTGAATGACACGTTTGACAAAGTATGGGCTTTAGACCTTGCTGCTTACTGCACAAACTGGAGTCAAACGTTTTAAGTAAACAAAATTAACGCACGAAATTAACATATTCTAGCTTTCAGGTTTACAGATAGGGGTATTACCCGACCAATACAAAAACAGTGATTTGTAAAATTCTAGAAGCTTCATATAGTTCACTGTAGTGCAAGAGATTCGTTAGCACATCAAACTGTATTTACCCTTGATGAAAATCTTGCTTTGAAGTAGAGATCATCTTCAACGTTATTGCTTGATTATATTGCATATTCGTAGGTTTACAGAGGTGATTAATCTTTTGTGGGGATTAATATGAATGTTAGTATAAAAGCCTCGAATACGTGCTTTTCACATTGATACCGTGCATCCGTTTAGCATTCATTTATCATGGCATGAGTATAATTACTTTTGTGCATTTTTTTGTAGGTTTGGTACAATGCAGCTGTGCAGGTATTCTATTCTCTTGGCGTGTCTGGCGGAACGCTTGAGATGTATGCCAGCTACAACAAATTTCGCCACAACATTTATCGGTGGGTGGAAGTCTTTTCTGCTATGGCTGTCTTTCTGTCTGTTAGACTCATAAAGTGAAGTAAGGTAGAGTCATTATATTATCCAAGTCACAGTAGCAAACTATGTGTTATACTCACAAATCAAAGAGATGCGCTCTTAGGGAAGGTATGTTTTTGTAAAATTAAAGATGGGTTATATCAGGCTTGTTTCACAATACAAGATATTATATTGAATTGCCTTTTAGCATAGATGTTGTTCATGACTTTAATTCGTCATACTCTATAATTTTAAACGTAAAATATGTACGCGTGATATTTTAATTTAAAAGAGTAACATTAGACGAGTAATATTTAAGGAAACTGAAAAGCCTGTTAAGTGCCCTGACACTTTTAATTAAGTATTTGATAAATTTGCACTAAGGACATATAACTTAACAAGGACTAGTCAGTGCATGCCGGGTAGGCTGCCAAGAGACGCATCACAGTCGTCATCTTTTCAGTTGCAATCAATATCTACGTTCCTGATATATGGACCTTGAGAAGTTACTAATTTTGTGTCTGTTAATTTAAAACAAGTGCTATGGAACCTTTTTGCCAACAGTCCAATTCGTTGACGATAGTCACTGGGATAAATATAAACTGAACATATTTTACATCATTTTGATCATATAACTGGAACAAGCAATAACTCCGCTTTTTGGCGCACGCCACAACTCTGTGAGTAAGAGCTGTTCACGGCTAATATATATTATAGGGCAAGTCAAGGATTATTTGGCAAGACATGTTGAAAGAAACGGCAACATAAATTTGATGAAAGCAGATTAATGCAGACAATATTGTGTATTTCGAAAATTGTTGAAAGGAAAAACAGTTCAAAACATTGGAGCTCAATGCCCATTGCTGAGGGTTTTGCACAAAAAACACAAAAACAAAAAAAACAAAACAAAACATTTTTTTGAGATATCGTTTAATATTTAGAAACATTGTAAATTGTTTGTACGTCGAATGAACTGTACATTTTTAAATTCCCTCTATATGTATTCTCATGATGCTTTTTCATTTGTAGAGACAGCTTAATTATTGTATTTGTTGATCTTGGAATCAGTATTGTAACGGGATTTGCAATATTTCCATTGCTTGGCTTCATGGCAGAGAAGACAAGAATACCTCTGAAAGATGTTGTAGACGAAGGTAAACTTTTTTACAGCTGAATCATTAGGGGTTATGTTCAAAATCTTTAATATACAATTATTATCAAATGCATATAAAGAAGCATCGATAGGCCTTGAGCATGCAGTCATATTTTATCTTTGCAATTTGTATTACCGACGTGGTGGTATTTAAACTGTGCTTTGCCATTCAAAATGATCAGATAAAATGTGGGAATATGAAAATGAGCTTATTGACATAAAATTTATAACTTTATTAAACTGAAGGTCCAGGATTGGTATTTATGGTTTATCCCGAGGGACTGGCCACTCTACCTGTGGGTCCACTCTGGTCTATTTTGTTCTTCTTAATGCTGACAACACTGGGAGTGGCCACTATGGTGAGTTCTTGTGTGTTTTTCCTGTAGTATTACAGTTTTATAAAGAAAAAAACATATGTCTACAATACTCGAATGTATTTTACAGCAATATATATATGTGTGTGTCCTATATTGTGAAAGACAGTCTGATTGCGTCGGTGCTTTTGAGTAACTTATTTCGTTTTCGTGAGGTTCAAACAAAGGATATAGACCTACATACATATATATGTGTATATATATATATATATATATATATATATATATATATATATATATATATATATATTGTTCCTTACGTAAATCATTTTTCATGCAAATTCTCCTGTAGGACTCACCGCAAGTTCATGAAATCAAGTATAATAATGGGTATAGATGAAACATAAGCTCATTCTCTTGCTGTACCACCCACTGTACGGCCAAATGACCAATTTGTGTTTTCCTAAGAATACATTTGGCATTATCTTCTGAACTTAAAAGTCCATCTTCATGAAACTTGGCAGATAGCGATATGTGTCATAGATATATAGAACGTGACCTTCATTTGACCTTGAAGTAGCCCTGAACACCCAAATATAACTATAAACAGATTTCTATGTTAATTTTTACCTAAATGTTGATACATATACTTAAAATGGTCATTTTATTCCACAACAATGAAGTCTAAGGATTATGATGAAAACATGATTTAGCTTATTACCAGAAATTTTCTGATATAGAAAGGCTATTTTTCCCAAATATCAGATAAGTTTCAACTTGCCTCATTAAAATATGTTCACCCGCGGATGCAGCTTAAAGAGCTAATGATTTTGAATAGAATAATTTCACGGCAATCAGTTTATCTGAGTGAAATTATATCAATTTGAAATCTGATCGTGGTTTTTGATTTCTCAATCCACGATGGCCGCCAACAATGGGCTTGTTGGCTAAAACTTTAAATGGACGTAATTTCTTTAAAAGAAAGGAATGTTGGATGATCTGTTTTTTAATTATCTGCTACATGAGCATAATCACTGTGTGCACCTATTTTTGAATGTATACAGATGTATGCACGTTATGTACAAATAGAACTAACTATTGCAAAGTACCCATTGTACCTTTCTTTCTTCAATTTTGGGCTAATTGCGATTTTTTTTCAAAATGTTCTATGCAAAAATTTCTAACAATATGTTCTTTTCGGATTTTGCGAATTCTTGTTTTAAATGTACCAAAGAGAAAAAAAGGTGAAAAAGACCTATCCAGATTACTTAAGTGACCGTGAAGGTCGCTTCAAGGTCATCAAGGTTGGTCTATCAACATGCCAAGTGTCATCAAATATAGACATATATACCATACGTTTCCAGCATATCGCCCAAATATGGCTATTCTAATATCCGCGTTTGGCTTCATTTGGGTCCAGTGTGCCTCGACCGAATTCTTAGGAACACAGTGCCAGTTACCTGAATTTTATTTCCGTGCTATAAAATCTGATGAACTTAACACAACTTTATGAAACTCAGTACGATGATGCATCTAGGCGAGACCTAAGTTGACCTCGTATGTGGCGCACCTGGGCCTAATTGGCAAGGTCCCATGGTCATTTTTAAATATCAGCTTAATTTACGTAGGGTAACTTAAATAAATTGACAAAATGTCTCTGTTAGCCTAAGGTTATTCCCAAGAATTCATTTGGTTAGCTTGATACCCAACAATCATGGCAATACAAATTATGCACAATAAAATCAGAGCTGTGTTGTTTTCCAGCCTAGCTATACTTCCAAGTTTTCCTGTAATGGTTTTTGGTAATGTGTATTGTGGACGGCAATGATCATGATGTCGACATAATTAAAAGAGACCCTCAGTCAGTACGGCTAGTAATATAGTAGAAGAATTCATACTAATGATAAGCATGCTCGTTATTTAAATTTATATCTGGAAACAACATTGCTTGTATACCACCAGATAATTAATAATGGTCATTTTTAATACAATGAGAGTATAATTGTAATTGTTGCTCAGTATCGTCTAATATAGCATTTGCTAGACTTAACTGCATGTCCACCTCTGCAGTGTTCTTTATATATTCATTGCCACGTCTATATTAAATTATCAGTACAAGTATGCATTTCTCAGTCACCATTTTTTCTAAGGGACGGCATTCGACCTTGTCTGCAAAATCATTAAATTCTAATTCTACGCATTCTGTAGTGGTTCATCAATATATTTACATGCACTTCATAATTACGATATTTATACTCACTTGCTGAGTGTATACAAGACGAACGCGTAGAACTATATTCATCTCTTGGAAGACACTTTGTGCACTGGTGCTACAAGATGTGGCTTGCCCCCCCCCCCCCCCCCCCCCCCCGAAGAAGAAGAAGAAGAAGAAGAAGAAGAAGAAGAAGAAGAAGAAGAAGAAGAAGAAGAAGAAGAAGAAGAAGAAGAAGAAGAAGAAGAAGAAGAAGAAGAAGAAGAAGAAGAAGAAGAAGAAGAAGAAACTTCATTCAGGTAGCTCCGTTTCGTTCCATGTATACATTTAGAGTCATGATTATTCATTGAAAGAAGATTTATGTGAGGCCAAACGAAATTTATTTCATGAAACTTGCGTCCCCTGTTTTTGGCTTCTGGTTGTAGGACATTTAATGAAGGTTCATTTCTAAGCTTTGGGGCATCGACTTAAAACACCAATGGTATTTCCAATACTGCTAATAACACGCCACGAAGGAATTTAATTTGTCTAGATAAAATTATCGAATTTGGATTTTCTGGCTGTTTGAGTCTGTGGAAGTATATATGCAAGTAAAAGAGAACGTAATCTCTTCCCTTTCTCTTATAAATTCGAATTTTGCAAGTTGTGTTCATGCAGTGGACTTGTAAAGCGAAATGCACATGAAAAGACCGTGGTCGTGTGTGCAAGCTGTATGATGTAACTGGTGTCTGGCATGTTACGGGGAAGGATACCAAAATGTTAGGATACTTTCGATGATGAAGCCCTGCTTTGATTTAGGAAAAACAAGCTGACGTCAATTATGTGATTTTCATTTCGAGCCTGAAGTACTATGGCGCCAAAAAACACAAAAGCGTCACGTAACATTGTCGAACGGGACACAGACCATGAGAATACCATAATATACTGGGCTTCACATTCACGGGTGGGCTGCATTGGACACGCCTTTTGTATAATTCACAAAGTTTACTTCTACCAATCAAGTCTTGTAAACTGTTGTGATTTCTTTTTCTTTATTCTGTTGATAACATGGTGTCTTTCAGTTTTCAATTACTGAAACAATAGTGACGGCAATAATAGACGAGATTCCCACCCTTCGACGCTGGCGGTTGTTGTTGGTGCTAACAGTCTGTGTGTCTGGTTACCTGCTAGGATTACCCATGTGTTCAAGGGTATGCGTACCTATCACAAAACGTCCTTACTTATTGGCATGTTCATATGTGGGAGTCTTGGCGATCGCATATTTATACAGTAAAATCTCCCATTGAGACCATTTCTATATTAAGACCACCAATATACACACCCATTTTTGTTTATCCTTAATCAAATTGTTCCCCATTAAGACCACTTTCCTGTTAAGACCACATTTTCAGCCCTTAGATGGTCTGAATAGGGAGATTCCACTGTATATATGAATGTGTGTGTCTGTGTACAGTATTCTTTTAGAACTTGTTCATCCGGCAAGCCAATAATGTGGGTACAGCCCCGTCTAGGCCAAGCCAGCAAGGCCACTTCTTCACTCATTGTTAGGCACAATTAAATGAGAAAAGATGCAAGAATGATGCTTAACAAATAAACTACTTTAGGTGCATTAAGGCTGAATTACAATGCCAACCTGACGTGTATGGCCGGCCTACAGGGCCATAACGCATAGGCCTTACACGTTGCCGGGCCTCCACAACGCGTAGTCGAGGCTCCACTAAGCGTAGTAGCCAACCATTCAGATTTCAGTCTCTACTACGCGTTGCCTAGAATATGTTTGCCACTACGCGTAATCGAGAGTCGGCGATGCTTAATGGCGCAACGTATGGCCCCCTTTACCGAAAACAAGCAAACGGATCATTTATGCATGTTCTCACAAGCATTACTGATATTGAAACAGCCAATCAAATTTGAGTCTCTACAACGCGTAGCGGAAACATGAAATTCTCTACAACCTGTCGTCCATGCAGCCAATCAAATTAGGATCTCTGCAACGCGTAGTGGAGATTTATAATTCTCCACAAGGCCTCGCTGAGGCAACAAAGTAAACTACAGTGTCGACAATGCGTAGTGGAATTGCTATAACCCGCATTTCAGAAAGGAAGTTGAAACTCATGTCCCCTATTTTCGGTTATATGGGTATCGAATGTTATTTTTCAAAACAGCAGGGCGGTTAAAGTTACTTGTAAACCCGTAACAGATCCAGCCATCATTTCTTACTAGAATGCCCTGCACTATCAGGCCTACGTAGGACATTTTTACCACAATAATATTGTTATAGAAATACCAACCCGCTGAAATTTTAGCAATTCATGTTATCAAACCCAGGTATTACGAAAAAGGTTGGCAAACTGTAATTGAGGGCTTCATGTTATTGAAATAGGGTAATACATGGCTCTCCTACCACACTTTTGTTATAACATTACACACTCAGACCCTTAGCATGTGTTTAATTGTAATTCTTCACCGACCATATATTATATCCATTTTTTTGCTCGTACTATGGATCCATACCTTTAACGGTCGTGAGCAATAAAAACTGGTGAAGAACTGGCGCGTTGTTTAGTTAATGAAAAAGCAGTTCTAAGTTAAGTTTCTTGATCAAAATTCCAACTTTTTTCGGAAATAGAGAGGTAAAGGGTTAGGCGGTTAATGGGGTCAATGTGTGGCTAGGGAGTGTGAGAGTGAGGAAGGGGGCCCGGGTTGGATTGGTATGTTGGAAGTGGTTTGAGGTTGCTCCATCTCGGTGTAGTTTCTGTTGGCTGTTACGCGCGTTTCCGAGAGCATCAGTGAGTAAATAGTTTTGTTACACGCTATGGGAGGCATACGTTTCTCCACAACGCTTCGCCGAGGCTGGGCAACGTGTTTTAGAACATTTTCTTGGCAACAAGTAGTGGAAATTATAATACGTTGTGACCCTGTTGGCTTGCCATACACGTCAGGTTGGCTTCCAAATTCAGCCTTGATCCACCTAAAGTAGCTTATTTTTTCAGCATTATTCCTGCGTCTTTTCTCATTAACCTCTGCCGAATAGTAAGTGACGAAACGATCATAATTCGTAGCTGTTGTTGAATTCAACATAACGCAAATTTTTGCAGCGCAGAACTTAAATTCCTTTTTGCACAATGCGACACCTGTCAGAAAAAACATTATAGTTTCACATTGCCATTTATACAGAAGTACTGGCTTGATAACTCAACTATGTTCGACCCAGCTGCCTGTCCTCGTAGTACACGGCTTACTTTTAATTGTACATAGACTTAATTGCTTAGTGCAAAGTAGACAAACTTATTCCAGCACAAAAGGCCATAGAACAAGGCCACGCTAAAACAAGAATGGTTTCCGGATTCGCGGGGCCTGTTTATCTTGATGTTGGATAAGCTTCAATTATTGTTTGACATTTCTGTTTAAACATTTTGACGGAGTACTCTTCTTTCTTTCAATCAAATACATACCGGTAGGTTTGAGGAGAGCTTACAGTAACAAATACAAATTAAACTCTATTTTAACCTCAACCTACTGAGACTTGCATAGGCTTTGTGCACATTTAAAATGTAGCTTGTGATCGATGCATTGTACATTTTGATCTTGGTTCAAAATCATTTGTGATATATGGACTGACAACTGTGTGACTCTGTCACCAGGCTGGAATCTACATTCTCCAAATATTGGACACCTATGCAGCCGGATTCCCAATGCTGGTCGCTGGATTTCTTGAAGTTTGTGTGATGTCTTGGATATATGGTAGAATATCCTGTAAATGTGTGGTGTCTTGGTTATATGGTAGAACATCCTGTATCAAAATTGCAATGAATAATCTGAAACAGCGATCCAATCTGATAACCTGTCAACTAGCTATGTCGAACATTGACGACTCTGTATGCTTAATTTTTGCTAACAATATACTTTAGTTGACATATTTTATTCGTAACTTACATAATTTGATGAAATGTAAAGGTTTCAAATCAAATTTCAGATGTCGATGACAGAAAAGTATCTATATATGGTTCGACGTGTTTGTCATCATGGTGGTCTCCGTAGTCAGAACGCTGTCTAATGGAACCCACACTCTGTCGATCATCATTTTACCAGTTGCTTGAATTAATATCTGGTATATATTTCCGAAAACTCGGAATCGTATATTAAGAAAATAGTATATGTGTATCATATGAGTAACTATAGTAATTAATTTTTGTGAGAGGTGACCGATGACATTATTAAATGCAAGATTTGGTCTTCTCTATGAAAGAAATTAAGTTAAAACTGAAGGATTATCTACAATTTGTACTAAACTATTAATTCGCTACAACAAAAATCAAATATCACATCCACTCGTTTGCTCATTTTTTCACATGCTGATTTTTGCTATTTTTCACGATAAAGTCTTTATTTTAAACATACGATTATAATCCAATTGTGTGCCTTATATAGATATTTTCATTGCAGAGGAAAAAGCTTAACACAATGATAGTTATGTTCAAGAGTGTAACGTTATCTTGACCTTAATACAATACAAATATGTCCTAGTTTTTTTGTCTTAAAGGTTTCTCGGTGTTAAAACATAACTTGGAGATTTGCTACTTGTTTTCTCACTCTTGTATTCTCTCAGCGTGCTCGGAGAGTTTTGTATCTTCAAGATATATGAGATATGAATTTACCACTGACAAGTTATGCCATTACCAAATTGTTGTCGTCGTACATGTGTTTGAACGGAAATATATTTCCACGTAAGCATGTTCATGAGAATACTTAACAGACAGACGTGCATTAAAAGCGTCGCGATTTTAATGACATGCTTAGAGCATACAACTTCATTTAAGGATACCTTAATTCAATTTCAGGGTTTCGCAGGTTTTCAGAAGATGTGAAAATGATGCTGGGATTCAAACTTAACATTTACTGGATTGCAAACTGGGTCTGTCTTACTCCTTGCTCCTTAATGGTAACCGCCCTGAATTATTTCTTTAAAAAATTGTTATTTGTGTTTGAGAGCCCAAATGACATAACATAAGTTTCAAATACTGATAAGTGAAAATGCTAAATATATTTGGGTGTGTTTGATGACCCAGCAGGCAGCATGACTATAAATATGGCTTTAAAGAATCTGCCGTAATTTAGTATCTTTGCTTTGAAGCCCATGTAAATATTCCAAACCGTTATATCTAAGCCGGCCAACGAGAAAAGACAGAATGTCAATTTCAAGCGATTATACATCAAAAACGCCTTAATTTCCAAATGTACAAATCTCGAAGCAAATATACATGAACATAATACAAACAAAAAACAAACCAAAAAAAAAACAAACAAAAAAAAAACAAAAAAACAACAAAAAAAAACAAACAAACAAACAAAAACAAAAAAACAACAAAAAACAAACAAACCAAAAAAAAAAAAAAAAAAAAAAAAAAAAAAAAAAGGGGAAAGAAAAAAGAAAAAAAAGAGGGGTAGACACTTCTGTCAAAGAGGTCAACTACACTAGTTTTGTAACTTTGTAATGTGCAGGCAGAGATAAAAATCCTGAATCGTTCCTCACAAACACCTGAAATTACACTCAAGCAAACCTTGCTATATGTACACGTTGTGTATGAAGCGCCATCATGGGCTTGGGCTAATAAATCTCAACTGTCTCTCAAGTTGTTAGATAGGATACACCTTTACCTACTTTAACTGCAGCATCAAGACAAAATACTATTCTACCGGCGCTCAAAACAGATTTTGAAATATGACAGGTGCCATGCAAGATAAGAAACGTACATCAAATAAGTCAAATTGTCCATTGTTGTTCATCGGATCGCATTTAAAAGAACAAAAATTTCTGCAATCAAGCTGAACAATTTGCCTATGAGTCTATATAATATTTCTTCACGCTAGCAGACAAAGTAGAGGGATAGGTCGCCCGAAAATGTGTATCTCGGTACTTGTGTCCCTGTCGTGAGGCGGTAGAGCAAATCTATGATAGACAAAGATATCAGGATATACGCCTATACTATTCGAATCGAAAGATGAAGAAGCTCTGGCGTATGTTGTACTTTATCCAAAAATTCACGTGCAGGGATGACCAACTTTAGATTGTACTTGACCAAAAGGCATACTCAGATAAACTTTGCAATCAAAAGTTTAAAAGGTGATAGATGATTTCTCCTAATTACCTGGAATCTTAAATGCAGGGACAAGAACGCTTTTAAAAACGATCCATCGAATTGTGTACAATAGCTCTTCATAAATGTGCTGCTCCCGCAGGGTGGCTAAGCAAATGAATTGAATAAACTTATCACCAGCACTTGTGTTCAGGTAGATGTTCCTTGATATGTGATGGTACCGTATAAAAAAAGACCGGATACACATTATTCGCGGAATTATCAATTGTAAACAGACAAACGTGATCAGAATGTGCTCCACTTGGCTGACTGGCAGACCTGTCTATGGCCTGTGTTTGTAATACTTGACAATGGACTTGGATTTTTTGTGGAAACATTATTTATGGGAGTGCCAATGGATGCTTATTTGTTCTATATATCTTCGATTACTTGAGATATATGTCTGTTTCTAGTTCATCCTAGTTTTTACATTTGTGGAATATGAACCCGTGAAGTATGAAGATTATGTATTTCCCTCCTGGGCTAATGACATAGGATGGGTGATAGTCTTCATATGCCTCAGTTTTATTCCTGGAATGATGCTGTATCAAATATGGAAGCGTTACGTACCTGCAGGTATCTTACCGGTAAGAATGCCTTCATTATTGAAAATATTTTCTTTTGAGTCATTAAATAGAGAATGTAGTGTAGACGCAGTAGCTATAAGATACGCGTATCTATCAAGACACAGCGGCTTGCTATATATATATATATATATATATATATATATATATATATATATATATACATATTTCCAAATTACCGGGAAACCTGCAGTGCATGGTCAATCGGCTCAAGTTCAGCAAAATATAATATTATTTTTGATCCTCATGTGTTTGCACACGTTTTATTTTCAAGTTGATGAAAAAGTGAGCAGTTTACACTGATTATGTTTTTGGAAAGCTCACAAATGTACACCTACATATAAAACACTGGGTAAGGCTGATATTCTTATTAAGTATTGAAACTGTGTTCTTATGTTTTTTATGCTGTAACGGTCAGGGAGTTTGACATCATTTGCCCTAAATGGGAATTCAGACAAGTTATGTTGTGTAAGGTTGTGTCTTTTACGTTTGTGTGTGTTAAAAATCACTAGGTCTCACTGACTATGAATCGTTTTTGTTGTTTTTTTTCCAGACTTTCAAAATAGTTCTACAGCCTACCAAAAGTTGGGGCCCCGCTCTGAAGAAGCACAGAACCGGACGATATTCAGAATATCAAAATAATAACTAATTCAAGTTTTCAAACTTGTCCGTTACCTGGATATATGTTTATCAACTGACTTCAGAATTGCATTGAATCAGATTTTACCGTTGAATAAACGAAAAAAATCCTGCAATTTTATCGACCAGAGAAGCTTATGGACACTTTATATCAGCTTTGATTGATCAACATGCAAATAAGTGTTCATCATAAATTAAGGTGAAGCAAGCCTTATCCTTAATCAGTTTGTCTTGCGTCGAACGAAATTTTATTTCATTTTAAAGTGTTATTTACACATGCTGCATAGCAAGGGACAAAACATATTGTCAAACAGAGGGGGCAATTCATAAATTATCGCACAAGTCCAGCGGCGCATAATGATGTGTAAATGAAACAGATAAAAGAGCAGTTTCATGAAAATGTTGTCGATTGACACATCATCAAAATGGGACACTACACCGTGTCTCTCTTGACGATTTAAGTCAAGCAAAAACCGTTCATGTGGCACAAATTGGTAACATTCACTTTCTGGATAGGTTTGGACTGTTTATGAATCTGCTTGTTATCAAATTGATTTTTAACCTGCCACAAGCTAATTGAGAACAAGATACAACGATGGTAATTTTTTTTACTGTTTCAATTTCAGCCAAAAGTATGTGGTATTTTGCAATTTCGAAATAAATGACCACGTAAAGTGAAAAGGATATATAATAAATTTTGAGCAATGTGTGCACCAGACCTGATTTTAGCCGATGGAGAAAGCTTATTTTGCATAATCTAGCTTATAATGAGAATCATAAATAATAATACTAAGCGTTTCACACAACTTTCTTTGTCATATTGAAATTGTATTTTCAACATTTCAGTACATTATTATGCACATGTAATACATTGCTGTATATAATTGACTTTTTTAAAAATCAAACTCGACTTAGAGCAGGATTATACATATTGTATTTGCATCAATTAAATACTTTTTTTGTGTAAAGGCTGTTTTTAACCATCTATATCTTTCTGCTCTAATGGGGTTAGCATTGCAGAGCACATTCGCGTGCCTTATGCAAATACCAATGTATCACTGAAAAATGTTTGATCTGACAGACGTTTTGACAGGAAATTATCGTGTCACGACAGCCTGTGAAGGCATTAGATATGTTTTTAAAGGTTTCACACTGAACTGTTTCCTTTCGTGATGGACTCGGTTACGCTGACCGTATTACGGTATATACATCGGTATACTGCACATACAACGTCGAGTGATGTTAGATTTAATTCAGAATCTGCCTAGTACTTACTTAAATAGATGCATTACCGCATACAAATGTCAAGTGATAATAGGTTGAATATACAGTTTACCTTGTACTTACTTAAATAGATGAACTATTACATAATCGGGAATTAATTGTCTTAAATATCATAAAAAAAACCTGTTTAACACAATACTTTGGCTGATGATTAATGGGGCAGGTTTGCTGTAGCACAATGCATATAGATATGCAAACTCTTATAAAAAATTTAATTGGCAGTTTGACCAGAAATTTTATGGCCCGCTTAGTTGCTCACCAGGAATGATGTTGTTTTAGCCATGACGTTGGAGACTGTCGGTTTCCATACACCTCTCATAGCTTTCTACACTTTAATGCCATACCCTTACTTTTTTCTTCACAATAATTCATACTACACCTGCACCATAAACACCCTGATAATGTTGTTTTGACTCCAGATCAAATTACTTGTTCGTATCTTGAGTATTCATAGTGAAACAATGTGCCACTCTGTGCTGTGGACTGGATGAAAGTGCATCTTCCCAAGCATCATGTGATAATATGTCGCTAAGAGGCTCAAGAATATTACGATGCCCACCTTTTCAATATTAGCAGAACTAAACAAAGAAATACAACAGTTATATAACTTTAACAATAACAATATATTAACAATCAAAATCAGTACAAGGTAGGTAAACTTGTCTCTACTGGTATTTCAAAAGTCAAACAGCCTTAGGTAAATCCTAATCCCTGGTGAGATTATCCAGAGGTAATGTCCCACAGTTCTAAGTCCTGTGACAGGTGCTAAATGATCTGGTAAAAACCCCACCGAGGTACGGTTGGGTCCAATGTGGTACTGAAAAGTGTGGTGCTGATCCAATCCCATATAGATACGGTTTGCTTCCAATGTGGTACAATATACCAGTCCACTCAAAGTCAAGGTCCACGCTCCACAGGTACAAAGTGCAAATGGGCAGCACCAAATATACAACTCCACTCAAGACACTGTCCGCACTCCACAGGTACAATGTAAACAATGGCTTGATAACAACACACAGCTTCTGTCAGATTCTTCAGAATTTTCTCTCCTCCTCTGTTCCAGTGAGGAAAATGCCTTTTTTATATACAGAGAGCCAGAGAAATCTCTAATTTGTTCCAGAGTTTTTCAATTAGTCATACACCCATTGAGACATGTCTGGGTCACCTCATATGCATGTAGGTCACCAAGCTGGCTTATTCCACATGTTTACCAATTACATGTGAGTCACTGACAAAATAGGCCAACTCAGTGGCTCTGCAGTGACCCTGCACAGTATTCCTTTTGGTTTTGAGTAGTTAGGCTTATACATTTTGCCAACTTTATAGTCTGTAGTTAAAGAAATATATTTCAAAGTTTCAGAGGACTGGTTTAAAAGCACCAGTTGCCTTTTATGGGTGACTGCCTGTCCCCAGTCAGGAGTGAAATTTGTCTCTTCACATTGCTACAGGAAGATGAATGTTGATGCTTTGGTAACTCTGGAATCGTTTGCTGTCATTGTTGGGTTTGGAATTTATGAATATGGGTCAAGTTTTTCTGTACTATATCATTGAACTCAATGACCCGGCACACACTGAATGATTACAGTGATCCGTCCAAATGAAAACAAACAGCCATTTTTTACACATTTTCATAACAAGGAATACGTACATCAAAATCCCAAGGAAGAGAACCATGAATTGTCGCAACTCATGCAGATGCAGTGCCCTGAGCTCATACAGGTAAACAGCAACAAGGAAAAACCACATACCTCATTTCATAAATTAACATAATCTGATTTTAATGCGCTAAGACTTGTGTATATGTGCTACTCTGCATATCTGATCATGGGAGCAGGTTCATCTGAATCTGTGTTGTGAAGACCTGCTTCTTCATCACCTAGCCCTCCTGCAACAATGAACTTTTGCGATAAGGTCATCTGACAGAAGGAATGCAATGTCTGTCGTCTTCTCTGGCAAGGATAGAAAGTATGGCCATTTTATTAGGGGTGGTGCTGTGCATCTCTGAATGGTATGTTGAATTGGGGGAGTGCTATGTGCATGTGACTCCTGGGTTCCTGCAAATGAGGGAGGCTTTGTTCTGTGAATAAGACGGTTGGAAGAACAGGCATTTTTGTGATAGTGTATGCAAACAGTTGCACAGCAACAAGGACAAGTTCTGCACTAGAACGCATGCATACTTAAAATGAATAATGAATGACATCCTTGGCATGATCCTCAGTGGCAGTGCTCTACAAGTAGTATGGACAGGACGTGAAAGCACATAGAATTGTTGGTAGATACTGAAGAAAGTTTACTATTTGTCCCATGCTTGCATTCAGTCACCCACACGATCGCTAATGCTGCCCATACACTTATTTCCATGCCTCGGACTCAGATACTGTTAGCCAATAGAAGCGAGTTCATTGTGTGACGTCATGCTCCAACATGGCGGCATGGAGGCATTTCAAATAAGTCAAGTTCATTTTACATTTAGATGGCCATAATAAAGGTTATGAATACACAAATATTCCAATTTCATTGTACATCCTATCTACATAACCTGCTGGTCAGTCTGGATATAAACATTTAGGTCTGCATAACATATATGGGCTATGATCAAACAATGGTGCATCCCTTGATCAAGGGTACCCCCAACATTCCATAGCAATTTCTACGTACAGGTCAAAATGTATTTACCTTTCTGAGCCTTCGGTAGAACATAAGTCCCTCAACTGTAAATCAATTTGGCAGGGATGAACCCAATCACCATAATTTCCACATTGCTATGATTTGAAATATTCAGACACGACACAGGCAGCACTAGAATATCCATCCTGTTTTTTACTGTTTTCACGTGGGAAGAAGCCTAACTTTTAAAATCATGTCTCCCCTCCAAAATTCAATTGAACTAGCCCAACTTTCATTTCTGCCTTGCTCAGACTGTCCACTTTAATGAGCATAGGGGTAACAGGAATTTTGTACTGATCTGACTTGAATTCATGCCTGTCAACCCACCCCCTCATGTCTCACTGTGAGAATGACCAGACCTGTCAAACATTAGCTTACTCAGCGATCGGTCCGCCCCAAACCCATAAATCTGGTGTCAAGTGGTAGATAATTAATTGCCCTTAGGTGTCAGGAAACATGGTGACCATCAGCAAGCCTTGCTGCAGTGGAAAACTAAAATGAAGATTGACAACTTTTTGACCACGCCCCCTACCGGCAGTCAAATCTGTGAAGTCCTATTACATCTCCATCGTGGCCAAGGCTTATGGTGGGAACGGCAGACTTGACCCATTAAGCAGATACCCCAATCCTTACCATATGTGTTTGGAATGTTGACCCTACAATAGCACATCTGTATTTCCTGTATATGGACATGCCAGCGTACTTGACCACTGGACTTTATGGCATGACAGAATATTTATTCTCAAATATCTATGCATTTCACCCACTTTTCCTCCAGGTTTTGCCCTGTAATTACTAAAATTGGCACCTGCTGCAACTTCAATCTATACATATACATTTACATCAGGCAATATTGTCAAAATCTCTTTCGAAAAGTGGTTGTTTACATGTTGGCAAGCTTAATTCCACATGACCATTCTGAGCTACCTGATCGGCCTAGGGCTCAAAATGGCTGCCATTCACCATGGTAACCTGTAAAGACACAAGGCCAGGACTGTCAACTGACTGGGTGCTTTATTCATTTTTCTCTTTCCATTCAAAGATATGTACCCAATATAAAGCAATTATGTAGTTATATTCCCAATATAGCAACAAAAGCAAAAATGCATATTTTGACACTTTTTTTTGCAGAAGCCACTCTAATGAGACCACTTTGTTCAGGGAACAAAAGGGAAGAAACTAATAGCATGAATCACTCACCCAATCAGTTTAATTCATTGGCTTACAAAATTTATGTGATAGATAAGAAAAATATCATATTTCAATCATGAATCAAAAGTCTTTATTAAGCATATAATATTAAAAAACACAGTAATTCAATATACATTAAAAATAATTCCAAAGAGCCAAAAATCAGTCCCAGTTTCATATTCTTTCAAGTTTCTGATGTGGTCAGTGTAAATTCCAATGAGATAATGCATCAATTTTATGTGCAACATTACACTAGGTTTAATGACCAATGCCTACTTATAACTCTTTCATGAACAAAGAATGAACTATCTCACAGTGCTACAATTTCCTACACATGTATGAATCAAACATCAGTACATTGCTTGACCATTCAGCTTCCTACTTTGGAATCAGTGAGAGTACTGCTTCGATTGTGTCTCATATACTGGGATAAGTTTGTCCAAGATGAAGTTTTTAACTTGTTTTATGGCCATATTTTCTATGCTGCTGTGGCAAAGGATTCAACTTGAGACTCAAGACTTGGTGTTTGTGCCAAAATTTGGAACACTTGAGGTCGTGAGTAACCGATTTACTGGCCATGCTGTATTGACTTTGCCAAAAAGTCATTTTTGTTCGGCTCTGACAACAACTGCAGCGATTCCGCTTATGACAGTATATTTTGTATATGCCTTCTTCATGCTTTTATCACGATTGCTGTCCTTCAACATCAAATACATATGTATTTCCCTGAGGATGCCAGGTATCTTTCTGGTGCTATTATGGCAGTTTATGCAGCATGGAAATGGTGCAGATGGTGATGAAACATCAACATCTACTAGTACTTCCAGCAAAACCTCTACAAGGCCTGCTCATGCTGCTCGGAGGCTGTTTGTTAATCCAGGCAAAAAAGGCAGTGCTTCTGATGATGGTGATGCTCCGTCACAAAAACGGAAAATTACACTAGTAAGCATTTGTGTCTGCCAGTGGTACAAACAGGCCAATACAAATGTGTTACACTCCAAGTGACCGACAATTATGACCATTGTACACGATCACTCATATCACGGCCATTCCTTCCTGCAGCCCTTGTTTGTTATGAAGCAGACGCTGACCACCCTTCCTCAGTCAGGGTCAAAAGCTGGGTCACTGGACACCAGACCGAGGCTCCACTATACCCCGCTTAGGGAAAATTGACCCATAAACCACATCATGTGCCTGACTGATTGCCTTCATTTAGCTACCTTATGAATCATTGTGTCATTTTGACACAGATGAAGATTACATGGGTACCAAAGCCAATGTGGGACCTGTGGTCATGGTACTATCTTTATTATTAGTAGTTGTCGTCGTCGTCGTAGTAGTATTAGGCTTCTCAGTATGCAAGATTTAGTGTACACATGAACACATGTCTGTTCTTATGACTACGGGATGGGTGGATTTGCACTCAAACAAATAACATCATGTGTTGCAACTCAAATAGGTTCATTAATTTTCATTTCTAATTACTATTTCTAATACTGCTACTAGTACTACTACTACTATTACTACTACTACTACTACTACTACTACTACTACTACTACTACTACTACTGCTACTAGGAACACTTCTACAATTACAACCAATACCAAAGCAACGCTGCTTCATTGACGACCGATTTTTCACTTTCAATATTTTGCTTTATATTTGTATTTATATGTATATATGTGTGTATATATAAATATATATATTATCCATTTCGTATTCTAAGGTAGCATTACATGCTTATATGCGTGTGTTCCTGTTGGAAGGTAGACAAGACCGAACACTGTCCAGCAGAATTCATATGGCTAGTATTTCATTTAGATGTAAATATGGGGGTTTCTCCACGTTGTTTGGGTTTTGTCAAATGCGACCGTTACATGTCAATATTATTGTTGAAAACAGACAGGACAGCAAGACTTGAATACCCACTGAGCATCTAAAATGATAAGATGTTATATGGACAACATAAGAATCTCAACGTCAATTAAAAAAAAAAACGAAAAGAAAGAAAAAAAACAAACCAAACCAAACCAAACAAAAAAAACAAACACCCCCCCCCCAAAAAAAAAACAGAGGTGCACAACAGTTTTCAGGAATTCTAGAGAAACAATCCGAGCAAACAAAAGCCATCCATGATCAAACAAATGATAAGATGTTATATGGACAACATAAGAATCTCAAAAAAAAAACAAACAAACAAACAAACCCCCCCCCCAAAAAAAAATACAAAACAAACCAGAGTGCACAACAGTTTTCAGCAATTCTAGAAGAACAGCACCGACAATCCGAGCAAACAAAAACCATTCATGATCAAACCCGTCAGTCATCTGAAGAGCAGGGTTGAAATCCAGAAGTTCATGGTGGACATACCAACAACTTTGCGATATTTTATTTGTCAATTAACAAATATGAAATGTAGTATGACGGAAATATCTCTCTCCTGACTTGGGATATAACTTTAAACGTTAGTAGTGGTTTGAATTGATTTTGTGCTAACAACGCACAACTTCAAGAGATTCCGGGCTTTGTACACACTTTATATAAAATGTAAGCAACAATTGTTAGCTTTACAAATTTACAACATCATTTCATCTCACATTAACCTGATATCTAGGTAATAAATTTCTTATTTTACTCCCAAACTTAGCAAAAAAAATGGCTTTAAATTGATTTTCGAATATCCCGATTTCACCCAGTATCCAACCTGAAATAAACGACAGGAGTCAAACTTGTAAATAGCGACGCAAACTCTAACAAGACTATTAACCCTGATACGTAGACACCATAAGTTGGGAAGTGGAATATATTACAATCCCTGTTATGGCAATTTAGTACTGTTAAATTCACAATCCTTACGTTTGTCGTATAATTTGAACCTAAACTCACTATTATCATTATACATGATTCTGTCTAGAAATGAACATTCTATTTCATGTTCTGTTGTGTCTTTTAATTCCACATCATCGGGGTACATTTGTAAAAGCTATTCGCGGAATATTGCAGCAATCACTTGTAACAGTTTGATCTCTTTGCCATTGTTTAAGGTTATTTGGGTGGACATGCCGCACCTGTAGTAGTCAACACTAAGATCAACCCCTTTCTATGGTACTGAATGTGCCATTTTGTGACTTGCTGTCACTCTTTTTTACCATATCCTTGCAGATTTGTACCTTGCCTAATAAACTGCGTAACGAAAAGTAAAAAATGTGACCGACTCTGTGAAACAAAGCAAGAACATGCAAGGACCAGTGTCTCCCAAAACTGACGGGCATTGTAGGCAGCACAAGTAAGAATACGTGTCTTGAAAATTTCAGCATAGGGTCAATACTTACACCAAGAACTCTTTTTCAAGTTGAGTTTTGTCATTTAGTACACGCTCACCCACACTGTTTGTCATTGGCTCAGAAGAATCGAAATTAACGGCATCAATATTCCGACCCTTGTCTTCAACTTTAGTCCTTTTCTCAAGACTTGAAACCAGATTTATGATGCGTGATAGGCCAGCAATAAATCCATGCGTGCATAGTTTTGATTGTTTTCACCCATATTAGTGACCAAATTATCTCATTCAAACAACACTTACTGTGCTCATAGGGCGGCAATTAGTCAGTATACTCTTTTTTTCACCTTTTTAAAAAAAGGTGTCATATAAGGCACCTTGAAGATAAATTTTTTTCTCGCCTCAAGACTGTTCAAACATCACAGCGAGAGGCCCCACTACTTTATTGGCCATTTCCCCACACAAAAAAGGAAATATGTTTTCTGGTACGGTATACAGCTCCTTAAACACATATTCTGGGGCACCTGAAATTTCGCGAAGGATGGTATTTATCTGTTTACAGTTAATGTTCGGAATGTTTTTTGTGTTTTCATTGGTAAGGCGCAGCACCACATTTCAGAACAATCTGAGCGACGTTCTGGAGAATTTAAAATTAAGAACACAAATTCCATTTCAAAAAATACCACAAAAGATGGCAAATACATGATACATTGATCAGAAATACGCAAAATATTGGTATGTGGCCATTTTGACAAACTTGATTGAAACCCATCCATGGCACATCCCCACTAAATTTCAAGTGAATCCCGCCGACGGTCGTTGAGAAGGCAAAAATGCCAATTGTTGAGGAACAGACGCCGACACCGACGACGGACCATGGACCATCATGTTACTCTGGCTGACTAACACGTCAGCTGAAGTAAAATGATAAAACTTGACAAACAGTTTTCAAAAAGCTTTTGGCTTTTTTATTCTAGAAGCACATTTTTAAGTAAGATGTACCAAAGCACATTTCTTAAATGCCAGTGGAAGTCCTTGATACCCACAGAAAGGTTTAATAAAGAAATATCATACTTAAACACCTGTAGCACTACTTTTTTCCTAAAATTTACACAGATCTTTCTTCGTCAGACATGAATTA
Organism: Hermodice carunculata; assembly: GCA_964020975.1. Classification (NCBI taxonomy): domain Eukaryota; kingdom Metazoa; phylum Annelida; class Polychaeta; order Eunicida; family Amphinomidae; genus Hermodice; species Hermodice carunculata. The sequence continues at coordinate 31,247,877 of OZ026619.1, forward strand.
TTAAAAAAGATATTTTTGATGAAAATATTTTTATTTTATTATTGTTTAAAGCTTATTTTGAAGATTTCAAGCCATCCCTGTGACACCATAATATATCGACCTGTCGATCAGCATTTTACAACAAAGTGTGTCAAATGTCTTTGGCAAGTCCATGAATATGCTTATATTTGCTGCTGCTTTATTTTTGATGAACATATGCTGTATGATGAATAACTAAATACATTGAAAGTGACCAAAAGCTTCGCGAATGAATCAAATTGCGTTTGTTTATGCAAGGAAAAATAAACACGGATGCGACACAAATCTAGAGTCAGTTAAATATAAATATATGAATGTAACAGACGACTTGAAATGTTGAATCAGCTAATATTTTCATTTCCTGAATATCGTCCGGTTCTGTACTTCTGAAGGGCAGGGCCCCAACTTTTTGCAGGCTGTATCAAGGCTTTTAATGTCTGAAAAAAGTTCAAAGTGTAGCTTTCCTGGATGATTTCAATCAATATGTTGTCATAAAAAGCATGTAAAATGATGTGACATTCGAAATGAGAAGGCAGGTGTGTACCCCACACAACCTTTACCGCACATAAATGTATCAAAAAGCACAACAATGAATATCATCATGCATTTACATTTTTAGGTGTTATAATTTTAGGGAGGTGTTTTTTCATTGATGCGACAAAGTACATCACACCACTTACCCACCTTGTGCCAGCCTGTTATGCAACTATTTGCACAGCTGGTGTTACGCATATTATATACCTGGGAAAAAGAGGTCACCCCGGGTTTCAAATACGCTACTTTAAATATTGGTGTGACAAGGAATATTAGATAATATGGACAGCATGGACAGGATAGTTAGGGGTATGGTTTAGAAGACACTGAAAAAGGAAGTGTCATGGAATTGACATACTGGTCCAAAATGTGGGGAAAGCGCATCTGATATCAGTGTGCCTATGGGCTTTATTAAGTGCTATTGGCAAAACAGGCATCAATGTGAACCCAGAATGCCCTGGCGTACATGTTATTCGTAGCTCCCGAAATTCGAGAGGGGCACAATCATCTGCATAATGGAGGCTGGTCCTATCCAGCCTCTGGTTAGCAGGGGACTAGGGTGTCTTCTTTTTTTCCCCAAGGAGTACATTTTGCCTGAAGAATTGCATTCTACATCCCATATGCAGCTCAACTACGTCCAAACATTTCATTTCACTGCTTCTCATCATTTTTCCATTTTGCAAAATATTAACACTAAGCACGGAGAGGATGGGTTCAAAACCACCAGTTGTCTTTTATGGTTGTCTACTGCCTATCTCAAATCAGAAGTGAAATTTGTTTCTTCAAATTGGTATTGAAAACTGATCGTTGAAGTTTTGGTAAATTTTAATATGCTTTTTGCTGTTTTTGACTTTGATTTCATTGTAGGGCTAGAATTTATAAAGGGGCGTCATGTTTTTTTCTTTCTTTCTTTTTGTTTTCTTTTTGTTTTTTTTTTTTTTTTGGACTATGCCCTTTTGTCCAGGAAAGGCAGAGGGTATGTCTAAAACCTAATCTATGCTTGCCCGTTTGGTTATGTGCATAACAAGTAAAAAATATTGATCATATAGACCCATAACTTGTCAACCCATGCATGTGTCGTGTACAAAATGACTTGAACCACAGAATATATTTGGGCATGGTGTGTATGCTACATTTGTCTTACAGGTACGTTGTTGGTTTGAGTGACAGAAGACAGTCCAGATGCTGTTTTCTTTTCCAGAATTGTGCACAAAAGAATCGTTCATTGGTCTAATGTATCAAATTGAACTACAATTATATCCCTCCACGTAGTAATAACAGGGTAAGAATATAAAAATTGATTCACTAAAATGACTTTTCTGTCAATATCTATTCATGCGTAATTAAAACAGGTCATTTGTTTAACACATGGAGCATATCGTACAAAGTATGCCTTCAAATAATGAAAAAGACCATAATCTTTTTCTCAGCTTACAGTAGGATCATGCCCTGAACCTTTTGCACCATCACCTAGCCAAATGTTGCATAGTCCAACACAGACCTCTGAGCAAACTGGCAACACCCAAAAAGGTTGACCAAGAAACCATGGTGATACTATAGCAGGCGTGGCCTGTTCTTTGGCATAATAAGGCTCTTCACTTTTGACTCGACCCCAAAAAGAGCTTCCTGGTTTAATTCCAAAGTACATTTTAGTTCTAGCATCTATATACTATAACCTATATACCATTGCTGCTGTAAAGTACCCGCATAAATTTTAGGTATGGAATTATTTTTGCGTTAATACATCACAACGTCAGCATAAATGGAGACAGCATGTATTAGAATTTTTGCATTTAACTTTTCTGGTTTGATCAGTAAAAGCTGCATTCGTATCCTTGAATTTTTTAAAGTAATAACATAAAAATATATTTGAAGGGAATCATGTCGCCGTTATTATTGGAGTCTGTTCTTCTTGGGACTACACACACACACACACACACACACACACACACACACACACACACACACACACACACACACACACACACACACGTGTGTGTGTATGTTTGTTTCCGTGTTCCAGTATAGGCCTGGTACATATAAGCTATACTTAAACATTTGGAGCTTAAAAAGTACCTACCGCTAGGATACCTTCTGATTTGTAATGCTTCCATATTTGAAAGAGCATCATTCCAGGAAGAAAACTTAGGCATATGGAGACTATGAGCCACCCTATACCATTTGTCCAGGCAGGAAATACATAACCCTCGTACTTCAGGGGTCTATATTGCACAAATGTAAAAACCAGGATGAACTAAAAACAGACATATAATACGACAAATATATATAATACATATGCATAATTTAGCATTTCCACATACACAATGGTCTTGAGCAAAAACGAAATCCGTTTTCACAGGGGCACGTATGATGGGCTATATAAATATATTAATACTAAACTCACCAAATGGATTCAGTGCAAGCCTTGGGAATCAAGCATAACCTCAATGTAATATAACAATTCACATAAGTTGTTACAAAAGAAAAAAAGGGGTTTTTGTCCTTTTATTTAAGATTCTAACTACATAGGAAAACGACAACTATAGAATAATAAGTAGTCATGGTATGTAAAGCTAATTATTACCATCTTATACAAAAAAACACCCCACAACGCATCTGTGGATTTGAAAAGCCCCAAACTTCCTTTGTAGCTATTCTGAATTTAAATAAATGTTTGTGCCTAACATTTCCAAGCGGCGGCATCCATATTATGAGTGTTATTGCTTCCCTTTAAATACTTTTCAGACGCTTTTCTCCAATTTTCAGTTTGCAATGGTGCAGTGTATCTTAGTATGCCTTTTGCCTAATGAGAACTGAGGTTTATAGTTCATGCAAGGCACATTGTGGATAAAATACAGTAAGTGCCTGAGCCCAGCCCCCCCCCCCCTTCATGTATTCATCCAAACACTGTGAAGAGATGTATTGCAACTACTTTGCTGCCACTTTAGGCTCAAATCTATCGATATGTGAATTGTGACTGCAAAATGATTGATTTGCTTGCTTGCTTGATTGCCGAACTGATTGATTGATTGATTGATCGATTGATGGATTGGTCAGAGGGGGAATACTAAAGGGACATAAGGAAACTGAACTAGTCAAAGTGGCCACAAATATTTGTTTTGCAGTGATCCAAAAGTAGCACAATGTATTTGATTGGAAATAAGTAGAACCTTTTGAAAGGGTTGTCAACTATAAAAGATTTGCGATACTAGGTTATCTGGTTCTCCTGACATTTCTTCCAATTTTTAAACAAGAAGACTGTGACAGTCCTGTGCTCACGTGACATGTACATATATCCCTGCATTTTTTTTTAAAGATTTGCCCGAAAAAGAACAAAGAAACTCATAAAAAAATCCAAAAGCCAATGGAGCATGACCATTGGAAAAACATCAGGTAGAACCCATCCGCCTTTGTGTGACCCTTCTATAAGGAATATATCCACCAAGGATCAGCTTAATATGAGTCACGGTTCTGGAAAAGACATCGAAAATAGCGAAAACACATACAAAAACCATAAAATATGAAATAAAAATGCAGTTCCACCTGGTAAAAAAGAACTAGGAGTGTTCCTTTGTGACACCAAAGAAATCAGGTGAGCAGTTTCGGAGAAGATTTTTTAAGAATTTTCCAAAAAAAAAAAAAAAAAAAAAAAATCATAAAAACATCCAAAAATTCAATGGAACGTGACCAGTTGACCTGGTGAACAATTAAGAACAAGGAGTCTCCGGGAGTGTTCCTTTGTGATATCAAAGCAAATTTGATGAGCACTTTCGGAGACGATTTTCTTAAGATTTGCCCCCCCCCCCCCCCAAAAAAAAAAATCATGAATAATCCAAAAATCTATGAAGCATAATCATTTAAACAATCTTGGTAGAAACCCACCCAAGGTCCATTGCCACCAAGTTTGAAGTCAATATATGGCTGATGGTTTTGGAGATGTCGATTATTGATGACGGAAGATGGACGTGGACGGACGGAGGACCATAAGATAAGCTCAGCTACTGAGCAGTCGGCTGAGCTAAAAACGGGATTGACCCAGGGACCTTGAAATCAGGTCAGGGTTACTGTCGTTCAAACTTGCGCTAGACTCTAGCAATGGTTACTAACTGTAAAAATCTTATGATCCTATCTTATCCAGTTCTTAAGATCTCATCTACAAGACTTTTATTCAAGACAAAAATTTTCTCTGGTGACCTTCAAATCAGGTTAAGGTCACTGGCCTTTAAACTTGATGAAGACCCTTACAAATGTGATTATCCATAAGTGTTTCATGATCCTAGCAATTCTGGTTCCCTTGCTATATATTAAAAGAAATTCGTAGCGAATTGACCTAGATGACCTTAAAATTAGGTCAAAGCCACTGTCATTCGAATTTCACATAAACTTCAAAACGGGTTATAAAGTTTCATGATCCCACCTTATTTGGTTCTTCAGGAATCGCATGCAAGAACAGGAGCAGGGATGGACGGACGGACGCGCGGATCCACACACAGAGGCAGGTGATAGCAATACCTCGCATGACTATGTGGGCCGAGGGATAAAAACTGAATAATGTTGGTAGCAAAATTTAAATTTAAAAATTGAGCAAGTTTTTTATGGAGTAAAATTGGAATATCCAATGTACATATGGCAGCAGACCCGAACAAAAGTATGGATGTTTTGAAAGCAAAGAGACCCATAAAAACAATTCCCATCTCCGCCTCACCTTGTTGAATAATTATATAAAAATAATATATCTTTAGACATGGCTACGATCACCCACGTGGTCAAATATGCAAAGCTGAGTTGTACATTCAATTTGGTTTCGTTTTCAGGAATAGCACAATTTAAATCCATATAAATTTCTATGGAAATAAGAAAAATACAAGGTTGTATTAAACACTCTTATGTCATTGTAATTTGCTGACAACATTTTGGCCACCTATGTGGGATTTATATAATCTGTGAAGTTGTATTCGCAGATAATACCGTTAGTTTTTTTGCAGATAGTTGAATCGCATAACCTTATATCAAAATAACAATGACTGCAAGGGTTACATCCAGAAATCGTCATATTATTCCGAAATGAACCATACCATTTGCTACGTGCGTAATGATATGACTACATTCCATAGCATTGGTCCGTGAGATGTCCATCATCGGGGCTGTTTTACACACACACACACACACACACACACACACACACACACACACACACATACATGCAATCCAAGTGTAGCATATACGGTACACGGGTCTGAAATCCTGATTACATTTAATAATGTTTTAACTACATTACAAAAGCCTATGTTCCATGACATGAGGATAAAGCTTATCACTGCCCAGGTTTACAATGTAGGAGTGTGCTCTTTTTAACATTATAATACAAAACATTTGTTTTTAAAATCCCTGGGATTTCCACTTGTATGTCAGTACTAAGAGAACTATAGGCTCCATTAAGATCTGTTCGATAATTTGGGACCAACTGCACTCCATAATTTCTTTGTTTCTTTTTTCATTCACTTTTCTTTCATCCATTCATTTTTCCGTCTTTCTGTACTGATGTAAGCTCATGACACAAATTTCTTGCTTCATGATTATGCATCACAGCTTTCACAACGTTCATTTTGTATGAACATCTTGTGAACACATGCAAAATCATAATTACAGATATTGTTAGGGAGACTCTCACTCTATCAATATCGATCGGCAATGTCTCTGTCGATTAATCAATCTACTCCTTAATCAATAATGAAGTAAACTAACAATCACATGTTACCAATCGATATGTTGATATTAAATAGACGACACCATAGTGTTGCTTATTTGTCTGTGTATATCAATGCTAATCTCTGGTGCATTACAATAGTCACAAGTTCCGACATGTAGGCCCACAATTTCAGTTGACCTATTCGTCCCTTGCTATCGTTCATTTATGATATATACATATATATATATCCCATTTTAGTATTTTTTTCTGTTTATTTTTTAATGAGGGAGGGGGGGAGGGGCTTAGCTTTTCTTGGCGCTTTCATCGCGGACGAAGTATATTTGTCCCTAAAGGAAGAAAGCATGTTTTCATGTTGTAAGTAGATGCACAAATAAACAGTCCAACATACGTGCTGTTTGCACAAATTTTGGACTCAAGCAGATTATTTCAAAGGCCCTGCTTTCTTGAAACACTCAATTACATTTATGCTCCTGCTTCATATCTATCATAATTTTTTTGGGGCTGGTGAGGGATTCTAAAGCAACTGGATATAATGGTAATTTAGGTGTATGGTTTAACATTCCTGATAGGTGACTTAGATGTGATGTGAACTGTTTGTACTGAAGGTTTTGATGATTGCCATGTCTGCTTACATACTTCAAAGTAAAACTGTTGTAATAATTTTATTTGGAATTCATCATCATATTTAGTTTTGGTTGTTATATGGGTGTGCTTTGTCGTAAAGTTAGCTGTGTGCCTAATTTACCAAAAGATAAGTACATCGTGACCTTTTGATGTTTAATCATCTAAAATTCTGTGTTTTTTTAATCTGATTGATCGCCGCAGGCTGATGTTATAGTTTGGATTATTAGTATGCTTGCACGCACACAAAACGTGTGGCTGCTTCCCGTACAGTGGATGCATTCAATTGAACACCAAGAAAGGTGCTTTTGTTTCGGCGGTTTCTTTTACGTCATACATTAACACAGGTTTCGTGTTGAATCATGAAACACGCCAAAGTAAATTGACATCTGTCAGTATGTGAAACCTATCATGTATGTCAGTTACATCATTAGGTCATGCACCGTAGAATATACAATTTGGTCTGTTATGATCAATATATAGTGAATTGTTCATTTTCATGGTTGATATGCATGTGTTCCGACGGAAACAAATAAAATGTTTTGCCACAGGTATTTGCATGATGTACAGCTTTCTTGTATTTATACTGCATTTTGCTATTTGACCAAGACAACTGGAGATAATATTCTACTGTTCGTGTGCTTAAACGACGCGTTTAGATCCACATTTACCTGGAAAGAGGCACTGCACAGCGTGCAGAGGAACTTAAATCTATGAAAGAATAGTAAACTAATGTTACCGTCAGGGCGGAAGGTGTCACGAAGACCCAGTTCGTTATCCAGTAAATGTTTGCTTTGAACCCTAGCATCATTTCTATATCATCTGAAAACCTGCGAAATCCTGAAATGGAATGACTTTATCATTACATGAATTCGCATTGCTCAAAGTGCTCCATACTGATACTACGCACTGAATGAACAATGGCTCTTTGCCAGTGGAGCCTAGTTATGAAAGTAGAGGTGGAGTGAGCAGTAAGGCTATTCCTAAGAATGCTGTCATGTTGTGTCATGTTTACGAGCAGACTAATGTTGATGTACCATAATGTTAGCTTATGAAGAGTAAAATGTTCGGACTGCGGAATAGGGTAATGACTACTAGGAAGTGGTTCTGGACAAAAAGACGACAGACAACATGAACATTGACACAATGCAACTTTTCGTGCATGTTCCGTCGACAATATCCATAAAGACTGTTCATAAGCATTTTTATGTGCAAGCTGATCGCCAGATAGCAATGGCATAAGTGAGAAAACCCAAACATATTTAATGTGTATTATGTTTAAAATGTTAAACGATGCAGTTTCAACACTTGAGTCTGTCGAAATCAAATTCATACAATATTTACGTTTTTTTGCAAACTTGTTTTTGGCACCAATACACATTTGTATGAACTTAACAATTTAGTGATGCTAAAATTGTCTGTCAGCTGTAAATCTGGGCATATTCTCTGGAAACCTAAACCATTCAAGTATCCACACGCACAAATATCTCACACCCCGTATTTAATTATAACTTAATCACAAATTGATATCTAATTAAACTGTTAATGCAAATAATACAGCGTAAATTAAAGATAATTTTGAAATTTAAACTTAAATCTTGTTATTTAAACAGGATGGCTTTTTTATGTAAAACCTTTCTCTTTAACCCCTCGCCAAAAACATTTTATGTACTTGGAGTCGTTTTCATGCTGCATCTATCTGGTTTCCGCAATGAAACAATGCCTAACGTTGGGGAATATATGGTTCACATGGGTTAACACTCATTCCAATGCCACAATCAAGACAATATTTTAGGCATTCCTTCACGTGCTGATCTTCTCCCAAAGGTTTGACTGTTGCAGAGTGAAAAAAGGCGCCCCGACTACCTTCCTTAAAGACAGCTTCTTAAAAGATTATACCTTTAAAGATCACTCTTCAAGGATCCTTTAACTCCAAGCCCGGGTGTACATTTTACGCCCTGGCAGTATATGTTTTGAAGCCAGACGCGATTTTCACGCTCTGGGCATCAACGTCTTAAAGGCAGCACCGGCATGTCCAGTGGTCTAGTGCATCTCACAGGAATAGCTGTCTCATTTGTTTAAACATGGCGGCCGTTACTACTGGTAACCAAGAACCAAATTGACCCTTTCTTCAGGAGTCAAATATATTGCATCTATTCACAGTGTTACAGTGACATGGTATTATGTATTTATGTCCATTATGCTGTTCAAAATTATCAGTATTCCTATCATTATCAAAAACCCGACCTAATATCCTGCTGTGTCACTATTCCCTTACTGAATTTTTCATACCTAAACTGCCCTCTTGTGCACTTCATACGAAACATTAGAGATAATTGTAGCCCGATCGTGCAGACGGACACCTTTATCAAAGGCCAGAAATGTGTCTCCTTAAATGAAATCAGCAAATATAAAGCTGCAATATGTCAAAGACTCTTGAAGGACTCAAACTTCTCTAAGACAGCTTTAAAACGTTTGGACTCCTTAAAGATTGCTTTAAAGCTTTAGGATCTTTAAAAACAACATTGAAAATATTTGGATTCTTAAAGACACCCGTTTATGATTTTTGACTCTTTAAAGGCAGCCTATACGTTTCTCAACCATTGATTTTACGCCCGCCCGAAGATTTCATGCAGCAACCGTGTTATTGGCCTGCCAGTGGGAGATCGCGTAGCAAGCACGACATTGGTCAAATGTTTCCACGTGACATGCATCAGTGCCACTGATCTCACGATGACAAATGTCATATCAGGGTGAAATTTAGCAGGCTGACTGGTTCGCAGTTTGGTATTATCTTTTAACTTGATAAACGATGACCATTCTGTACAATAAGGGATACACTACCATAATTCCAAGATATCACAGTCACTTCAATGAGGCCAGCAACCAGCAATGGGACTCCGGCAGCATAAGTATCGAATATTTGAAGAATGTAAATTCCCACCTGGTGATGGAGTCGAGTAGGTTTTAGTAAGATATAGCAGAGACGTTTTTCTCCAATATCATATAGTACAATACATCAACCGCAAAGATATCTTTACAAAAGTGCACAGAACCTTCACACAAACAAGGCCATGTATCTAATACATAGTAATTGAGGTGGACATAGAGTTGAATTCATGTATACCACAAAACGTTGTCTCTTTTCTACTGCCCTTGCACTTGACTGTTATAATAACTCAACGACTTGTAACAGAGGCATGAAACAGATTAACTCGCTGTAAACTGACATCACAACAGAAACACAGGCACATTGGCCAGCATGTCTACAAATTACCTCTGTGGGCCTTTAATGTTATATTAGATTTGTCTACCTTCCAAAAATTGCTGTATACGCTTTCCAATAGGGCACGCACTGTTTTTTAATGACGGCAGCACTTTCCAGTATAGACGCTTTTCTAAATCAAAAAATAACTTTTCAGGCATGTCTTAGATGGCCGAAAATAATGCACAGACGTATTTGCTCAACGCTGGGTCCACACCTAGCAAGTTACTCTGATATTCTGTCAATTATTGTTCATGACCAACAGGATGCTGTGTTATACAGACACGTACCTTCGAACACATGGATAATCCCAGCAGGTATAAGGATATACAGACAGTCAGCACCACCAACACCCGCCAGCGCCGAAGTAATGGAATCTCATCTAATATTGCAGTTATTATTGTTTCAGTTATTGCAAACTGAAAGACACGAATTTGTTAACAGGCTGTCCACAGTGTCATAAAATTAAAGTATATATGTGCAGTGCTCCCAGTGGACGACCAATGGACATGTGAATGAAATCCATGAACTTATACGAAACCTTTTGAGCCAAAAACCAATCAGCGACCTAAATTGCAAAGGCTCGCATTGGCGATTTTCACTCAGGACGGAAAAACATCGTTACACACAAAATTGAATTGACGAAGAATAGTATAAGTATTAAACCAGAGTGAGTATTTGCCATCGAATAGTTACCTTTACTCAGATTTAGATTATGAAATACCATTGAAAAGCAAACTTGCAGTGCTCTGATGCACAACATAAGATTGTTCCTGGAACACCAGGACATTGTTCCTGGAACACCAGGACAAATTAAGCAACAGTTGGTCGATGTTATGCTTTAAATTATTAGTGAGACAAGGTATAACGCCATCTTACAATGGGCATGTGATAGATATTCACTCAATCTCTGTTTTTGCAGTATGCCAAATATAATATTCTCCATAAGTATTTTGTGCGGGAAAATTATTAGTTTCTTTTTCTGTACATAACAATTATAACCCAGCTGGGTGCACTCTATATGATCAGTATTAGAAGTAAGTAGTTCTTCTTTTCGTTGGCGGACAGCTGTGGCCAACGGCAGGTAATTATAAGGTGTCGCCGTTGACCGCCACTCGTTCCCACTCACTGTCGATCTCTGCTGCTGGCAATTGAACTTCAGGGGCAAACCCATTATAATATGTCTAAAATATGAAATTAGGTGGCCTGGATAAAAGCTGCAATCTTTATAAATTTGCCAGGTTCTTGGATGAATCAACCTCGTTTATTTTATTCTGCTCAAATATCTTGAGGTGATATCGTCCTAGCATTGCCCACTAAAACATTAGCTCGAAACAATTGGCTAACAACAGAACAATAATAACTTGAAATTATATATTTTTCAACACAAAGGTAGCAAAAGTCTAAAGCGTGCCTATCGCTGGCCTCTGCTGTCTGCTGCTGAGCTCCAAAATACTCAATTTCACTTCACAACAGCGTGGCTAAGGGTAAAACTCAGACTGCTTACATTTCACCAATGAGATATAATAAAAGAGTAACAGAACAATATTCATGGTATACAATTGGCGTGAAGACTCTCATTAAAGCATTGTATTCCTCTGTTGCTGGGAGCTGCATTCATGGAATTTGTTTACAATAACCTTGTGCATGTGAGTTAATACCATAAAAAAACAGGTGCAACGCAATACATATTTCAGACATGTTCATCCCCAGATTACAATGATTGGATACACTGAGGAAAGACAGAGAAAAGAATTGAGCTATACTGTTTGCTAACATGGCAGTTTGGCTCTGTGCATACACTTGCATACTTGTCAACAAAATACATTTTAGCATAAAAGAGAATCCATACATATACTATGTACCTGTGTGCTAACCTGAACAGTATCTGTGATGTTTCTCAAAGTGTCCTCTAACTAATGCCTTACGTCGTTTTCTCCAATTACTAGTCTTGTACTTGGTTTGAAGATTTTGATTTTGACTTTTTGTTTCATAATCATGTGCCCTAGATGCTGATCAAATAAGTTAATTATTGACTACGCTGGGACTTGTTTCTTAACAAACTTGGTTTCGAATTTCAATTGTTGATGAAGATAGATAACAGTAATTTTAAAATATTTATTCTTTTGAAAATTGGTTCAGATAAGATATTTCTGTGCCTGATTCGTTTTGCTTCTTTGTTTTGTAAAGAAGCCATCTTAGCACATTTGTGTCCCAATGTTAATATGCCATACTTTATGTATGGGAGAATGAGAGATCGACATATTGTGACTACACTATTTTATGTAACATTATGTTATGTGAGATTACCTTTAAGCTTATACAATATGCCAATGGTTTTGAGATTATTTAGTTACAATTGTATCTAAATAAACATTTCAGCTAAGATGTTTGCCTCTGGATAGCTAAAAATTAATGTCATCAACATAATTATTTCTTGTGCAATCAATTTCAGAAGTTGCTTCGGATCTTTTTCATCTAGTTTCAGTCACTTATTTAGTTTATTCTGTTCTTTATTGATGCTTCTGAAAACATTATGTAGGGTACTCAAAAAGTTCAAATGCATTTAATATATCATCATTATGAATTAAGAACAACAGTTGGCCAAGCATAGATCCCTGGGACACCCTCGTTGTAATATTCACTACCGAATATTTAACACCACCAATTCCTACATATTCTTTGTGGCTTATTACATAGTTTTGAAATACTTGTGAAGAAGAGTTTGTCATGTCATAGTATTGTACGTTTTTCGATCAGAATTTCATCATGAAGCCTACCAAAATGCTTTAAACACATCCATAAAAATACACATTGCAATATTACTAAGTCAAGGCAGGCTTTTTCAGCAGAATGCAACTGCCTGAATCCATATTGATGAAATGGATGCATGGAAAATGTTCTTTGACATATTTATGAAGTTGAAGGAATATGAATTTCTCAAGCCCTTTAGAAAAGCTAGGTAGTTTAGATATTGGTCTATAATTTTCATAAAACACTTGCATAATCTTTCTTAAAGAGACGGATTACTGTTGCTGTTCTAATATTATTAGGGAAGATGCCCGTGGCAAGTGCCTGCGTTAAAATGACTGTCAAAGACTTGATGACTGCTGGTTCTCTAGATATTACATGTTACATTTCCATCACAACCACTGCTTGTTTGAAAAATTTTATCAGCTTTGTTTTCGAAACCAGTTTTGAAAGTAAAATTACGTCTGCTTTGTGGGTTAAGACATTTTTGAAGTAACCATTTTGTGTACGAATTATCTGGCCAGTAGGATTTGGTCTCATTTGAGTAAAAACATTCAAGGAAGCTATCAGCTATTTTTCATTTATCTGCAATTATTTCCTTAATAATATTAAAGGAGTCGGGAAAACTTGGCCTTTGGGGTTTTATTTAAGCCTTGATTAACAACTTTTCTCAGCAGGAGAAGTAATATTTTCTGGCCAGCTTTATGCTATTCCTGTAAATGTCATTGTATGCAGCTTAATTTTACCTTGACTGTGTTGAGGAGCTCTTATGTCGGGCTTTGTCAGTTGCTTGTGTAATTTATCTCTGTGAGCAATAGAAATGACGATACACTGTGTTATCCAACTGGAATCGTTGTGTTTGTATCTGTTAATTTTTTTGGCTTTATTCTCTGCATACCATTAATGGTTTTTAATCTAGGTATCCCGTTAAGCCTATTGCTAAACCACCGTAAGCTGATCATATATATATATATATATATAATTTCCTTTATGTAATTGAATTATAGCCTTCTAGTTGCACACGTGATTAGTCGTATTGGCTTGAGAGTCAAGTCTCTCTTGGAGACACATAGCACCACGCATGCACTGGCTTCTAACGGTATTTTGTCTTGATTTGATTGCATTTTGCATTCATAATGCATGATTTAAGCTATATATAAGACTTGATTTCTCCTGTATCTTGTGATTTGGCAATGTAATCTTCAAAATCATAACATTGTGGGAGTTGCTTCAGTTGTGGCTCAGAGGTTCTGATTCATCGTTCTCATCTTCAGAAATTTAAGTTTGCAAGTACACCAGTGTGCCGCTAGTCCTGCTAACTTCTTAAGGATATCACAACTCGTGTTGTTCTCTGCTGTAATAATTAGTTTTAAAGTTCATTGAAATGTGAATATGGAACGTTGAAAACTGCTGAATAAAAACATCCTTTTTCGGAGCTGGTAGTTTTCTTCAAGATAAGAAATGATGGCTGCAAACGTAATAGCAGGTATTCATATTCAACCTCATTAACTGCAGACCCGCCCTGGTCCCTTTAGTTGCTTGGCAACAGAACTATGCCTTTGTCATGATCAGGCCACTTGTGCTGGTTATGTAACTTACCAATCCAGATATAACACTTTTTCTACCAAACAAACGAAATTTTCTAAATATGTTCTAATATTATTATTTGTTTTAAAACTTATGGAATGACTATCCTAAACTTTTTGCTTTCTCGAACTCTTCCTTTTACCATAGAAGCCCATTTGACCCTGCTTCATACATAAATGTGCCCTTCTTCCATTCAAGTTCCTTGCTGCAGTCTAGGTGGCAGCACATGAACCCAATTAATATGAATGCCTCCTCTTGCGTTTAGTAAAAAGCATAGGGTTCAGGGAGATGAGGAATAATACCAGATACAATATATGCAAAAAACAATCAGAACAATCAAGATTGCTGACAAGGAAACCATCAGTAAACACGGCGAAAATCGTTTGATATTATAGCTGCTGTGGAAGCAAATCATTTTCAAAAGAAACTGTTTCACTTTTAGATGATAAAGCAGGCGTTTACTATCATTTTGGAACTAAAAAATGAAGCAATCGTAAATCTGTCTGCAGAGATAGGCGCCATATTGGAAATTATGAGCAGGGGCAAATGCCGAGGCAATGTGGCGGTGGAGCACATTGTTCATTAATGAGGGTATCATAGGGTGATCCAGAGCAACAGTATTCGTATGATGTGGCCACGTCACGGGTGCTGTCCACTGCCCACCATTACCGTCTGCCGCAGAAAGCTGCTGTTTGTCATGAAATATGCCATTTGCCGGCGAAATAAGTTACTTGTGTGCTTCATATGACTTGTTATTAGTTTCCATAGTAGATCAGTATTAATAAAGTTTAGTTTGCGTCAGTGACAGCATTTTATCCGTATTTGCAACACCTTGTGATTGCCTCTAGATTTTTACATTTGCCCCGCCAAAGAATGCATTGTTTTAGATTCTGTACCTTTTTCAAGTCAGACCAAAGGGTCACTATTATTTTGAATGCATTGGCCTGGATGACATTTCTCAGTATAAAAGCAACGCTTGAACCCTGATCGACTTTGTCTGGTCGAAACATAAGCTTACAAGTTTAACAGTTAATATTTCCCCCAATATATAACCATACAAAGGTTTCCATATTTTCCGTATATTGTAAAGTGCATTTGATGATCAGGAGTGATTGGTGAAACACAGTAAGCTCTGGGGTAATGGGAAGTTGTACACTATATAAATGAATGAACAGATGTTCCAATTCGTGGATAGCTTTATGAAAAGATGTAAAATATCCATCTCATTTTCGCACCTTTCCACCTTCTTTCACTAATGTAAGATATTTTAGTCCTGCCGTTCAAATCTGTCCATATATTGCATCACAGTATGATTATATAGCATACTGATGTATAAAGCAGATCCCGTATTGTAGGCGTTTGTATGATGAACAATTTAGCAGAATTGTAATACAACAGGAAAATATTCATTATTTCTTCCACTTAAGCATTTTTTTCTTTCATCACATGATGCCCTCAACAAAACTGGACAGGTTCGGTACATTTGACTAAAACTTACCATACTGGCCACTCCCAAAGTTGCCAGCATTAAGAAGAACAAAACAGACCACAGTGGAGCCACAGGTAGCCTGGCCAGTCCCTCAGGGTAAACCAGAAATACCAATCCTGGTCCTTCAATTTAATTAAAAAATGACCTATATTACAAATAAACTTATTTTGCACAAATTTTACAACCCAAAACTGTTTTCTTTGATTACTTTCACTTTTGAACTTTACTGTAAATAATAAGACATTGTCAACGTAAATCCCATCTTAAAACATGATTGCATACTCAAGATCTCAACATAAAGCTATATTTACATTCAGCGCTATTTGTATATTATGGCTCTGTTGTGTGCTCTCGCATAATACGACTGTCATAAACATACCTTCGTCGACCACATCTTTAACAGGTACTCCCGTCTTTTCGGACATAAAGCCAATCAATGGAAATATGGCAATCCTGTTATAACACTCACTCCAACATCAGCAAATACAATGATCAAGCTATCTCTAAAAGGAAAAAACCAAACGAGAGAACTGTGACAGTCCAATGAGTTTTAGAACGATCTATGTCACTCTTTTAGAGAAGAAGTAGACTGTGCGCAAACACATAAAAATTCGTACAAAATAAAAGATCGGTTCCACCTTTTAAACAAATCAAGGTTTTGGGCCCCCATTAGTGTCTACATGCGATTTCGAAACAATTAGAGTCAAGTGGTTCCGTAGAATAGTTTGCCAAAACATGAATAAAAAATCATAACAAAAATCCAAAATTCTCTGGAGCGTGATCATTTAAAAATGTATAAACCTAATCAAGGTACAACTCCACCAAGTTCGAAGTGAATCCGATTGACGTTTGATGAGAGAAAGAAACAATACGAATTTCCATTGCAATGCCTAATGACTTACATAGTAATCAATAGGAATGTATGCAATAACCGATATGTGCCTGAATTTAAAATTTCAATTCAAAAGCCAGGGATCCCCGGCAGCACCACTTGGCGAACAACTATGTTAAAACTTTCTACAAGCTACATTTCCACCAGTGTTGAGACCAATCTGAGTGGCGCTTTTGCAGAAGTCCAAAAAGGTAAAGCGCACAAAAATTCACAAATAAATAGGAAAAACTTGCAGTGCCACTTTTTGAAGAAAAAATAGGCTCCCAGAAGTATCCCTTTGCAATTTTAAAGCAATTCACAAAGCGTTTTTGGAATTTATTTTTTAAAGATTTTTTTTGGTCAGAAAATCACGCCCTTTAAAATCATTTTAGAAATAAAAGAATAAGCCTAGGGTGACCATTGAACATTTTTCAGCAGTGACATAGTCACGGTATATCCCCACCATATTTGCATTAAATCTGGCTAATGGTTATGGTAAAAAAAGTGAAAAATGTAAAATGTGGACGGCTGGAGAACAGGCGATCGAAAAACTCAGCGGACTGAGTTAATCAGCTGAGCTAAATTCAACCAGATGCAACAATGCAAAATGAAAAAATGCGTATTAATTTGGCAGACATCATTATGTATAAAACGTGTGTTTACAGATAAGATAAAATATACAAACGTTTTCTGCACAAACAATTGAACGATGCCCAGCAAATTCCAGTGTATTGTGTTTTAATAGGTCGCTGGCACACATTTTCTGTCCTTTCCATAGACATTTGTTGATCAATATTTGACCCCTGCTGTTGTTTTAAATATGTTGTCAAGTATATTATCTCGTTCGCATTAATTTCTTTGCACTAAATCTATCCCTCCATTTACATAATGTTTTTCTCAAGCCTTCACTTACTTTTACTTTAATATATTGATATGGAATGATTGCTGTGTGTTGCCCTAATATATTTTCAGGAATTTGCACCTGGATATATAGAAAAGAAAACCAATGTGCAAAGAATCTACGAATGGACCGGTATCATTCAGGCACTTTGGGCGTCTGGCAACATGGGCAATTATTTTCCTGTTCTGTTAATGTGAGTGGGTGGCGTTCAATACATCATTGTATCTTTACAGTACACACACACACACACACACACACACACACACACACACACACACACACACACGTATGTATGTATGTATGTATGTATGTATGTATGTATGTATGTATGTATGTATGTATGTATGTATGTATGTATGTATGTATGTGTGTGTGTGTGTGTGTGTGTGTGTGTGTGTGTGTGTGTGTCATGAACTTTGTGCATTGGTAAACCTACTGGGCTAGTAAAAAAGTTAAAAAAACACATTTGTTTGCTAAGAAAAACCCCACCAATTTGGTAAATTTTAACAATTGTAAATGTTTTATATTGAGAAGGCAAACATTGATTACGTCCAATGCAAGAGGTTTGTAACGAGTTTCTTATCAGCTGACTTGGCAAGCAGTGAAAAATGGTTAAATGGCGTTTAGTAGAGTATAATGAGTCACACGTACTCTGTTGGAAGGTTTAAGCTGTAGAACTCTTGATATTTGTTAAATTGTAGAATCATAAATTTTATTTCTGTCAGGACATTTAACCTAGTTGTACATAGGATGTCAACTGACATTGTAATCTGATATCCAGTGTGGTGGAAGCGCTTGAGTAAAAAAGCACTTGCAATTTGCCAGTAAACGTCCGCCGTTAATAGGTCACCACTTTTCCCAGTAAATCTCAAAAGTAGTTTGCTCGTGTAACTTCGATATAGTAATGTCTCTTCATTATCTGAATTTAGGACTCACACAGGCCGGAAGAGAGACATACCAGAATAAAATCACACCAACCTGTAAAAGTTGTGATGAAATTTGTTATAGCTTGAATACATCTCAAGACAACCTATACACAGGCCAAGAGAAATTAATACTTGAACGGCAGCTTCGTACCAAACCTGCAAGTACATTAACATAACCACTCATAAACATACCAAGAAAAAACCAATACTGACTAGCTGCATTTCCAAACGTAAAATCGTCCATAAGGGACTCTTATATGAACATTCCAAACAATACGCACACAACTTTCACCTAGGGGAAGACCAGCTTTTCAACAAATTACTGCTTTTAATATTATGAACCAATGGAATGGTATATAATTGTACAGTTAAACTTGAACATAGCCAATATTTGAAGGGACGATCGGCGATCTTGGCAAAGATTACAATGATATATTGATATATCTGTATTGAAATAAAATGTGAGAAGTTACTAGAATTTAACAGGTTAGTATATTTATTTTGGCAATCACTGAAATTTTTGTAAGAGAGTGATAAGACTCCAGGAGAAAAGCAAACCAGCTGATATCTGAGCATGTTTGAGCATGTTGAAACAAACAAACAAAAAACAAAACAAAAAAACACAAAAAACCTTAAGAATATTTACAAAAACATTGTGGCAATTTATGTGATATTATCATCATAATCAGCAAACTTTTGACATTCATAAGTAACAACCAACCGAAAATTTCTCTGTAACATAGCAACCCATAAAAAGCAGTACTTCAACATCCACGGCTATACAAAGACTGCAGTAACTTAGTGAGGGTATTTCTTTCGCCGAATGCACATGGTAGTTTTGTTACGGATTCGAACAGCCAATTATCTGGGGGGGGGGGGGGGGGTTCTGGCCATCTTGTGAATATCTCCAACATGGGCTCATAAATACATATTGTCTCTCAGACTATAGAGTCGGCTTTATGCCGGTCATCTATGTCTCTGTGGGTAAAATACTTTGGGTGAGAGGCAAGTTGTATAACTTCGTGCACATACTTAGGAACAACACAAACATGGATCTGCACAAACGTAAATGGGCCGATTCCATGTGTAATATTTCAAGGAATCCGTGACTCACGTATTGAATCTTTTTTCCTATTGGCATCTACCTCATTTTTGCTACTTGTATAAATTGTTTTTCAGATGTAATTAGATTCGCTCGCAAACATCATTCAGAAGTGCACTGTCATATATTCCCACTGTACGAAAATAATTAGATTCGCTCTCAAACATCATTCAGAAGTGCACTGTCATATATTCCCACTGTACGAAAATATTGTATTCTACCTTTGGTGTATCACCATTACCACCTACAGGGTCCTTTTCGAACACTATTTTTTCTGTATCCAAAACGTCCATATTGTCACTATATACAGGTTTTCTGCATCATATCTGTTAAATTCACCACATCTACTGTCACACCCGTCACATACAGCCTGCGGGTTGTTGGATCTACCTTCAGAATTGTCATTCAATTCCTCTGCTTTACTATGTTACCACATGCTTTTTCATTAGAACAGCTACATCTGGTATACACTGACTAAAAGTTGTTTTCCTCTTTCAACATTGCTTGCATATAATAGTTTCCTACGTTCGCAACATTCTTACGTCATATCTAGTTAATTAATTAATGGATCCGGGTGCAGGTTGTTTCATTTTGACTTATTGAATTATTCAAAATGTCAACAAAAATATGGCTGTTTTTCCAATCATATATTGCAATTACAGCACATTCGGGTTAAAATAGATGCTTTTTCAAATAGTGCGAAATATTGACATCAAATTGGTAATTGTTACTCTATGTCCTAATTTTGAAAGTTTAATGTTGCAAATTGTTATTCAAAAGCTATTTTGTACCGATAAATTTTCACTATGTCATGTGCATTTGCTCTTCTTCATAGACACAGAAACATATAGCTTAAATTTAAATCTGTCTTGTATATGTCCTATTTTCATAGAATTTGATTGACTGTTCCTCACATTATTTACATATCCATTTATAGATTTTTAATTTTGTTTCAGCCACCATACCGTGGACAATTTCAAAGTTACCTTTATTTTCAGATTCTTCTCCGTTCGGATTATGGCAGAGCTTGTTTGGAATGTTTACATTTTATTTGTCTTTATGTATTTGTCACTGTGTTTCAATCAGCCGATCCTATTGTGGGTCAAATGGGGTAAGGGGATGCATAATTCCTGCCCAGCAAACTGTCACTATTAGCCAGTCCAGATTAGGGTCATGGCTTCTCCCCATTATGATTCTTATGAGAAGCTGAACATTTAAGTCTGCTATGTACATCAGAGTCGAATGGAACCTATAGGTCTGATATGTACAGTCGATCTGAACCTATAAATCTGTCATGTGAACTGCAACGGGACTTTATTGACCGCACTGCAATAGAATAGACGACGCAATAATTTATCAAGTTACATGTACATAAGTACACAGCAAGACAAACATTATCTTCATTATCTTACTATACTGCAATTCCATTACCAAATTATGTTAAACGGTTGTCCGGAATCGTATTCCTTACTTGTGCCTCAGACATTTTCAAGTTCTTTCCAACACAATTTTACGGGGAGTTTCAAACAGTTTACAGTCCATCATACCATTGATCATAGTGCTTACAATCAGTTTGGGTACACAGATCACTTGTTCGTCGATTTAATGGTAATTTGTTAGGTCGTTTTTCCAACCGGTTTTGACATGTAGGTTGCGTGGTAGAGGTTTAAAACACAGTTGATTTCTTTTCTCTCAAAGTCGCCGGTTCACAGTTTGCGTCAAAAATTCCAGGTAGATCATGTACGAATAAATTGAATAAAGGTGGACTCAAAAGTTCCTATTTGCCGCTCCTTAGGACTGTTTTATTGTTAGAAGGACCTGACTCTAAGTTGATCTGATTTTTCTTGTTCATTATATGTATCTGTAGTGATTCAAAACATACAGCCATCAATTCCACATTTAATTAGTAAAAAAAAAAAATAACCATCAATTCTAGTTTTTGGTACATACCAGTCATAAGTAGCATATTTCTGTCGTTTTTACATTTTTCTTCATTATTTTCTTCATCCTTAATGAAACTCTCCTCTTTATACAGAATTTCATCGAAATTCTCAATCAATTTTTTTATGTAAATTGGAGTCGAGCTTAACCTCTAGGTGTGCTATGTACATTACAGTCACGATGCGAAAGTTAGCTTTTCGTATGAAAGGCTTCTTTCTAAAATAAAATCAAAGCACTAGAAGATCTTAGTTTTTATCCTCTATTGCCCGATCAGTTGCATCAGGCCACAAAAACACAAGCTTTAAGACACCGTTCTGTTATCAATCACTCAACATTTCCATTTGTGAGTACAGTCATAAGAAGCCGAATTTTACGATACCTTGGCCTCACTGAGCTTCTGCCATGTGGGAATGACGTAAAACGCAACGCCCCTCCAGGCTCCATCTAGAGTGCTGGCACGAATCACCAAAATGAAAAGAACTGTCACGATGAAAGGCCCTGTGAAATAGACCAGCTGGAAGAGATCCACCAAACCTTTATATATACATATATATATATATATATATATATATATATATATATATATGGAGAGTAAAGAGTTCGGACTGCGGAATAGGGTAATGACTACTAGGAAGTGGTTTTGGACAAAAAGACACAAATACAATATATATATATATATATATATATATATATATATATATATATATATATATATATATATATATATATATACAAACTCTATATATTACTTCCCTATGCTTTTGACGTCACGGCGTTCATCAATAAAAATGATTACTGGACAAATTATGATTGTGTCTCGCTGTTGATAACGTATTTATTGGCACTCTCGATTATAAAAAAAAAATCAAAACAAATTTAAATATTTACGTAGGTCTGGGAGTATCAGAACAACATTTGGAGAACCATCTCTTATACGATATAAAAGAGACAATAGTTTGAAACGAAATAATATGTTAAGTGATGCAAATACCAAAATTATTACTGACAGATTTTACATCAACTGCAAAACGGAAAACCCAAGTCATGCTGTGTTTAGTATAAAGAGTAAAACTATATATATATATATATATATATATATATATATATATATATATATATATATATATATATATATATATATACATGTGTGTGAATAGGAGAGACAGGAGGAACTTTTTACTGGCGCGTGTTGTTGAATTTGTCTATAATCAGAACGATATATTATGATCCCATGTGTGAACATGTCTACAGTAATTGACGTACAATCAAGTGCATCCAACTGCCTGATGCAATTGAGCATTTCAAAGTGATTGGTACTGCAAAGATTTACAATAGTGTGGCATAGCGACACAGAGAAAAAAAATTTAGAAGAAAAAACTAAGCACTTAAAAGCCCAATGGGTTAAATATTTATGAGTAAGATATTGCATGTCAGGTGTGTTTTGCACATGCGGCCAACGCATGGAGCCATCACCTTCTACATTGTGGAAGGTTTGGGTTGATATGTGTGTATATTTTAATCCAAGCACGTGCTGAGCTTTAGTTGTGACATCAGAGAACATTTTTTGTCCCTAGGTTGCACTAACATAAGCCCAACACAGAGCCATTTTCCAACTATCGTTCTTTTGAGCTGCAGTTGATGCTAGCATTGTTGGTTTTCCTTATATGGCACTTGACCCAGGTCATTTTTCCTTATATGGCAATTGAAACTAAAATTGTCCATACTAAAAACCGTAACTATTTTATGCTGCTAATATTTTGGCAGAAAACCATAATTATGCAGTTGAGCGGTCATCGTAATATTGCCAGTGTCAACAACTCTGCTACTTCATGCAGTAATCAACAACGTATCATGTGTAACATCTTGACAAATCCGGAATGTCATCAAACCAGCCGAGGTGACGTTGCCTGGAAACCGCGTCGTGCTTTGATTTTTGTCGAAAACATGACCGCTTTGCCTTTTCAGAGTGCTCAACCAAGTTCGAAAAATAACCGACCGCAACCGGCACTGCGAACACTACTGCAACGACGTCCCGTTTTTGCGTCCTTCGGAAATGATGACATTACACCCGCCCACCCACCCACCCCCCGCCCCCGTTCACTGCTTTCACATCTTGTATTAAAGTTATTCTTTCGAATCCTTTGGCTGTTTCTTACTCTCGGCGCCAACGGCGGAGCTCCTTTTTCAAACGGTGATGCCTAATCACTTTTACTGGACTTAAACTCGTCCGCCCTTGCCGCTGTGTACAAGACCGACGTATCCCAGAAGTATTTCAGAGACAGACTCATAAGTTTATGTTTTTGTTTTGTTTTGTTTTTTACTTCGGATAAACGGAATAACCTTCTTGTATCTGGACACAGGTTCACAGATAATGCTCGCAAGTTCTGTTTGAACGATACGTTAATAGATTTTCGGCGTCTTAATTTATCGCTCAAACGGAACTTGCTCGCTACATTTCTGAGTGTACATGATCTGCTTCCGCGATAGTGATTCTCTATATCCGTGAGCCGTAGCTTGTGCAGGAAATAACATTTTCGCCCATGAAAGCCACGACGTCGAAACCTACGGAAATAATGTGTAAAGAGTTCTTGTTTACACTTCGGGTGAATATATATATATATATATATATATATCTTGATAGGGAGACTATTGTAATTACCTTCAGTGATCATGGTCTTGTGGGTATCAATACAGCATTGCGGCCAATCAGGTGCAGGTTGAGATAAGATAAGATAAGATAAGATAAGCTTTATTTACCGTCGGATTTACATAATGATTACCGCACTAAATAGTTCTTGGGCTGACACCTTTGGGGGCCATTTACCTGTAACTAGCCCCCTGTTTCAGCCAGACTATTACATGGACTTATCAGCCTGTTTGTGTTGTTTGGTTTAGCAGATATTTTCTCCATGATCAATTTTATAAACAGAGGGCGAATAACACGTTCATACACAGAGACCTAATGCTGGCAAGCCGTGCTCAGAGTACGTGTTTCCTGGCTATGACAGGTAAACATTGAAATAACTTTTGATTCTTTCTATAGCCTCGCCTTTTTTATCTGGAATATTTTCATTGAAAGGTGTCTGCACAACACCAACTGCATATTTTATTTTAAAAAGTGACGCAACAAAAGTTATACGCCTTTATGCTAATATGAAAATATACAGTAAATATAATGGTGGTTTCATCCCTGAATAGATAATATGTACTGCAGTGTTGTATTGCTACAACTCTGCCATCTTGTGGTACATACTTGCATCAATTTGG
The DNA here is from genome assembly GCA_964020975.1 of Hermodice carunculata. NCBI lineage: Eukaryota > Metazoa > Annelida > Polychaeta > Eunicida > Amphinomidae > Hermodice > Hermodice carunculata. The sequence continues at coordinate 31,272,860 of OZ026619.1, forward strand.
TGCAGACTACTGAAAAAAAATCTGTGCTGTTGAGTGTCGCTGCTCAGGCCTGTCTTTTGTTAATTGTTCATAAACAGGTGTCTTAATCCCCTTTTATAATAATGTAAAAAGGCGAAAAAGACGCTACGGGGCGAGATCGCATTGTTACTGCAAACGGGCACTGACGTCTTTTGCGCATCATGTTTCCGGGGCTTTAATTGAGTTTTTTTTCTTATGGAGTTTTCTCCCGACGGATACTATGCTGTGAGCTTTTTTTTAAAATGCTCATACATTGCCCACTGTGTGAGTTTTAAATGCAATTTAAAGATATATATATATCCGAATGAAAATACAACGGCCACAAAAGGAGTAACAGTTTACCCTCAACGTTATACATGCAGGCAAACGCATAGCAGATGTTTGCGTCCGGTTGAGGACATATAACATGGCTGATACGGATTTTAAGTGTGTTGATTTCTATCGGGTGCGAAGGTAAGTGGTTCAGCCGATGCTGCTTTGCGGTTTAGATGGATGTTAACCGCAGTCTTGCTAGACTGTTGTTCGAAGTGGTTAAAATAGTGTCAAAAATATGACTGTGCGTTTTCGTGTTTGGTTTGAGGATATTTTATTCAAATGAAAAGGAACACAGTCAAAGAACAAGGATCACATTATGTTTTTAAGCTTTCCATACAATAAAGAATTAAATTTTATTGCAAAGTGGACAGGGCAAATAAGACAGCAGTAATCGCATGAAGAATGGTTCCAAAAAGCACATGCTCAAGCAAGAGGAGGTGGTGATATAGACGGTATAGTGGCATAATTATTCCACTTTAGTTTACAACAATTAATATGAACAGACGACAAGCATATTGTTTGATTCAGGTCCAGCATGTACAGAAAGCATGTTGTAAGTGAAATAAATATACAAAATTAAATTCTTGTGCTCATTTTAATTCATTACCAGTGCCTGGAATACATGTGCATAATTGTATTATTAGTGTATTCCAGATTCCTTACACAAGGCGAAAAAAAATTTAGTCGCACATTTGTAGTCAGAATCAAATTAATTGCAGGGATATACATGTTTATTCCACACAGTAATTACAAAATTGTAATGCACATACTGACTTGGTATGAACGGTAAATGATTTGAGTGATTATTTATTCAGATTGAACACATGAATTTATGTAAATTTGATTTTCATTTTTCTCTCCTTTGGTTTAAATATATTTTATTGAAGCAATTAGGAAACAGGGCGGTGCCCTATATTAATCCTTCTTGCGTGCCCTATATTAATCCTTTCTCTCCTTTATTAACTGTATTTAAGTTTTACACTTTTTGCCAGTATCGGATATAGGGTGACTTTTCAATCCGATACCCGATCCGACACCGAATACTGTACAAAGGCCCGATTCCAGTATATAGTATTATCAGACCACCCTAATATACACATTGTTGGTACTGTACTTAGAAGGTTATGAATACTGATCCTTGTATCATATTTCATAAATAGTGATTGATAAAGGCAAAATTCAGACACAAACTAGTAAAGAAGATTTATTTCAAAGCAAATCTGTCTGTGTGCCTTCAAAAGTTGTGAATATTAAATGCTACAACTTTTATCCTTTGGTACTTCACATTACATTAAGCTTATGTCTGGATGCAAATTCCAAAAGTGCAAATGACTTTGACCTTTGACCTTTACAGGTCACATGTAAATTTGCACAGTGTTACAATACCCACTATTTGAGCCCAACATGAACCAAATCGGATGAAAATTGACCAAGTTATGGCCAGATGAAATTTTACAGGTACATGTTCTTATAAAAGTGTGTAGTGTTGCTATAGTTACAATTTGAGTCCATCATGATTAGAATTGGATGGAAATTGACCAAAGTTATGACTGGATGAAACTTTCAAAGGTCCAAATGACCTTGACCTTTGACTTTTAGAGGTCACATGTAAATTTCAAAAATGTGCAGGGGTTACAATAGCTACAATTTGAGCCCAATATGATCAAAATTGGATAGAAATTGACCAAGTCATGGCTAGAAGAAAGCCACCATCGAAAGTGGCCTTTGACCTTGAAATGACATTTGACCTTGAGATGACCTCTACCTGAAGTGAACCTTGACCTCAAAAATGACATTTGGCTTAAAATTACCTTTGACCTTGACCTGTCCTTGACATTTGAGATGACCTTTACCTTGCTATGATCGAACTTGAAACCACATCTACTATAGTATATAAGATATTGAAGATTCAAAACTTTAATTAGCCCTCATTTGCATAATTTTTGAGAAGCGTGACCTCCTATTATAAAAAGGCTAGACTTTATCTATAGAAGTTTAATTGTGCCAAGTTCGGAGGTTACACGTGTAATACTTTTCAAATGAAATGTCAGACAAATTTGCGTGTAAAGAAAGAAAGAAAGAAAAAGAAAGAACGAAAGAAAGAAAGAAAGAAAGAAAGCAAGCAAGCAAGAAAGAAAGAAAGAAAGAAAGAAAGAAAGAAAGAAAGAAAGTAAGAAAAGGAAAGAAAGAATTCCTGGAAAAAAATAATATATCTATGTTGCCACACAGACATAATGACGAAATCATACGGCCGTGCGACTTGGATGTGCATTGCCTGGCCTGGTCAGGGCACCGCCTGTATGCAGCTACCCAGCAACGTAGTGCTTAATACAAATGTGTACAGCAACATGACAAACGCAATCTGTGCAAGCCACACCACTGATACCAAACTTGCTTTGCAGTAAAAATGAGTTGCTGTTGTGTAATTCATTTTTTGTTCATGAAATGAAAGATGGAGGATACATGTATATTCATTAGCATTCGTATTTAAGCAAGACTTCCTGCCAGCTTGGGGAAGTAGTGTTAGACGTTTACGAAAGCATGATCACAATAAGAAATATTTATGATACACACACGACAAAAAGCAGTGGCATATTATCTTTTGCACGAAATTAAAGCAATAATTGAAATAATATTCGAATTATAGAAACATGAACATATATATTCATGCTTAGCCAGACATATAATCACGAATTCGCCCGTTATTGTAACACTATCTTATACGAAATTTCTTTTAATTTACCTCTGCAAGGATATAAGCATTTACGTTGAGCACCACAAATTACAATCTTGTTTTATGAGCAGACGTATTACAAAAACATTGTGCTATGGGTGCATACATTTTCCCCAAGGTTAATTCTAAATTTCAAACATTTTCCATTTAAAGCTGTGCAAGGTCTTATAAAATCAACCACGATGTTTACTCTGTGCATATGACACCGATATCTTAATGTGATCTATCCCTACCTTTCCGATAGACTTAATACCCTTGCTGACTGCCCCGAACTGTATTAGCCATGCCAAGAGCAGACAGAGCGTGAGTGGCCACAGCATAAGATGGCTTCCGTCTGTTAATCCGTCTGACTGCTTCAACACTGTATATCTAATCATACATATATATATATATATATATATATATATATATATATATATATACATACATACATACATACATACATACACACACACACATACATACATACATACATACATACATAAATACATATATACATACATATATATTACAAAACAGAAAGGAAAAAAACTTCCTTATTTCAGGTGCGGCTGTATGTACACCATCAAAGAACAGACGACAGTTAATTAGCGCATGATCAAAAGGTCAACAAACATAGCATCGCATATTTTTTATGCATGGCGCACATCAACTTTAAATGTCATGCCCGGTGGCATCTATTGCATGCCTGAGGTCAGCTTGTGGAAAGTCCCACATCAAGACAGAAAACAAGTACAGTAAATTTAATCCCATGGTTTATCAAGATGTTTTATGCTGAGTGAAATAAAGTGTAAATGCAGCCAAAAAGGGAACATGTCACAAAGGCAGTTTTACCTATAAAATGTGGACAACAAAAGGTATTAAAATCTATGAAAGTCTGCACAGGAGATAGGGCTCCGACATTTATTGTGCTGATGGTATAAATGGATTGCAGAGCACAGAAGCATAGTAAAAAAGCCCATGTATTTTTGACGTATAGAGCTCCCCTTTGGCCAAAATACTCAATGCGATATATGAATTGTTCTGACGACTTAAACTATGACAAATGCAAAAAAGTAACGATTGGGACAATTTTCGTAAATTCCGTACGAAAAATCTACTAAGGTTACTACTTCCCCATTGGGTACAGAATATGCAACGTTTTTAATATTTTCTTACATAACTTTATAAACGTATAATAATCGGTACATTGTGTAAACTGCAATTTGTAGTACCTTTGCTACTTGTAATAAAAATCATGGGAAAAACTTGTAACACTACAGCAATTTGCAATTAGTTGGAAGTCAAGGTGCAATATTGATACATTTTGCAATTTGCATAACATCTGGCACCAAACGAATTAAATCGTGTGTGTATTTTGTATAAAAGCGAGCTTAAAATATAATAAGATTTAACAACTGCACTGAAGTATCACTCAATAGAATTTCCTTTAAAACGTATTTCAACACAAGTGCTGTTGAACGCTATATAATAAATATTAAAACTCAGGTGAACTCAATTTTCATTCAGTTCCTGTATGTTACAACTAGTTAAAAGGTATTCATAAGACGACCCCTTTAGTGATCAACATTCTTCAAGACAATGATTCCTTCCTTTTTTATTCTTTTTTATATATTTGTAATTTGGAGTTGGTTTATAAATATCCTTTCTAAGTCAGCAAACAAACCCATATCGTATTTATTATACCTTAAGTCCTTTATGTCTTGTCTGTTAAACCAGTTCAAACCAGTTTGATTCTTTTCGTGGAGAACTGCGAATCATTTACTTGGGGAACATCAAAATATATGCTTAGACTTCGACTGAAATATCTTTTTTCAACCCGGACCTTTTTAGCATTTTCGGCTACAGAACGTTTAAAAAGCACAAAACATTAGGATCTTTAACCAGCAAACCTCGGCAGCTGAAACTGACCTGAAAATGTGAAACGGTCACATTATAACACCAAATCCCCCCTTCCCTGCCAGTCACCTTCAGTCGATTGACCACATATATATATTACAGAAGCGTATTAGAGCCGAGGCGAAAAAAATATTTATCTCGTACGTATGGGATAATATATCACATGTACGGGACAATAAGTCATACGTACGAGATAGTAAGTCAAACGTACGAGATAGTAAGTCAAACGTACGAGCTAGTAAGTCATATTTACGAGATAGTAAGTTACATGTGCGACATAGTAAACCTTAAGTGAAATGCCAAACACATGAACTTGGTGCACAACCCGTCATAATTCAGACTCTTGGGTCTGTTATTGAAACATCTGAGCTGGCATCGTTCTATTTCAATTTGGGATTGAACGAGTCAGAGATTCTTGAGTTGTTGGCACACGCTGCTTTCGTGTGATAATAAGCCGAAGAGTATTACAAAGGATTTTGAAAAAGGGAAGGACTTTTCGCCGAATGTATCTCTTTATATCGTACGTACGAGTTATTATCCTGTAAGAAAGACTTGCTATCTCGCACGTACGCTCTATTATCTCGAACGTAAGACATATTATCCCGCACGGACGAGATGAAACAAGCCAAAAGAAATAAAAATTCTTGGCGCTAATACGCTTCCGTAATATTTGATCCATTACAGGGGTTTGTTTGCATCCGTGTTCCACTCAGAGTCAGGACCTAAGGACTACCAGTACTCCCTCACACACACACACACAGACACACAGACACACACACACACACACACACACACACACACACACACACACACACACATATATATACACACACTCACACACATATGTGTGTGTGTATATATATATATATATATATATATATATATATATATCCAGGGATGTAATCCATCATATTGACTGCAAACATATTTCTGCATCATACAGAGATCTCTGAAAGTTCCGGCAGTTGCGGCTCTAAAATCAACATCTACCATTAATCGTACAAAACGTTTTTGCAATATTTGTATATCAGGACAGTCATCCAATAGTGAGCAGCGATAATCAAAGTGAGGTAAAATATAAGCGTTATAAAAGGTTTCCCTAGTTAAAGAGGTAAAAATTATTTGATCAATCGAAATAAAGCAATATTTCCACAAACAAATTTGTAGACTTTATCGCAGTCAGCTTCCCAGGAGAGAGCATTGTCAACTTGAACCCCTAATAGTTTCTCACAATTAACATTTTCAAGAGCTTTCCAGTTGATGCTACAATCTAATGTTGTATTTGCCAGGTGTCTACTTTTTTGATTCGTGGTGATAAGTATGACTTTTGTTCTCTCGGCAATAATGACCATTTTGTTTGTTTGGCACCAACCATGTATATTGTGTAGATCCTTATTCAACTTTTCATCCAAGTCAGTGATACTTTTTCCTTTTGCATGAATTTTCGTGTTATCAGCATAAGGGTGTATTTGGTTTTAAAGGTGAAGGGGTAGATCATTGTTAAAAATGTAATGAACAAAAGTGGACTTAATATACTCCCTTGTGGGACCCCTGATTTGATTTGACATTTATCTGAGGGGATGATTTTAATTTTACTGCTTGGTGTCTATTTCTGAGATTTGATTCAAACCATTTGAGAGTTCAGCATTGCGTCTATACAGTTTTAGTATGCGTAGACGATGCCGATGAATCACCAAGTTGAAAGCTTTCGTAAACTCAACAAAAATGGTACATATATATTACAAATATTGGCTTTTACTTGGTCTAAACCTGTTGCTTTGCTGTTTTTGCAGTGACTTCAATTGTTTCCACACAGAGTCTTGTGTCAAAGCACGAATATCGAAAGGAGTGCCTGGTAGTAATTTTGAATTTACAAAGATTTCAGATTTTTCATGTATCATCTCTTCATTATCAGCATTATCAGCTATATGATGAGTCCTCCAAGTGTGATGTGTTTGTTGAGAGTGATTTGTGTCTTGATATATGCGTTTTGAGAGAGAGAGAGAGAGAGAGAGAGAGAGAGAGAGAGAGAGAGAGAGAGAGAGAGAGAGAGAGAGAGAGAGAGAGAGAGAGAGAGAGAGAGAGAGAGAGAGAGAGAGAGAGAGAGAGAGAGAGAGAGAGAGAGAGAGAGAGAGAGAGAGAGAGAGAGAGAGAGAGAGAGAGAGAGAGATTTTAGTCCATATAGTCGCCCATCAGCAAAAGGATTTCAACGTGGAGGCGCTGAAGAGCCGATAATAATAAAACTGATTCTTGCAATTAATTCAGTGTCTGCAAGCTTCATATTCTACAACAAATATCATACTTCCAATATATTTCAGTTGGCGTCCTCCAGCGGCGAGTACAATTGCTTATGTAATCAGGGTGATTCGTCAAATTTCGTTGTACCAGTGACTGGCATGATGTTGCTGAAAAAACAATGTAACAAATTATTCAAGTCCTACAGAATTAACAATAACAAATCCTGCAACCCCATATATATACCAATATCACACCTACATTATTCAAACTCTGTTTTCCCCATGCGTATTTCTATCACGGCATGTTCCATAAAGGATGTATTTTTTACATTTAAATTTCAAGAACCAGATACATATACATCAAGAATTACTACTTTGTAGGGCGTTCCCTAGACGATTATCTGTAAATTGAATTGGCTGTAAAAAATCTCTAACTCGATAAAACAAAACTGCTACCACTGTCACAGGTCAAGTTGCGAGCCGGAAATAAAAAGTCTGGTTGATTAGCGCCCGCCACTTGATCTTTTGTGTCTAGCAGACAACGCACAGATTTCTGAACACGATCAAGATGTTGGACGCAGATTTGGGTGGTGTTTGGGGCTCATCTGAAAGAGGTGAATTTGGAGAGGATGAATTTCAAAAATTAGAACGATGTGCAAAGCCGGCAGCAACTCAGAGGAGCACTATATTATCATGATTATGGTATCAAGCGCTTCGAGACCTGGCTTCCCCGTCACATCAAAGCATATAACACTGTCAGTGCTATAGATCTCGGCGACTTGCTGCTTAAATTTTCCACCGAAGTCAAACCTATAAAGGTGGCCCATTAAGAACAACACATGAAATAGCAAAAATAATAGTAATAACACATTTTGTTTCAGACGGCACACTTTTTGATTGACCCTTCATCAATGACCATGAAGGGCAGCTAATCATTGACGTCGGGCCAATCCAAAAGTATATCGCCCTTAAAAAGCATGTAACTGCTATATCATTGCGTCATGAATATGTGATGATTCTAGTATCCTTTACTATCGTATTTGTTGTATTTGTGAATATTTAAATCTTAATATCTTAATCATAAAGGCGTAACAATATACGTCCTTGTGAAGTGCGGTATGAAATATTTGGTAATATCAACCTTACTCCTTTACAAAAATATTAAATGGAAATATGCTATGTGAAGTTAAGGACTTCGTTTTGAAAATGTATTTCTTACCTAACATTTAGACTACGGAAACATTCTGTATCGTACCATATTTTGGCGTTACAGACTGTTATGTGGATTCCGCATTTATCTCGGATAAAGCCTTTTAGGTTGTCTGGACGATCTTCAGACAGTTCAGGGGCTGAGGACTGACGAGAAGTATATTTTGCATTGGGTTGATAATCAATTTAGTTATCGAGAAATCAGTAAATGTTTCGCTACATTTTACTTGTCCCTTTCATGAAAGACCAGGACTGATACCAGATATTATCGGTTGTAGATGAATCTTATCTTATTTTATATATCTGTGGTGGGTGAAAATATTTCAAAGGTTCTGAGGACCCATTCAAAACCACCAGTTGTCTTTTGTGGGTGACTGCATTTCTCAAGTTAGGAGCGAAAATTATTTGCTCTCATTGTTGGTTTGAAATTCATGAACATTGGTATTGATTTTTTTTTTTTTTTTTTTTGGATAAAATCTTTATTGGTTATGTTGTGTTGTGGGCTGGCTATGGGCTGTGTTTTCCGACTCATAGTTATAAAGGAAGTAAGAGTCTTTATGATGTTGCAGATTTATGTCACGAAGAAGGCGTGGGCCTACTTTTTGCCGTTTTCTCAGGTGGCTGACAATTGAGAACTCAAAAGTGTGGCAGGCCTGCCATGCCTCTTTTTAGCATTGGTGCAACTGATAATTTTGATGTTTTCAGTCGTTAGGTCTATTGTTAATAAAAATATTTCAAAGGTAGAGAAGACCGGTTTAAAGCCACTGGTTGGCTTTCATGGGTGACTGCCCGTATCAAGTCAGAAGTGAATATCATTGCTCCACATTGGCAGTGGAAGATGAATAATGATGTTTTGTAATTCTTTTCTTCTGTTGAGTTTATTCAGAGATTCCAGGAATACAATCTATGTGGGTCATTACGCCTCATAGCTTTGCTAGGTGCAAGCGGACTCGAACAGGTCAGTGTGCACAGGATTTGCTTGTAGCATGAGGTCGTGTTACCCAGTGGGTTCTCGCAGGCAATGTTTCAAAGTATTCCATGTCTACTAAACAGATCAGTCTCGGTGGACCTCGGATTGCTTCGGAAACAATTGTACCCCATATGATCACGTAAAAAGATATGTAGACAGTACTTAAATTGCTAGGTATATGTTTAGTGGGACAGATGTGAAAATGTAACGGCATACCTGTAATATTGAGCACAGATTTGTTAAACCTCTCCCTGCAATTAAACTGGTTCCATTCGGGTTTGCAAGCAGCCCACGGCAGCTCACTGGTGAAGGAGGCGAATAGGTAGTGCAATATATAAGCCACCAATATTTGATAGTAAATTGCAATACACGTAACTGTACACACCTTTGTAAATCCAATACCTTGAGAAAAACACAGTACAACTTTCAGCTGATCATCAAGCAAATACAGATAGTTTGCATTTAAAGTAATTGGCTATAACCCCCCTACCCCACCCCAAACAAAAAATCCAAACAAACAAACAAACTATATGAGTAGGTTGCTTGATTACATACATATGTGTACTTGAACTTGTACAACTGTACTCAAACCACAATAATGTGGTGACAAAGTGAGACAACAAAAGGAGAAACATTTCTGTAGTAATAGTCCAGAGAAAATCAGATTTGATGTAGGGTGGGAAATAAAAGAGAATGCCATCGGTACCGGTACACTATTACATGCCCAATGTTGTTCACTATATGCGACATTACAACAAAAGAGTACATTTCCAAACTCCTACACAAGTTTCACTTTATTAGAGTTTAGCATCAAATATCATATGCGCACAAATATCAGCGTTTCATTTTCTTGTTGTTGTTGTTGTTGTTATCATCATCATTATTATTATTATTATTATTATTATTATTATTATTATTATTATTATTATAATAACTAAGATGCTATTATCACTCTCAAATGAATCCAATCTTTTAATTTATGAAATACAACAGACACTTCAAGATTCGAGATTAATCTCCATTGTATTTTCAGTACCTTCGTTATTGATGTTGCATACAAAAGTAAAGCAAATTATATTATACATTTTTTTGTATAGTATAATTTCCAAATAAGTCAACATGGTCTTCGTCTGTTTGTTCCTCCGTACTCGTGTATAAAGCTGACGCCAATAGTGCAATGAAACGGAACTCATACATTACCCTTAAAGAATGGTGCCACCTTCCACACGGTTATGGGCCCGAGGGAAGAAAACTGTCCAAGTGCAACTTCCATCATAAACAATGGAAGGCCAACCAGAGCCAGGATGATTAGGTATGGGATCATAAAAGATGCTGTGGGTTGAAAGATTATATTTAATGCCAATCAACGACAGGAAGTTTGCAATTGCAGCGGTATTATGAAATTTGGTCTTTCTTACCAGCGGTCCGTGACAATTGTTTAGCTGGACAATGCGGTACTCAACGTTATAGGTAGCAAAATTCCAAAACTTCCTTGCTCAGAACAGTGGACTTACTCTATGAAATCTGGTAGGAAAGTTAAGGTGCTTTGGCTGTCATCTGATTGAATGCATTTGCAATTTTTTTTTCAAAAGTGCTAAATGCTTTACATAGAACAGCTTCAAGAAAATCAAGGAAATCTCGTGGATTTATTGTTGGAAATGATCTACACACGAAATAATTCACTAGATGCGTGAAACATTATTTGTTACTTCGTCACTCTCCACTTATGATCACTACTGCAACCAACGGTACATAAAACCTGACATTACCGCCTCCATTCTGGTATACTTTGTACGGGAATCGCCACACATTGGTCAAACCAACAGCCACGCTGAATGTAGCCAACAGGTATTGGATTCGATGAGACCAGTTTCCTCTTTCTTCGTTTTCTGCCTTACCCATCTTTTTGTGCCTGTTCGAACCTGTGAAAAACGCATTGAGTTATCCCATGGCTTCTTGATTAAATTTTCCAAAACTCACCATTTCTATCTTTAAATCTAAATGTATTACCAACTATGTTCTTCTCATTTTAAATGACCTGGAACACAGGTGGGTGTATAGTTTAGCTGGGTTGTTCTCCCCTGTTATTATGGTATGATATTTTTTCGTAAGAATGCTTTATAGTTACTATTTCGCGTAAATGTTCCAGATATAAACGAGTGTTGTGAGCGCATGATTGGCTACAGTACAAATACTTTTAAATTTATTCGCTTACCAGAGGCTAAACGTCCATTTGACTTCGATTCTGTTAGTTGATGGCTTTCGCAAATTTCAAACCAGGATGATAGTCGAACAAGGTAGCAGCATGCATAACGTTGGGCTATACGGACACACTTACGGCTAAAATTCATGAATTGTAGGCGTAAAAACGTAGTTGCTGGATACCTTGGTTATTGTAAACCTTCACAGCGTATCTTTTAATGATTTTCATATACAATTCGTACTAACAGCCTAAGATTCGTCTGATTGAATTTACTATGAAAATAGCATCAGCTTGAAGTAAATAATTCAAGGGTCGTTGAACTTACGTTAGTTGTTTTATTCAGCTGTCTGATCACCGTGGTCGCAGAAGATAACCCTGCAGTAGTCCAAGGCGACTGTAAGTGATTCCTTCCAGGTGGCTGCAGAGTCCAAAAGTTTAAACTTACAACAAAAAGATCAACAGTGAAATATATCTGAATTACAGCCTTGTCAGAAACCCATGGAACCAGTTGGGAACCGGGGTGTTTCAGTTTTAGCAGCAATCCAGTTCAGTCATTCAGTGTCTATTCATGTGATATTCCTACGATGAGACTTCATTCTTTCTGTATGTGTTCATTTTTTTTTACCTCAGCTGACTGAAAAGTCAGCTGACGTTATAGCATGGTCCGCCGCCCGTCCATCCGTTAACCACATTACCCTCAAACTTGGTGGGGATATAGCTTGGGTAAGTCTCTGTGAAGTTTGTTCGATTGATCATGCCCAAATGCTTTTTGTGTTTTTCATTACTTTAATGTTCATGTTTTGACAAAATATACATGTTCTCAAAAATCTCAAAATGGCTTAGCTAATTAATTCAAAACGTCTACGAATCCTTAGACCTTAATTTGTTCAACGGATGGTGCCACGATTTTTCCCTATTTCTGTATGAATTTTTGTGTGTTAAAGCTATTTGTGGGTTCTTTAAAACTGTTCCTGAGATTGTGCCGAAACATGGTAGAAGTGTACCTTGTAGAATTGTGAAACGAGGTTATTCTCTACCTGGCGATGTTCTGCATGCCTGTTGTGAGCGGTATTTTTTCGGGCACCTCTCGGTTAATGTATAAGTTCCTATGGAAGTCAATGGGGATCGCAGTTATAATTCACATTTTCGACCTCTCCAAAACTGTCATCCAGATCCTCAAACTTGTTGGGCATCTACGTTGGATAAAGTCTCTACTATGGTTGTGCAATTGGTTGTTCTCAAAGGATTTTTTCTTATATCAATTTGTGTCTTTTGGAGCAAAATTTTACACAAATCTTCATCTTCAAAAGTGCTAGGCCAATTCAAAGTTGCATAAAGATATTCCTTGCTACCATTAGACCGTACTTTGTTCCAAAGTTCGTGCTGCAATTTTTATGTGTCTTAAAGCTATTACCAGCTTTATCTCCCGGACTGGCTGTAATATAGTCAATCAAATGTGTTCACGAAGCGGCGATGCTCCAGATCCCTGATTTTTAACGATTTATTTTGTTTGGGTACTTAATGGTCAATGCGTACGTCCCTGTTGATTACTATGTATGTCAACGGGGATCGCAATTGTAATTCACATTTTTAGTTTCTTCTTCAAAACCGTAGGCCAGATTGCCTTGAGGCTTGGTGATTATATGTCTTGGTTTAGTCTCTGATAAGTTCCATCAAGTGATCATACGCCAGTGTTTTTTTTCAAAGTTCCTTCAATAAAGCCACTTGGCTAATGGGTTTTAAATTGCACAAAATGGTTCTGGGTACCTATGGATAAAGGTGGGGAATAGTTTCGATTGAAAGCATCAAGATCAGCTGAGGGCGGACGTTTCAGACGTCTCTCTTGTTTAATCCAGAGAGAGGCATTTTGATCTAGTGATTCTCTGCGCTGCACAACAAACCGCTAGTTATGGCGAAATGAAAAGCAAGATATACTTTTCCCCGAAATGGGCAATGTTTGACAAAAGTTGGCAATGATATTATGTTTGAGATATCGTAACGAAAATATACAAAATATACATCATTTCCACTTATTTAAACTTGACTGCTTACTGTATTAATCACTTTTTCGTTCATTCAAAGAATGGCAGTGTGTTTCTAATGCATGTCTAGGTCTTTCCTAAAATTGTTAAAACCCGATTGGCCGCCGGGAATTTAGGTCCATAATACTCATTAAGCCTCTTCTCTGGATCATGATACATACGCTTACTGGAATCTGAGAATGAAATGTCAATTAGATGCAAACGATTTCGATATTTTGAATTTTTAGTTTTATTGCTTTTTCTAAACAGGTAATACCAAACTCCGGTTTTTACTTGCAACATCCATTAAATCTCTTCTCTGGACCATTAGCCATAAACTGAGTTGAATATGAGTTTGATGTCAACCGCATCAAAATTTAGATACAGTCATAATAATTCCATTGTATTGATTAATGTGAGACAAGCACCAGTGACCTGAGAAAATGCAGATTAACATATTTTCCTCATTTTATGAATGTTTTTTTTTATCTGCACGCTAAACAAATTTTTATTTTACATGCCATTTAATTTTTTAATACATTTTGATGCGGTACTTTCGGAAAAGCCTTTCATGAGTATATGAAAGCAAGCCCATCACTCCATTAGGTACTATTAATTCAGAATTATGCAATCTTTGTCCACAAAGGAGAGTAATATGTATAAAATGGTTGATAATTGAAGAGAGCATGGTATTATTATTATTATTATTATTATTATTATTATTATTATTATTATTATTATTATTATTATTATTATTATTATTATTATTACTATTATTATTATTATTATTATTATTATTATTATTATTATTATTATTATTATTATTATTATTATTGTTATTATTATTATTACTATTATTTAATATTATTATTGTTAATTTTGGTAGACTCGGCAGATTTGTATTTGTATTTCTTGTTGATTCTACAAACACTGATATAAGGGCAATTTTCTGTGTCAAAGCCTTCAAAAAAGATAGTCAATGGCTTGTTTGTGTTTGGTTTTTGTTTTGTTTTGGTGTTTTGTTTGTTTTTGATTTATTTTTGCTCTTGTTTTTTGTTTTTCTGAAGCGTGCCCTGGGTTCCTAGAGCTTAACGCCCGGAACGCACCTGGCAAATCTCTCGATTCATTATCAGGGCACCGGCTGAACGTTATGCCCACCTCCACTTCTCCCATGACTGATGGTACTTCTTGACGGATCAAGACTATTTGACGACAGCAGAAAATTTTTGTGTTTGTTGCAAAGTTTGCACAGCTTATTGTGAGATCGTGCTTTGCTTGTCACATACTCCTGATCTACTCTTGCAAGCATAACATAGAGTATTGTTGACCCAGGTGCCGGTGTGCCATATTGCTGATGGTAAAATCTAAAATGGCAACGCAAGGAGAGTTTTAAATGTGTGATTGTGGTGTAGTTGCGTTGACAACGAAACAATTGTTTACAGATCGCTTTCTCTGTGAACTCTTAAAGATTTTGTGTACATCACGCACGAAATTAGTATTTATTGTGACGATATCGATATGATTTTCAATTGAGATCATACTGAAATCGTGATTCTTGTTATATTCGTAGTGCGCTCGTGTTGTGATCGTACTGCAACGTGCCACCGCCGTGTGTACTCCATTCATACACAAGAGTTCCTCCCCAGTGGGCTGTTTAGACAGATTGTGATGCTTTACCGCCAACAAAGAGCGCGACGCGATTTACATGACACATTATTTACTTCCATGATTATGAATTCGACACAGCCTGCGCCACTTTTTAGTTCAATGTTTTTGAACCATCGTGACTCTTGACACACTGTCCCAAGAAGTGCGAAGTGATCGCTTGACCAGACGTTCTGTGTATCTTCGCAATACACACTTTGTTTACTTCAGTGACAGTGGCTTCACCATACAAGTTATATCTGTTGATTACCATATGACACCACATTTTGGTATATGACTCCTCATGATTTCTCTAAGTATGAGTAAGTTTGTATATATATTCAACCAGAGGCTGTTCTTTCACAAGGACCTTTCACAGATAAAATACAAAGTTATATAGAAAAATACATACAATTAAAGAAATATATACAACATAGCTTAGCTGAAAACATACTTAGCATACATATAAACAAATCAATGTAAATAGTGTTTTTTTATAATAAGTTTTAAAGTAAACAATGTTGTCATTTTTCTGTAAAAAGTTTGGAAGGGTGTTCCACACTGTAGCACCATTGTATAAAAAGGTTCTTTTAAAGATATCCTTACGTGGAAAAGGAGTAAAAACTTTCAGTCCATTGGTTTGACGTGTCTGATACATGTTATTGTCCCTCGGAAGGTTTGTTTGGTCCGAGAGATAATTTGGGGCTTGTTAACCGAGCGGTAGCGTTTTATAATCTCTGAGCCATTTGAAGTCCCTTCGCGCTGCAGGTTCCCCATACTGTGTCAGCAAAGTCAATGCAAGGCAATGTCGTTGTCTTATAAATCAATTCTAATATATTCTTGGGTAAAACTTACTCAATCTTCTCAAAACAGCTAGTTTAGACATTACTTTAAAATGTAATTTTTGCATATGAGCGAACCAGTTTATATTTTCATCGAAATAAATTCACAGATAATTCGTATCATTAACTTGTATTTCCTCGCAGCCCATAAAAAAGTTTGAAAAGTTCCTTGTTAATTTTATTTTGGGTGATAAGCATTCAATTTACCTGCATTGACTGTAAGCTTATTTCTAGTGTACCTATAACTAACATCATCTAAACTAACCTGTAAAGCACCAGTTACTTCATGGATGGTCGTACCTGTGGAGTATATTATGGTATCGTTAGCAAACAAGTTACATGAGCATTTGTTTACATATTCAACAATGTCATTTACATACGAAAGAAAGAGGGAGGGGCCGAGGATAGACCCCTCGGGGATCCCTATCGTAACATTTAGCTTACTTGATAATTTTCCGTTACAGACTACGACCTGTCGTCTCTCTGATAAATAGGAAGAAAAACATTTAAACTCATTGTCAATGATGCCATACTTACCCAGCTGGAATTTTATAATGCATGATTTATAGTGTCAAAACATTTCTGAAGGTCTAAAAAGCACACCGTTGCGATTAAATCATCATTAATATTTGCTAATCAGTCATCTGCTACTTTGTACAGGCAGGTCTGAGCCAATGGTGCTTCAAGTACGCAGATTGTTCTGCGCTGATGAAGTCATGCAGAGCTAGATAGTCAAGTAGTTGTGCCTGTCCACCCTTTTCAATCAGTTTACCAACATGAATGCCCACTGATATGGGTCTGTAATTACTCTTTGTTGCCTCTGACCCTTGACCTTTGTAAGCTCGGCTTGCACGTGACAATTTCCAATCAGCTGGTACTGTTGCTTGCAAGAAAGACTGAAAATACGTGTAAGTGAAGGGCTCAATGCTTCAGCTCCTAAACGTAAAAGCTTAGCATCAAACCCCAACAATCCCAAGCTGCTTCTATCTTGCAACATCTCTAGTCTGCGGTGACCTCATGGATACTGAAAGGTGATATATCAAAATTATACATGCTTGACAACCCTTTCCACAAAAATTCGTTACACATATAGGTTTGATATTTTATCACCTACACAATGTTTAACCTCAGCCAAATAATCATTTAACTCGTCAGAAGAACTTTTTCACTTCATGTGACTTAGGCAACAAACTGCGTACATTTAAATGTGCAATGTGAAGTTTAGAACAACCTTTGTTTTCACATGTAGATTTCACTTTCTGTCCAATTTTACTAGGTTTTCTGTTCCGTTGGTCATGGTTTTTACCCGTTGTGTCTGAATGTATGACGTCAGAAACTTCTGATGTTTTCTTTTTATCATTATTTACAGGTACACATTCACAGACTTAAGGTTCACATTCATTGCATGCTACCAAGCCTTTACTTAACATATTGACTCTTTTTTTCTATTTTGATGGTGCTACGTGTGACTGACAGTTTCCCTGTCACAGCCAGTCCCTATCCATGGCCAAGCCTCTACCTGCAATGAGAAGCTTCCACATTCATAGTTCCATTATTCCTACTAGGGCGGCGCTACCGTGCTGGGGAGTTCAGAGGCAAATGCACACCCAGCACCACAGTGAAAACCCAGTATGGGCAAACATTAGAGCCATTCCTTATGCATTTATTATCATATATAAGCATCCCCCCCAGTGGGAATAATGGAACTGTGAATGTGCAAGGTTCCCATTTGTAAGTAGTTAATCTCGTCAATATCATTTTCAAGGCTATGGCTAAAATTTCAAATTTTACATTTCAGTTTTCAATCTGGCTAAGGATTTTGTAGGTTTATATCAATCCCTGACTAATATTTTGACAGGGGAGAGGCAGAGATGAATAAACAAAACATTTTTACCCGAACAACGTGGCAAATCTTGCAGTCAGATTTTATATGAACTATCATATGATATCTTAATTTATACAACTTCAAGCAAACACAAAAGTACAGCGCCTTAAGTACTCAGTGCATGTACATTCCAGTGTAACTTAGTATTGTGAGAGTACATCCATTAGAAACATGACCATCAGCATGACAAACACCATATTATGCCTTTTGGCTGCCCCTGAGTCTTTAAGTATCCTTTCATTTTTGTGTCCCCATGGTGCTGAAATAATGTCAATTGAACATTTTGACGATGCAAAAATTGGCTTTAAAACACATGTACATGAAACATCGATTGGAATGGGAAGCTTGTACATTCACAGTTCCATTATTCCAGCTAAGGAGAAATAATGCTTGTATATGATAATAAATGCGTAAAGAATGGCTCTGACGTTTACCCATACTGGGTTTTCACTGTGGTGCTGGGTGTGCATGTGCCCCTGAAGTCTCCAGCAGTGTAGCGCCGCCCTAGTTGGAATAATGGAACTATGAATGTGCAAGCTTCCCATTAGCATATCCACATTTTTTTCCTTGTGCGAATAAACACAAGTTGTTTGAGTAGGGCTTTTTAAAATCTTCCTAATGTTCATTTATTTAATCATTTGTTGGATTGATTGATCGATTGATTTACTGATCTTGCCCATCACAAGCGACACCATTGTCATGACGTTAAAAGTCTATTCGCCAGCTTATGAAACCAGCCTACTAAAGCTATTTCATGTTAATTTGCTACGGTTTTCAGGTGCATTGGAATTATGTCATTATGTATGTGTGTATGTGTCTTTATATATATATATATATATATATATATATATATATATATATATATATATATATATATATATATATATATATATATATAATTGGTACTACCGTTCATAGATACATGCATCAGGTAATGTACGTTTACGTCCCACTCTGTCGAACGAATCTGATTTTTCTTCCCATCCAAGAGCCTCCATAATGGGTATATGTGTACAACATTGCAGAGCTGTTATTCACCTATTCTGTAGGGCTTTTTGTGTTTTGGACATGAACATGCACATCTCCATGGATAAATGACACGATGAACTGGTTTCCTCACTCTGCTTTCTAGCATTCATGTCCATTTTACCAGTTCAGGTAGTATTTCGGAACCTGCGCCGCATTATTATAACTTTGTACATAGCTTTTTTCACTGACATACACCTCAACACAAAGCCAACTGACAATACCTTTCTTTCAGTCTACCATGCTGACGATCGCAGCATTAAAAGTGAAGTTATACTTGACGAACTTCACTTCTTGGCAGAGACTGAGAAAATTGATATTATTACCTTGATTCCTGTCTCTGAAATTTGGCTCGAACCTAGCCTTCCTAACGATCTCTTGACTATAGATGTTTTTAACCTCCCTGACGCAAGGGTCGAGAATCAGGAAACGGCTTAGGTGTCGCACTTTATGTCAAAAACTATATACGTTTCACCAGACGTACTGATCTCTAATCGCCCAACGGTGAATGCATCTGGATTTAAATCCGTCTGCAAATGGTATGGTACTCAAAGGCGTATATTCTCGCCCCCCCTCCCCGGTCAGTCTACAGCTGAAAGAGACCCATAAATTGATTCGATCTCTCTAATTCTATACCCACTGCCTTAGAACTCAATCCACATATACTTATACTAACTGGTGATTTCAATGATCGGTGTCAATCCTTGGACTCTATCCACAATGACAGGCAACTTGGTCAGCGCCTCTTTGACATCGTCACGCACAACACCTAGTGTCAACTCATACCCGGACCTACCCACATTTTCGTGTACTCTGAAAGGTTACTAGACCTCATGGTAACTTATTCTCCTGGTTTTGTCTTAAATTGGGGGTATATTACTGCCCGTTTTTACATCTGATCATGCTGTTATCTTTTGCTGCTCCTCCGACCGACTGATTTTCAAACGAACAATCTGGGATTACAAATGGGCCGACTTTGACAACCGTTACACCGCCCTGCAAGATGCTACATGGGATACGAGTCCAGCAGTTGTTGATACCATTGATGATGCTGGTTCTTTTTTCTGGTCTGATCTGTTTCTTGACATTTACAAACAATTTATTCCGTTCCGAGATATAACAAGTCGGCCTGAAGATAAACCATGGTTAAATACCTATATTAAGAGCCTCATGAGACATCGGAACCGTGTCTTGTTATAATTTTCAGCCAGACACAAAAATGTACTACTTGTTTGAACAAACTTTTATTTGACAGCTCAGGAATTTACAAAACCACACGCCTCAAATCCAAAAAAATTCTGCATCAAATTACAGATATGATACCTGAGGTAAAATTGCTTGCTCCTCCCTCTCAAGCTAAACGTTTATTACTGCCATCCATGATATGTATTTTCAAGCATATTTTCAAAGCGGACAATTCATCTGATCTCAATACACTTTATAAACATATTATGGTTCATGCATGTAGGGGTGAGAAATTGGCATCCACATTTGTACGTCAAACAAATACATTTTCTTGTACGTTTAGTTCAGTGGATGAAAGAATAACAGCTGGAGTTGAAGCCATTAATGCAAATTTTCATATTATTGTCTCTCTCAGTAAATAAAAATGTGGACACTGAAAGACAGCATGAAAATTTCTGCAACTTTCTTCGGTAAACCTGCTACACAAGTTCAACTAAGTGCTCCCGTTCTAGACAAATTTAGTCAATTGTTGTTCGGAACTTATATGATGTTGCAACATAAACTGAACGCGCAAGTTATACCACCTTCAGTTCTATCACATGTTTGGCAAACGATTACCAAGACTCTAAATAAACACCACCAAGGTTTCAAAAACAACACAAACGCCACCAGCGTATTATGCGACTTCCTCTTTTTTTAACCCACTCGTTTATTTTACATATCATTGAGTACTCCAAAGACGTTTTAGCACTCTATTTCAAAGTTTATCGGCTTATATCCCTCCCTGTTCCATTAAATGGAGCATCAAAAAGCAACTTAGTTGGTATTTCATCCAACCTTTTTTTTTCTTTTTTCGCATTTCACCCATCAAGATTCACACTTTTATAAACAGAATATTCCATATGACAAGGACATCACAACATATGTTGTCCTCACCAATTTTCTGTTACAGCTGCTGATATATCCTCTTGCGTTTTGGAGGTTATTTTTTTTCAAACAAAGCAATATATACTTAAACATTCTTCCTTTATATATATATATATATATATATATATATATATATATATATATATATATATATATATATAATCTTTATTCCGTACTCGTAGTACACATGTTATATATTCAAAGCATATGACAAATTCAACTGGTTAAATAAGCATTTAGGTGAGAAGTAAAAAGTCACAGTGTGAGAATTATAATGCAATTAAAAAAAAAAACACAAAAAAAAGAAAAAAAAGGAATTAAAAAGAAAAGAAAAACAAACAAAGGAAAAAGAGGAGTCCGTGCATCAAACATTTCATTACGGCAACACAGCATCATAAAAGGCACAAGTGATCAAGCAGTTCTACCACTTCTGTAGCTTTCAAGGGTGAGTCTAGCTTCCCGTCATGAATGTCGCATAACTCCTGAATGACTTGCGATTTATTGGATTTTGTCATGTGACCAATCATGCTGATTTGAATCACTGGGCTGTCTGCAAGGATTTTAAACTTTTTACCAATCAAACGGATTTTACTAGAAGGGGACGTGTGCCTGTCATGTTTTTAAAGTACCTTAGACTCTGCAGGTGATATTTTTTAGTGGACTTTCTACCATTTGTGCAGATTTTATGGTATGAAACTTTCAGTATTTGTATGCATTGGTCTATGCTGTATACATGCCAGTTTCATAGGATAGCCAAACATCAATTATAGCCAATTCAAGTGCCAGGAAATCTGTGAATAATGGATTACACACAACACAGACAAAACATTGGATCCTTCAATACCTGGTCGTGGACCCCCAGACGGAGGAACTTTAGATACACAGACAAACTGGGTTGTGCAGATATAACATTGCATTTTGTTTTACTGTGGACATTACTGCTTTCTGGTCAATTTCTTAGACAAAATGCGAGACCCCACAGTGTTGATGTTTACCTAAACTGCCCTGCCAGGAATATATCCAGGTCATACACCCAGCTGACCCATGCATTGTTACTGCTAGACACCAGGGTCACCACTTTGTTCACAAACACTACTGCCCACATTCTGAGTACTGAATTGTCAGCATGGGGACAACATTACATTGTACATTGGCACTCAGATTTATACAGAAATAGCCACTTTCACCTCCATTACTATTACTTACTTACAACCACACTCTCTGGCGATATAAACCCAAACCCAGGACCTGTCAAGAATCCATGTGGAATTTGTACCAGACCTGTGGCCACAACACACCGGGCCATTTTGTGTGATGATTGTGACTACTGGATTCATATAAAGTATGGAAATGTAAAGCCTGAACTACATGCTTACTTAAAAAACCTAGGTCAGGACTTTGACTGGCGTTGCCCTAAATGCCTTCTGGGACAATTACCTTTTGCAGATATGTCCTCGATTAGCCTGGGCTCCACCCCAGACTGTGATTCTTCAGTGCATTCAAATGATATAGATGTTCAGCTCAGTACATCAACTTTAAACGATTTAGCAGATGAAAACCTTTCTGATTTCGAATGTGATCCATTACAAGATATTCGAAGACAATATTTTAAAAATCTTATTATTGGTCATCTTAACATAAATAGTCTACGCTACAAGCATAGCTATATCTATGACATCCTTAGTAGACAGATTTTTGATATTTTGTGTATCTCGGAAACCAAAATTGACAATTCATTTCCAGACTCACAATTTCAAGTACCACAATACAGAATGTTTAGAAATGACCGAAATTGTCATGGCGGAGGTTTACTTGTCTATGTTAGATCTGATTTACCGGCGAGAGCAGTAAATAACATCCAGCCCAAATGCCATGACATAGAGATATTGCCTCTCGAATGTACCATTAAAAAGGTAAGGTGGTGCTTGTTATTTGCATACAAACCACCAAAAGTGTCGGACAAAGAGTTTTTAGACTCTATGATTCTAACCATTGACACTCTGTTTGCCTCTTTTAGTCATATCATAATTGGTGGAGATTTAAATCTTGATCTATTGCACCACAACAAAGGCAGACCGTTACGTGATCTATGTGATACCTTTGATCTAAAAAACCTTATAACTGAACCCACATGTATAACTCGTACAAACAATCACTTCTTGATGTCTTCCTGACTAATAGGCATCTATATTTTACAAAGAGTGGTTGTATAGAAACAGGTATCAGCGACTGCCATAAACTCATTTATACTATTTTCAAGGCATACATGCCTAGAATGAAACCAAAAGAAATTACATACCGAAGTTTTAAAGATTTTGATCAGAAAAATTTTGAGTGTGACATGGAAAAAGTACCCTTTTGGGTTTCTCAGTGTGTTGAGGACCTTGATGACCAATACTTCATTTTTGAGAAACTCTTTCTCGAGATAATTGACGAACGTGCTCCCCTTAAAACAAAAATGAAACGTGCAAAGGAGGTTCCTTTTATGAACAGAACCTACCGAAAGTCTATTATGAATACTGCCCGTTTTAAAAATAAGTACCAGGATGTAAGAAGTAAATCAAACTGGGAAAACTATCGTAAGCATAGAAATCTCAAAACCAAAATCAGAGTAAAATCTATGGCTGACTACTTTAATGACAAATGTAAAGACGGACCAAACCAAAACACCTTTTGGCAAACTATAAAACCATTTCTTGGAAATACAGGCCACTCGGACAGTAACATTGCTTTACTTCATGAAGATGGCCTGGTGTCCTCAACAGTGGAAGTTGCAAATCTCTTAAATGATTACTACGTAAATGTTGCCACAAACATTGGCAACAATCCTTTTTTACCAAGCTCAGATTCTATAAATGATGACGGCTTTATTTCACAAGCCCTTGAATTTCATAATGAGCATCCAGGTGTTACCAATATTAGAGACCACAAGACCCCTGTCTCTTTTAACTTCAAGACTGTCACCACTGCTGACATACATGATATTATTTCCAAATCAAACCCCAAGAAAGCAACGGGTTATGATACTATATCAACCAAACTTTTGAAACTTGCATCAAATTACATTAGCCAACCTATCACTCAACTTTTCAATACTTCAGTATCCCAGAGTCGCTTTCCTCAGGCTTGCAAACCAGCTGTTGTAAACCCAGGTTTTAAGAAAGGCGATCCTCTAAACAGAGCTAATTATAGACCAATTAGCATATTGACTTCGATCTCTAAAGTTTTTGAAAAGAACATTCTCAAACAACTGGACCAATTTTTAGACCAAGTCCTATCAGAATATGTTGCTGCCTTTAGAAAGCATTACAGCTGCCAAACAGCTTTGCTAAGACTTGTTGAAGACTGGAAAAGGTCTTTGGAAAACAAGGAGTATATTGGTACTATACTAATGGATCTTAGCAAAGCTTTGATTGCTTACCACATGACCTCTTAATAGCCAAACTCCATGCATATGGAATGGAGAGAAATAGTGTCAAACTACTGGCAAACTATTTGAGATCGCGTAAACAGAGAGTCCGGATTGGAAACTCCTTTAGTGATTGGTCATTTGTGAAAAAGGGCGTTCCCCAAGGCTCGATTCTTGGGCCCGCCATTTTCAACCTTTTTATAAATGATTTATATTTTTCCATAAATTCTGCTTCCCTCGTTAATTTTGCTGATGACAACACCATATATACCAGCAAGCCAACAATTGAACAACTTACTACTATTCTCACTCAAGAAGCAAACTTGGCCATCGATTGGTTTATTGTCAACCAGATGCAGGCGAATGCCGATAAGTTTCAGGCTATGGTAATTAGCTATCGCCAGCATGATAAAACCAATTTTGAATTGAATGGCCATAGTATAAAATGTGATAAATATGTTAAACTTCTAGGTGTCTGGCTAGACCAAAAACTTGACTTTAACAAACATATTTCTGAGTTATGTAACAGGGCCAGTAGACAGTTAAATGCCCTCAAGCGTCTAGCTCGGTACCTAGACCAAAACGCCAAACTTTGTATTTATAGATGTTTCATCATGTGTCACTTCAACTATTGCCCGCTAGTTTGGCACTTCACTAGTGAAGGCAATACAAAAAAACTAGAAAAGTTGCAGGAACGGGCATTACGCTTTGTATTCAATGATTTTAACAATGATTATGAGGCTTTACTGGAAATGGCTAAAATGCCTAGTCTGGAACTTTCCAGACTACGTCAACTTGCTGTTGAGGTATTTAAGGCCATCTGTCAAATAAGCCCCTCCTTCACTACCAAACTATTTATCACTGATGACCAACAAATGGATGAAGGAAATCCTATTCCACTTAAACTGCCCATTAAATGTCCCAAAACAAAAAGGGCTGGTGTTAAGTCCTTCACATACCAGGGGACAAAAATTTGGAATAGTTTACCAGTGGAATTTAAAACTGCAACAAATATTAATACTTTTAAAAGACACCGAAGTGCTCATGTTATTACTGTAAGTCAAATCTTTATGTTACAAATCATTCTTAACTTCCAAGTTTTTTTTTGTGTGTTTTTTTTTTTTTTTTTATGGTTATCCATGATGTTGGGGGGGTATCCTGCAATATTTTTGCTATTAAGCTACCCTTTTCTCTGAAGAAATTATCTCTCTTCAGGTTTTACAAGAAACCCAACATTTTCCAGGTCACACTGATGTCATATTTTTAACTTGTCTCTTCATTTGTGTTCTGATGAACTTTTTATATTTTTTATACACTACTGCTCGGTCATAATAGCTGTATAGCTAATGTTACTTGTTGTCAACGCCGAGATTAAATAAAGATTTGTATCTTGTATCTTGTGTATCTTGCGACCTGGTCCTTTCATATTGTGGACCTCTTAAAAATTCCTCTATTGCGACAAATTAATAATAGTCAATTACTTATTGTTAACACTGCACTTCTTACCCTCCAGTGTCAATAATCAATCATGCAATACCTGACTGCATCATTAAGATCCCCTGTCTGTGCACTATACGCACTGCTACAACATATGTCCCCCGTCTGTTACACTCATGCAATAAAAAGTCTAGCGACATGTCATATTCATATCCACTCAACGTAATCTTTCTGCGACATTTTATTATGACAAGCACCACTTAGACATTTTAGGAGATTCTCTCTTTGCAGGCCGAGGTAATTCCCACCCACCCCCACCCCGGGCATTTTCTCAATGTTGTTAGAGGTCAACTCATCGCGTCTCATACGCTGTAGCTACTGAGCAAAAACTTCATTACAAATTATCGAACCTTGTGTGGGTCATAAATTCAAATAAGTAAATTTTCAACGATTTGGCTGATTCAATACTTTTGACACCATCTTCTGATTAACATTGGTAGACATGATGTCTGCAGGTGCAGAATATACTGGCCTTGCTATTTTGATGGTAGTCTGTATCTGTTAAATAATAGTGTATCGACTTTATAGAATGCAAGTTCTCCAGCTGGTAACTTCACAAGACTCAATTTGAAACGCAGCAATTTCTCTTCGTGACTCTCTTATAATTCACGTAACCCCTATTGCTCCATACTTTTTCAGTTATCTGCCTGCTGTTTACCCCTTTGTTTCATGGCTTCTGTTGTTGCTATTATAGTAGTTTTAATGTCAATCACGTTTGTGCTTCTTTTTAGTTTTTGGGAACTATTCTGTGCACATACCGTCGCTATGGATCCCTTATGAATCCAAGTAATACTGGTGCGAATTTAGAAACAACATCCAATATAACTGGCTGGTGTATATGTTCCTTTAATTACACCCCCACTGCCCCCCCCCCCTCACTGTTGTGGTGTGTTGGGATACTCATAAAACAGTGACCTCTGGTGGTAGAAGGGTTGGATTGCTGCGATTTTTTAAGGAGAGCACGGGTTGGATTGGTGTAAGTGCATCCTTTAGAGACAAAGACAAGAGAGGCGACCCAACTGAGCAGACGTGACTTGAAGGAGCTCCTGTTAGACGAGTTGGCCAGAAACAGGCTCCTTAGGTATCAATGTAAGCCGAATAACTTAAAAAATGTTGCAATAACTTAAGTACTCCATGTTTGGCAGTTACAACATTTGGTATCAGAAGTGTGTGAATTGTATCCACGAACATTTAACATAGTTAAACTTACTATTATTATTACCATTTTTGTTGGACATTTTCCGGGTCGTCAAGCTAAATTTTATATTGAAATAGAACCATTTTGAGCTAGCTGATTTAAAAATTAAAAAAAGAATTCCTGACTCTGTTTGAACTTTGTTATTTGATTGAAGGCATTGTGGTGACATTTACCTGGAATGATATTTCACATAGAGCAGTGATTTCGATAAAATATTTTAGATTTTTAGCATTTAGAATAATAAACGTAATTTCAGCAGTTAGTTTTTTTTAAATGACATGGATAATTTATTGTACATTTATTTTTTTCTTTTGGTCTCTGCACAGTCATTTATACAGTTCACTGCCTTGTGATGGTTGCAAACTGAAACTAGTAGGGTTAAACTGATTTTATCAGAGTGGAAGGAATAAAACAGGATAACTTTCTAAATCATTAGAGAACATTTTGCTGTTAGAAATATTTACCCAGTTTCCTCTTTTCAAACCAAGAATTAAAGCATATTTACAAAAACACGCAATTACTGCATGATATAGACATACATAATAGTAGGTGGTGCATGTTTTGACATGATGTGCATGTGAGTGCATGTAAATAGTTTTTCTTGCACTGTGATTATTGTAGTGTGAATATTTTTTTCATGACTGCATTGTGTGTTTTCATTTTTTTCTTTTCTTTCAAGCTTTGAATTTGCACATTACTGCATAATACGGTATGGAGTAGACACTTCATAATAAATGGTAAAGTGTGAAAAACAGGCTCCTTTTTGAGACAGAACCTCTGCTCTGCAACAAGTTTTGGTTCACTTTGAATATCTCTTTTCGCCTGTTGTTACACCATATTGCTATGCCATATGTTGTGGAGTATGCACTTCATATCGGGTAGGCGACAATGCGCTGATGTTTTGGAAACATTTGGTACTAGGTTTTTCCTTTGTCTTGTATGGGTTTTCTCTTGGTAAAATCACATTTGTGGAGATCTCACTTCATGTTGTGTGATCATGGTGATTGTGACATTAGAGTGGCAGTGGATATGATAATTTTTAATACTGTATAAAGCTGGTTGTGCGCGTTACCGGTAGTGTGATTGTAAGCTGGCAGTGTATCAACTAAGTTTTGTTGTGGAACCAAAAAGTGAAAAATGGCAGACAAAGTCTTCAGCAATATGTGTACACAATGGAACATCAAGATTCTGTAGTGGGCATTCGAAATGCAAAAGCACAGTTGATGATGAAAAAAGGAATGTTCTTTGAAAGTAATATCTGGCATCATTACGGCAACTGGGTATGCCTATGAATATACGTAATGAACTTATTATACTGGTAGGGCAAAGGTAATTCTACATGAATTACTGATCAAGAATGAGAAATTTCAGGACATTTCTCTGATAATTTTTTGTCTGGAAAAATGTCAAACAAATTTTGATTGGACAGAAGATCAACATAAACAGATTCTTTTGTTGAAACAGGGATATGAATGGAAACGTCAGACACAAATGGAAACTCAGGGCAAGGAGTTGTAAGAACTCTATAAGAAATTATAGTACAGTGTTTGGAGAAGTCAACAGGCTGCCAGGGTACAGTATAGTTCAACGCCAAGCGTATATATATGTATATATATATATATATATATATATATATATATATATATATATATATATATATATATATATATCCATGGCAACACGCCAACAATTGTCGCAAATGCCCGCCCTCCAAAAAAAAAAAAAAAAAAAAAATCTCCGAAGAAAAGTTCGACATTTCGACAGGTTGTCTCAGAAAATTGGTTGTTGAAGTGTACAAGTCACATTACCCAGGGATTATTCATTACCTTTGTCAGTTACCTGGGAATAGTCAGGTCAGATATATGTTGGCGTGGATCAAACACGATGGTTCAGGAAGCTATCATATTTTGATTTTTATTGTTTCTCTTCCGCATTCCTTACCAAATGTAGCATCGGCATGGATACTTCATACTATTGGACGGACTTTGTTGGAGAGATGTGAAATAAGAGTGATTTCGTTGGATTTTGTACTTACCGTAGAGGTCAGCAACTGCTGAACGTCCCAGGTACTCGCTAAAAGGCGGCGCACTTCGAAGTGTCTTTACTTTAGAGCACAGTCAAGATCAGAACAAGAAGGATCTCTCCGGTGCTGTAACTTTGTAGGCTTGAACGACTTAAAAGTCTTGAATAAATCTATATCTGAGAGTACGTGGCAGACCCTTTCTTGTGAGAATGTCATGCAAATTGAGTTCCACTTTGTCTCAGATATTGAATGGACCATGGAATGAATTGTGCAGTGCAAACGGTTACGGCTGAATACTGTAATAAGTAAATTCAAGGATAAGCTTAGGGTGATTTGGGGAAAAAAAATCATATTTCGACATATTCATATATCAGCTGCAACTGGTATCCATGCTTCGTTTTAGCCATTCATAATTCCTCAGTCTTAATTCCAAAATGTGAATTTGCACGACTTTTCCCATCCATACCTGCGTGTTATCGCTAGGCTTCCCAGATTGACGTGTTATGCCACGAAGCCCCGCCCCCAGAAGTCGGCATTTACAGTGGTTTACTTACTGCGACCATCTGCATTAATCTACTGTAATTCCCCGTAGTTAATGCATACATTTATCGCCAAATTTGTTTTCATAATGTCCTGGTGCGATTATTTACAGGCACAGAGGTCCAGAGCATCTTTCCAGCCTCGTGTCTGCCGTTTTTTTTTCATCGTTATAGTTTGCGGTGAATGGGAAGTTGGGGGATACTGATGCGGTCATCGAAACAGTTCTAAAAACAACCTCGAGACTAGCATATTTCGTCACAAAACGCATTTTGATACATACTTTTCATACTCTTTTATTTTGTATAGCTTATAAACAAATTCACTTCGATCGTTTGTGTGTGTGTGTGTGTGTGTGTGTGTGTGTGTGTGTGTGTGTGTGTGTGTGTGTGTGTTTAAACTTCAAAGTCGGTTGTCTTCAACTGACTGAGCCGCCATTTTTGCATTTTGCACAACAGATGACGTTACCGTATTACTGACACATCGAGACTTACAAGAAATTTACGCGAACTTTCTGTTTGGCCCGGTCCCAACTTTGACTGTTATGTTTTATACATTAATCGTAAGGGCATTAATACGAGGGATTTTTGTTCAAACAAATTCTGGTTGGGTTTAACTGGCATATTCGAATTGAGGCTTAAATTAAATAAGACTATTTTATTCAGGAGCGGGTGCCGCGGGATCTTCCTACAACTGATAAGAAGACATGTGTCAGTGTAAACGCAACAAATGATAATGTTCCACTGGTTCCGTTCTGGTTGCGATATTTCCTGTGAAAGAAAAATATCACAAATGGTGTCACTATTCCAAGCATTTAGACAAATTAAACTTAAAGGATATCATTTATCCCTTTAATGTGTGCGGTATAAGACGTTTGAAAAAGCAGAATGATATTTCAATTAGTGTATTTGCTTATGATGAAATAGTGTATCCATATTACGTAAATGAGTACGCAAACAAAGGATTTCATGTTAATTTACTCTTTTACAAAAGACATTTTTATTGCATTAAGATTTGATCAGCCTTAATATGTTGGCAAGGTCGAACGAAAACGCTGGAGGACGTTCACCTATGCAGCTTCTGCCTTTTTGCACTCCGCACTTCAGACAGACTCCAGTTTCGCAGTGAGCTGTGTTCCGTGCAAGGTCAGGTCTATGAACTTCCTGTCAGAGGAACACAATTGAAGCTTTCAAACTATTCTGAGTAAATCATGTCTCTTTTTGTGTTATCTGCAGACTTCGAATTTGTCAATTTGAATTCAATACGACCGTTTCCGGCAGGCTACAGAATCTTTAAGCCAGAGACCGTATCGACCTGTCAGGTTTTGCTTGCTGAGAGTCAGTGTAGCGTACGAACTGAATAGCAGGCTTGTATTATACCGGTGTAAAGACTGCGTTTTTTATATATATATATATATATATATATATATATATATATATATATATATATATATATATATATACATGCATGGCGTAAAACCTTTTGCTTCTCGTACACGGAAGCTCTTTCGTAACATTCTAAAATTAATCACCCATTTCACAATTTTGAGGAGAGAGTGATCCAGTTCCTCAGAAAGCATAGCACAAGACCTAAGCTTGTGAATTTAACATGTCTTGTTTCTCTGTGGTCTATCATTTTGGAACACAAGCATGCAAGATGATGGTTCCGAAACAAAACAGCATAAGGTAAAGCCAGAAGCAGATTCTCTCCATCCGGATTACCACACCATCCCACTCCATCGCAATGCTTGACTGTATTTCTTTTGCGTCCTGTTTCCCTTTCATATTTTGCATGTAGCCCAATATCTCTCCCATGGCTAGGGTTTGTTTCTCATCTGTCACGGCCAGTTCACCTTGACTTTTTCCTGGAGTTTTATCCTTGTCAGAATTACTATAATCGTTGAGGGCTAGTGAAACACCATTCTGTACTGGAAGAATATCTTCAACTTTACTTCTATGGCTTTTTGTCCCGGAGGTTCCGAAATATGCAACACGAGACAACCAGGCGGGTGGCTTGTGCACGTTCGACCGTAAAGTCACAAAAAGTACAGTCAGACCAATTGAACTTGCTGTGACCGAAAAGGCGAATATGAAGTATATGACTGCAACATAGAATACCGGAATAGCATTTAGTAAGTAATATATGAAGTATACATCTGTAACAAAGAATACTGACATATCAGTAAGGGAACATCACATACTTCTACTCATCAATACAATTATAGTTGTAACGGTCAGGAGTATGTATTAATTTCGTACCAGGATGTGAAACCAGAACGATAAAGTTTGGCAAAGATAAGCTGTCAAGCTACAAAGGGTACATATTGGTTCAGGGGTAAGTCAAATTGTTCTTATCTGAACCTGTACTATACAAATTTAGTAATTATGGTTTGTTTGTTTGACAGGTATTCTTCTTTCATAATGATCTCTGCATTTATAAACAAAACTTCACGTATTTAGCTGATTCATCATTTGCCATGGTCATATTCATTCATTATTATGTGGGTTGTCTTTGTTGAATATTTAGCCTAGACAAGGGGCACTACTCACAGAGACATGGACGGGTAATAGGCTCCGAAACATGTTGAGCAGTTACCCGCTGATGACCCTTTAATTTATTTGAGCTGAATAGCCTATGTCAAAATTTTACAGAGGAACGTGTGCAATATGGACAATAGTAAGTCCATATATATGTAGGTTACACAGGGACAGGTTAGCTTATGGGGAGTAAAGAGTTCGGACTGCGGAAAAGGGTAATGACTACTAGGAAGTGGTTCTGAGCAAAAAGACGCGAATACCATATCAACAGAGTGTGTTTGTTGACTTGTAACATGTAACAAATTAAAGCTGACACATTGTGTATTCTGGCTTGCAAAAATGTGAAAAAGCCAACATACGTTGGGTTAGCCGACTCCAATGCAGTGAAACCTCCTTATAACGACACTCAGACATATCTCATTAATGGAACAAATTCTCATGGGAATAAGTTTATTTTCTTTGTTATTTGATTCATTTATCTGACATGTACAGTTATCTGACACATACTTTAGGGAGCAGATGGGGTCATTATAATGAGCTTTCATTGTATATTGTTGGGCGACAAGTAACATGTGTCAAAGCCGAAAAAATATGTTTGTTGACTAGTAAAACGGGACAAAGTGGACAGGGTATACTTGCTAACGAGTAACATATATTACCAAGGCGTTAATTTATTAGCGTACTGATCAGTTAAAGTTGTACGTACCGATCCACGGAACAGTGTTTGAACTTGTTGGCAGGCTTTGACTCAGCCAAACAAAGCATAACGACAATGGGAGAAAGAATAGAAGCGAGAAAAACAGCTTCTGTCCGGACGAGGCTGGAATTTGAAATATTAGCAAACTCATAAAACATAACACAGTCAGGGGTGCCACCAGCGTTGCCACGTATTTGTTGGACTTTCTCTTAGCTTTCATATTAAATATAATTTGAGAAAATTGTCCTCCGAAAAGAGTTTTTCTCTCCACTGATGTATCAGACAGGTCCCATTCGTTGCTTGAGCCGTACAAATCAAGGCCAATGTTATCACGGTCATGTGTTAAATTAATGTATGATGATATAGCATTCCAAGATCCAAACTGTAATGAACATGTCTGGCGATCGTAGGGAAACCAAGAAGTATCCATTTCGCATATACTTCTAAAAATTCCACCTGAAAATAGAAAACATGTTCATCCCAATGTTGATCAAGGACACCATAACGACTTCTAAAACCAGCGCGATCACCAATCGTGTTTGTATTAATATCATTATCTACATTTTCATCCTAGC
The DNA here is from genome assembly GCA_964020975.1 of Hermodice carunculata. Classification (NCBI taxonomy): domain Eukaryota; kingdom Metazoa; phylum Annelida; class Polychaeta; order Eunicida; family Amphinomidae; genus Hermodice; species Hermodice carunculata. The sequence continues at coordinate 31,306,448 of OZ026619.1, forward strand.
CAACATGATTTTCATCATAGGCATATAGCAGATGACAACAAATAACACATACATATGGATGTTTGTTATACCAAATACATATGGATGCACTTCTGATCAATTTACACATCCTTATTCACATTAATACTCAGAATTTTTGCTATGTTCTAGGTATGCACCTTCAGAATGGATATACTTTATTGGATAATTCTCGAAGTGTAGATTATAGAAAGGAACAACTAATATGAAACAAGCTAGTATAAGAGTCCTTTGCTCAGCTCACATTAGCTGCACAGATTGAAGTGGTTCTGTGAGCTTCAAAATATTATCTACACCTATCGTTAACCCCTTTATCGCTGCAATATCAATGACTTCATTAACATTAGTCCGGTGTCATCATAATTGTAATGAAAAAAGACAGGATCCACTATTAATAAGATGTCAGCAGCGGCATGCAGTAACCGAATTTAGTGGAGAACAAGTACAGGTCAAGGTATAAGCCCACCTTTTTTAAGAGAATCCGTTTTTGGGACACTATAGTCTGTAGTTAATGAAGAATATTTCAAAGGTTGAGAAGACCGGTTTAAAATCACCAGTTGCCTTTTAGGGGTGACTGCCTGTCTCAAGTCAGGACTGAAATTTGTTTCTTCACAAAGATATTGAAAGATGAATGTTGATGCTTTGGTAACTTTAGAATCTCTTTGCTGTCGTTGTTGGGTTTGTAATTTATGAATGTTCATGTTTTTCTGTACTATTAAACAAAATCAGGCATCCACAGTAACACCACATAGTAAACAACAACTCTTTATCCGTCCACAAGCTACATTTGAAGTTGAAAATGGGAAAAACACATGGGAATTGCTCAAAAAACACAAAAACCGAGAAAGAAAGAGAGAAAGAAAGAAAGAAAGAAGGAGAGAAAGAAGAAAAAGAAAGAAAGAATGAAAGAAAGAAAAAAAAGAAAGCACAGGGTCACCCTTTCAAGCAAATTATAGATTATGAATTCTTTGTGTCACTACGATTGGCTACGAGGATTTGGAGAAGATTATGATTGAGGATTTCAAAAAGCAAAAGAAGATCAAAGATGAGTGAAAAATTGAATGTGTTGTTGGAGTATGGAGCTGCACATCATCACTTATTCGGCCCAATTAATGGGACTGCAAGATCACGTTTGTAACTCGTTAGGTAGCATTTCACACATTTTAGTTGGTGTTTCCAGCGCTGAGCGGCAGTCGCCGACGCCATTACTTTCTCTTGTAGTTGAGTCTGGGTACATTTTTTTTTAGTGTGTGCAGGCGTATTGTCTGCCATCTTAATGACTGGTCAGTACATTGAGGTTTACCGCAGCAGTCAGTACCGATTTGTGACGGCCGCTTAAAAGTACCATTTGCAGCTCGCAGGCGCTAAACATCTTTAATAGCTGAATTATTGACCTATGTACACTTACATCTTATAGTTCCTTCACCCCAGACAGATTCATTGAATGATGCTTATATGCATCAGCTAAAGTATTTTTTTTTAAGTAGCTGGTACTGTACTCACAACATGACTTCTTTTACATGAAACCTCTGTGATATGTCGCATGCAAACATACAAAAATTAAACTGAAAGGGAACCATCAACATATGCTGTTCTCAAGGATTGGCAAGCAAAAGAAACTGGAAGTAATTTTCCATTTATATTTTTGTTTGCTCCCCAAAATTTATATGTTTTGTCCTCCCTTTCCTAGTGTGTTTAATCCAAACCACTTTGTCTTAGTGGAAATATTCTCTGCTTGCTTAACTAGATTTTCAGAGTCCCACATTACATACGTGGATGCCCAAAAGTAATCATTGTACATCTGTCCACCTGAAGGTAGTTTCCAGATGATAACATTTGAAGTAAATGTTCAATTTTCTTCAAATTTTGTCACGACATGAATCTTGGAAGCCTTCGCCGAGAATTAATTATGGATGAGCTTGACTGCAAGGTCAGAGTCAAACATGCATTTCAACAAAAATCGTTTCTGTGCAATAATTCAAGAACGATTTGATGCAAATAAATCTTGTTTATGTCCCTTGGTGTGACATCACCTGGGATTGCCATTGGGTGACTTTGACATCAAGATAATAGTAACACACAACTACAAATATCTGATGCATCCTTTGTGACCCTCTCATTGCGTTGTTCTCTTTCCTTTCTCCTGTATTTCGTTTTTCTTTCGAATTCCTTTTCTTTTTTCATATTTGCTGTTTTTGTGTTTTTATTTGTTTTTGTATACAAATGATGCTCCAGGAGTTTAGGATATGCACGAACTTTCTAAAATTTCTGTACTGGCAAAAATTATTTTGGAATTGTCTGTCAGCCCCCATGTTTGGTGTGTGTGTGTGTGTGTGTGTGTGTGTGTGTGTGTGTGTGTGTGTGTGTGTGTGCGCGCGCGCTTTGATATGTAGTTTTGGCACTCCGCTTAAATCTGACAAATACATTGATACCTAGCCCATAGACCTCTACCCATTCCGCAAATCTCATTGTTTACAGTTTAGTCCTGTTCCACAGGTGCCCTAGGACATGTATGGCTGTGTACACTGACGAAAAAGAAACACCGACCCTTTGTTAAAAAACGGTGGTGTCACTATTGAATGTTTAAAAAGATGTTTTGAGTACGACAACGTCTTTTCAGTGATTGATAAGAATAAAAGTTGCAGTCTCTATTGGACCTTACATTAGCCGTCTGATGTCACTCTAGGATGAAATCTTGAAATAATGTCTCTCCAACAGCCTTGCTAGTCATGTGGCAGTTGGTCCAGCACACTCTCGTGTGTTCACGTGACTCACGTGTCCCTGTTAAGCAAAGGGATAATAAACAGGTGAGATTTGTCTCACTTTCGTTTCTGGAACGGGTTGTATTATTATTATTATTATTATTATTATTATTATTATTATTATTATTATTATTATTATTATTATTATTATTATTATTATCTTTTTCCCAAAATACTTTGGCATTGATCACAAAAACTTCTGATACGTTGCAAATGTATACTTTTTCCTCCACTAAAGCATTTTGTGTTGACAATCACACAGTGGGAGATGGTGGTATGTTATATACCTTACCCTTTAAATTCCATTTTTTCTTAATACAAACTGGTTTGCCTTACCAAAGTCCCATAATTTCTGTGTTGCAATTTCTCAAACCAGTTTGCATGAAGTATATCTATTTGCGCATGGCAAATCCAAATTTTGTGGTTCTGAATATGAGGTAAAATCGTTCAGCTAATTGCACTTATTAGCATCTAAAGCCAGATTTTTGTCTTTAAAGTTCTTGCCCGATTGCATCAATCTTTTCTTATGACGAATCAATATCATCAACAATCAAATATCCTCTTTTCTTTTCTATTTATTTAAGTTGTCATCGTGGCTCCCGACCTCCTTTCTGGAGAAGCCAACAGCATTTTCACTTGTGCAGTCAAAGCTAACATTTCAGAAACAGTCTCCAGTGTTTTGGATCAAGCATCATTTAGCTTTTGTTAAACAGGAGAACAAAATGCCATCCTAAGACACTGTTAAGCATGGTTTTGTGCAATGGTTCTGTTGAAAGTACCTGTATTGCTATGGGATTTGTCTGGCCTACTTACGGGATACTTAAACCTTTTTCTTGTCAGGTTTTTATTCCTGCAGTGACATGCTAAAAGGCTAATAAGTGCGGTAATCGCCGCCTGCAGCGTGGTGAATGTTTTCACTGCTTAAAAGAAGGGGATACCAGTGAAAAATGCCCTCTTTCTATATGGCTTCCTGCGGACAGGCTACTTTTAGATGTAGCCTGTGTGGTAATTTCATTCTTATTTCCCCCCAGGACAGGCCACTTTTATTATAGGCCACATCTTTAGTAAAAATGAGGTGACCTCAGAGGTACAACCACGGTGCTGCAAACTTACCATATTTATGAATGAAAAATAATGCAGTAACTATTATGATTTCTTAACATTGTACGTTCAAACATGTTCGGAACTTTGCCTACCACTGCTGTCCAAAACAGACCAGGCTCAACTGTAGCTATACTTACATCTGAATTTCTTAAACCACTAGTCTTTATTACCCTATTCCGTAGTTCAAACTCTACACTCTCCATAAGCTAACCTGTCACTGTCCACCCTATTTCTATATATTTGAAAGTATTATTGTGCATAATGTCCCCGCTCCTCTGTGGAATCGTGACATAAGCTGCATTAGCCCAAATACAATAAAGTTTCCTCAGCGGGTAACTGCTCAGAACATGTTTCGCAGCCTGTACCCGAACATGTCTGTGTGAGTAGCGGCTCTTTGTCAAAGGTCAGGGATATGATCTTAGTCTTGACCAAAATTCATAAAAAAGTGCACTTGTAATGCATATATTTGCATCAATTATGGTTAACAGGTAGCTATTTTTGCCGCATAGCTTGAATTATCTCAAAACATTTCTTTGATTAAGTTTAGGTGTTTTGGGAGAATGCTAAATTTAAGAGATAGACCAGGCTCTGAAGGCCCTGCATTTAGTAGTGGAGGGTGGGTTTCAGTAGGGAAAACATCAAAATATTGATGTCACAGGTATTGTGTCCTCCAGTGTAAGCTATGACATAATTGACAGGTGGAATTTATACAGTGCAGAAAATGGTTCAAAGTCTTGGAAGTTGCACATGCAAAAAACCCCACGAAAAATCAAAACTTGACTCTACGAAAAGACAGGACATTTTACTAGTTCATCAGTATCTAGTATGCTGCAAAAGAAAAGAAAGAAAAAAATGTGACATGTCAGGTTCTCTTGTATAAGAAGTCTGCAGAAGCCTTGGAAGTTTCAGTGAGGCCACTGAGATGGGTTGTGCTAGAGCAGAAGGGGTCACCACTCATTGCATATGAAGACAAGTCCCATTGCAAGCTGGACGTTTATGGCAAAGAACTTTAACGTAGAACTGTGCATGTGTTCTATAGAAAAAGAGCTGCCTACAGTCCCAAACATTGGGGGGGGGGGGGATAAGCGACACCATGGACACATCTTCATTTTTATTGTGAAGTATTTTAATTTAAAAGAGTTTGCATAAAAATGGACGAAGACAGCAAATAACAAATAACTGGGGAGGACTGGCAAAAAGCTGTGTCACAAAAGCTGCTAAACTAGAGGATCATTTTATGGAAGCTGACGATATCATAGAGAAATCCATCCACCCCATAGTCCGGCAGATAAATGCAAGATTTGGGCTGAACCTGCATTTGTTGTCTAAAGTTTTCATTAACTGATTTTCAGAAACCTTGATATATACTTCCGAAAAATGCCGGGATGTCAGCATTTTGATACCCCCCCCCCCCCCCCCCAATAAAAAGAAAAAAGAAAAACAGGAAATGTATAAGCTTGCAATAGACAGCCATGTACCAAAACCCACAAAACTACAGTATTTGTTTTGTGGGATCTATTTAACCATTTGTACCTGAAGTGACCTTGACCATCACATGACCTCAAGGTCAAGGAATACATGTTCCGACACTGGGCACGCTGATTGTCAACCCAAACAAACTATACATATGCCGACACTGCACATGCTGAAAAAAAATTAAAAAAAAAAAAAACTCTTTAAACGTGTTACAAAATTAGAGTACTCGATGGGCATTTGGAACCTTAAAAATGCATATTGGATTTAAAACACAAAATAGAAATATCACGATGATTCTGTGCTCCGCTGAGTGGAATCGGCTTCCGCAAGTGCAGACTTCATTAATCTATAAAATACATGAACTGTACTAGTACTTATCAATAGTAGACTGAAGGTTTAATAATTACCAAGATATAGGCCAATATGTCAGTGTGAGCTCTGAAGATCATTCAAAATCAAAATTAAGAACACCAAAGGAAAACCCATAAGAACATTCCTGGTAATGTTTAAGAATAACCGTGGGCCGAGGATCTATCATTACAAAGATATAAGTCACTGTGTCTGTTAGACCTTCCAAGGTCACTAAAGATCAAAATCAATAACATCATATGTACATTTCTACTAGTGTTTAGTGGCAGTCATGGGCCTAAGATTCACACTTACATATAAGCCAATACATAAGACTCGTGGAGTCAGAAGGAAAAAAGGCTTGAACTCTACTAAATATTTACTGTCAAAAGACACACAGTTTTGCTTGGCCATCCCTTCAAACATCTGATGAATGTTAGCCAGAGCAACTCTATGTGCCTTAAAACAAAGCATTAAATACACCAGTTTTTACAATATCGCGACTTATGATGACCCCTGGCGACCTTAATAATAAGTCAATATCACTGAATGTCGAACCCTATCAAGATTCTAATGCATTGCTCCAACAGTTAAAGTTTCCTGTTGGTAGCTCCATTTCTTACAAGTTATTCTGTCCACAAGTGAACAAATATCATGACCCCTAGTGACATTGGTCAAGGTCGCTGAATGTCAAACTCACTCAATTTTCTCATAATATGCTTCTACAGCACAGGTTTCATGACAGCAGTTTAATTTCACCTGTAAGAGTTATTTGGTCCGCAAGAGTAATGGGGGTGGGGTGGGGGCATATTCCCGCATACACAGGTATGACAACAATCAAAATCCCGTCGGCCGATAAAGCCACGGGAATAAAAATCACAGGGCTTTGCTTTTTTGCCAAATGCTTAAAAAATACGAAAGATATATAAATAGATTAATGCATTATTATCTTTTTCGCAAACTTGGTACAGAAATAACTGGGAATCATCCATGTGCAAAATCAAATAGTAAAAAAAAAAAATGAAAAAAAAAAACAAAAACAAAAACAAAAACAAAAACAAAACAAAAAAAACAAAAAAAACATTGCATCATCATCTTCACATAGAAGGTTCAGGCCCACCTAGGAAACAATGGTCTTAAATTCAAAGCATTCCACAAAAGCATTGTGACAGTATCACAACACATGCAATGTATTGTTACATGCCTGCACAGTTGTAGTGCTATGCACACATTGTGGGATGTCCCACAGCTTCAAAAATTAGCATATCCTCATTATTGTAGCCAACTTGCACCATCCTTTGTCAGATTATATCATAATAACAGTTCAAACAATTCTATGTACCTGTTGTGGAGATAAAGGCAAAAGTAGCTTCAGTACACAAAATCCATACAAATAGGAAAACATACAGCACCACATAATGTTAAAACTGTAAACTGCAAAACCTCAGGTGATTCTGTATGCAATATCAAAGCAATTTGCTTAGCAGTTTTTGAGAAGGAATTTCTAGTTTTTTTAATTACAAAAAGTGAAATTATTCATCAAAAAAGAATAAAATACTGCATCATCATCTCTTTCTAATACTTGGTAGAAGACCACGGATTATCCATTTTCAAAATAAAAACATTCCCTGCAACGATTTTTTAGAAGTGGAAAATGTAAAAGGCCTAACGGACGGACGCAAACGAATTTCACATATTTACTGCAAATTTAAGGGTGTTATTTTAGATCAACTCTAAATATTTAACAAAGCCCTTTTAGAATTGTCACATAACATTTTCGTAGAGACTAAGAAGTGCTCACAATAAATTCTAAAGTCCGAAATGCATATCCTTATTTGATAATATTATATTTCTTTTGTGTAAAATTCCTAAAAAATATAAAGAGTTAAACTGCTGTAAAAAAAATCAGATTTACCATCAGTCATTCTCATTTCTACAGTTACTATGTTACATGCCTAACTGCAAGCAAAAATTCAGGTCATAATTAGTTCATTAAAAATGGTGTTGAGAGAACGGATTACCCCCCGCGCTCACAATCTTTTGTTCCTCAAATTTGCAACTTTTTTTTGTTGAGGCTTCGCTGTAGACTTCTTTACATACAATTTCCATATTGTTGTCTATGAAGTGAAAGAACAATTTTAGAAGTGTTCTTGGGGCAAGTTCTGGTGACAGAGACCACTGTACTGTGCGTCACTCGACGGCCATCAAATAAATACTTCAAAAGTTCATAACAAGTTTAAAAATAATAAATGGAAGGTGGTTTTCAATGGGAATGTGGTCCACCATAATATGCATCTCTGAAATAAAATTGGTAACGCTGCATTGAGTCCTTCTGTGGGAATATTTTGGTAACGTCCCCCCTCCCCCCTCCCCCCTCCCCCATGTGCACCACCCAGATGGCCTTGAAGATAAATACTTCAAAGTTTCATAAAAAGGTTTATAAAAAAAAACAAAGAGGAAGCTGGTTTTAAACAGGGACCTGTTCTATCACAAGATGCATCTCTGACAAAGATGCAGTAATGCTGTGGTCAGTATATTTTTGAGATATCGCCGTACAGGTGTCAGGGTTGACGCCACTCACACAGCTTTCAAATAAGACATCCAAAGTTACATAAAAAGCTGAAACATTGTCAGAGAAAGCTGGTTTTAAACAGGCACTTGGTCCATCATAAGATACATCTCTGATAAACAATTGGTAAAGCTGTGGTCAATATGTTTTTAGACATCGTGGTAACGTCGTCAGGCTTGACGCTACTCTGACGGCTTTCAAATAAATACATTAAACGTGTCATGAAAAGGTAAACAATTGTCAGACGACGCTGGTTTTACATAGGAACCTGGTCCATCATAAGATGCATCTTTGACAAAAAAAATTGTAAAGCTGCAGTCAATATGTTTTTAGATATCGCGGTAACATCGCCGGGGTTGACGCCACTCAGACGGTCTTCAAATAACTACATTAAAAGTTTCATGAAACGTTTTAAATTACCAGCTGGTTTTCAATAGGAACTTGGTCCATTATACGGTCCTTCTGTGATAAAAATTCGGCACAGCTACAATGAATATTTTTTTGCGATATCGGGGTAGCGTTGAGAAGACGGACGGATAGAGGGACGACCCAGGGTACGACCTTACCCTCCAGCACTTTATGTGAGGAGGCTAAAAAGTAGTTCGACAGCACTGGAAACCTAAATGCTACAGTGTTTACACTAATGATTGCTTCATCGGCTACTGCAACTGTTTACTTGTAAAATAAAATAATAATAATAATAATAATAATAATAATAATAATAATAATAATAATAATAATAATAATAATAATAATAATAATAATAATAATAATAAAACTCATTTGTCGGCCACTTCATTTTCACCTGCAAACGAATCGAACATGATTAACCATATTACGATAATTCATAAGTGCCTGGAAACCGACTTCGAAGACTGAAGGCCTGTCAAGGTCAAAGATAATTTCTAGGAAAATACCACATGTACCACATGTTTTACATCTATACCACATACACCTACAAAAATAGGAAAAAAAACAAAATAGTGTCTAACTAATAGCACAATTAACAGGTGAAGGTCATGTGAAGGTCAAGATCAATTCAAGGTCGCGGTATGAAACAAATTTTCTGTTTGTGTTGTGCTATATATTTGGAGGTAAGACGTCATCCAATTATTAATTTGAATGATTATTTTGTAATGTATTGTCAGTGTGTGGCGAAAAAAGGCAAATATGGGGGTAGGGGCAGGGCTCAATGAATAACCATCAACATTTTGAAAATCTAAAGGATGAGAAGATGTCACCTGGCATTTTGTGACTTCGTGTGACCCAGTAGTGGTAACCAAAGCTTAAAAAAACATATACAATAATGTCAGATGAACGCATGATCTGCTGGACTTACTATCATAATCAATCGTAGAGAATGTGGTAGTGAATCTGATGACTCGGACCTCGATAAAGGTTCCACTGCCTAGCCTTCTGGGTGAAACGTGGCAGGGCCAAGGTACTGGAAAATTATGATTATTTGTTGTACTAATACTAACACATATCCTGGTAATATTAGTATAGATATATATTCTAATGGTGACGAATGGGATAAAGAAAAAAAATGAAAATTAAGTGCCAGCACAGTAGTGGTCCGTACTTGCTATATAACACTCCCTCCCCTCGCAGATTAAGGTAATTACACATGAAAAGTACTTTTTTTATGGCGGTAAATGGTCAATTATACCGTGCAGAAGAATGTTGGTTACCATATGAGTCATGTATATGCTGACGTAAATTTCCTGCAAGGGTTCAGCGAACTGGCAATTTATAGTGACACTCCCTACATGTTCTGTGACAATGCCAGTGTCCCCTTTCTATGTGGTCAATATCCAGGTGCATGTAGGCAAACAATCTTGTCAGGCTGTTCCATTCATAAGTCAGCTCACCATCTATATCCGGAGCATTTCATGATAACAGTTTGTCAGGGACGGGACATTTTGGAAATTTTAAATCTTTTAAATTAAAAAAAAAAATGTTAAATTTACCAATTGCCTGCATATGTGCAATAAATGAGGTATTGTGAACATATTCGTACAAGTTCGAATATTTTTCTATGCTAATAGCAGATGTTTTTAGGACAAAGACTGCGTGTCATGGACGGGGCAAGCTACGGATATAGCTTTTAGAAGCTGCCACATGTGCTGAAAACTCTGTGAAGTTTGTGAGTGTTTAGACAAACTATAGGTTCAGATGATTACAAATATTATTTGTTCACATAAAACACCACTGTAAAGTCCAATTATTGAAAAGAACTTGTTTTACCATCAGAGGTTTGCTGATTGAAAAGAACTTGTTTTACCATCAGAGGTTTGCTGATTGAAAAGAACTTGTTTTACCATCAAAAGTTTGCTGATTGAAAAGAACTTGTTTTACCAACAAAAGTTTGCTGTCACGGATGGGGCACACTTGTGTGTCGCAGACGGGACAGTTGTGCCCACCTTCATAATCTGTTACGTACAGGCATGAAATGCCATGCTGGAAAGGTAATATACTATGGAACAGAATATATATATATATATATATATATATATATATATATATATATATATATATATATATATATATATAAATGTCTATATTTAAATTAATATATACAATCAGAATTTTATTACAATTGTGATACAGCTGTACCTCCTATGAAAACCACCTCTTGTGAGAGGTCGTACGTTTTTGAAGGCCACTTATTGAAGACACTTGATCGTATTGTGCCTGTATCAGTTATATCTGCATTTTAAACCCACCTGCAGTCTTTTGAGTAATATGTACCACTGCACATGAACCTTTTATTTCAGGAGAATAAACAAACAATGTAATTACCACAGAGAGCTTGCCTGCTGGATCTGAAATGCCCGAGTGAACGACCTGAATACCCCATTTTTATGCCTCGTTTTCACAAACTTATCCTTAACACTTTACAATAAAATTTACATCATAATAAAGCTAAACCTCTTATTTATTACTGTGGTGTTGTTATTTTCATTGATATGCATGTTATATATTGAGCGGGATGTGAAAAGGTGACATTTTCAGTGCTTTCACACTTTTTTCGCGTGTGTGGGCAATGGCCATGTTTCGGTCAGCGTTATTTTCCGACTGAGTGATTAAATTCAAAATTGCCATCGACAGAAGAACAGATTCTAAGCTTTTCGTATAAAACACCTACGGAACGCGTACCCCCAGATGAAGATTACAAAAAAATAAATTGAAAACTTTGAAATAAAATTTCAAAATGTTAGAAAAATAGTCCATGATAAATTTTTATATGGTTAAAAGGTTATTTTTAGCAGAAGAATGTGAAAAAAAATTAAGTTTGTACTATGCACTGCAAAAATACGCCGTTAGTTTTTGTAACTGGCTCAGCTTGCCTAAAGCGAGCAAGGAGTTCCGCCATTTTTTCGTGTCGCCGGCGACACTGCACAGAGCGTCAACACGGATCACACGTCCGAAATCCCCCCCAGACAGTTAAGTCTGAGATCGGTACGTTTTATCAAGTATACATTAAACAATATTCTGGTGACTTTTCAGAGAAACCTTTCCTTATTTTAGCGAGAAATTTTAGTCTGAAGTGTAACACGTGTAATTGCATTGACTCGATTAAACTGATAAATCGGCACCTCGTCAACTTCTGCGTCGTTTTACGCACCATTTAGATTGAATTATGCTTCTAAACAAATAACTTTTATTAAAAGAAGTGTTATAAATACTGTAGGCATCAACTTGTATCAGAATACGATGATTTTATTGACAAAGCGGGTCTTCAAAAATTTTTGGGTCGATGAAACATATAAAATCCAATATGGCGGATGTGCGATATCGCGATGTAAACAAACCTAACGGTCACAGATCGCACTCCCTTTTTTGTTGGATTTTTGTGAACTCTTCGCAGTAAATTAAGCTTTAAATACCGGCAGTCTGCTGTTGTTTCATGTCCAAATGAAATTCAATGTTTTAATATGACATTTCGGATAAGGTGTGACGATGAAGTTTGCAGAGTTGTGCTTTTATAGTTAGTTTTGAAATTCAAACTTGCAGCTTTTTTTTGTAAATATGCTGAACATTTTTTAAATATTTCTCTTGCTTTGGAGACAAAAACCTTCATCTGACGTTTATACAATAAATACTTGGTCTTGGCAGTGGTACCATTTCCTCCGCACCCCCAACCCCACCCCCTCCACCAACCAACCAAAACAAAACTGCGCAAAGTGAGATAATGATTATTCTAATACGCCTTTGGCTTCATATCTGTTGGATAATTTTTATAAATACATTATACCCATACACATGTGGCAAAAACTTCTTAGTGGTACCACCCCCCTCCCCCCCCCAAAAAAAAAATAATAATAAAGAAGTGGGAACTTCGCGACATGAAATATTGGATTTTAGATTTGCCTTGATATTTATGTTGGAGATTATCCCAGGTCTGGGTACAATTTGTGTTTTGGAATCGGTTAAGCACGTTTTACTACACTGATGCAAAATAAATAGCTCTACATACATGCTACAAAACAAGACTTGCTGGGCATTGATTTCATATTCATCACAAAATTGCTATGTGATAGCAATTAAGCACCTGTTGTGCGTTGCCAAGTAGTGCAGTATGGTAAAATATATAAATGTATTTTGTTTTTGTTTCAGATGATATGAAGAGGCCAGATTGTTTAAAGATGTGTTTTTAGCCAAGGGGAGGGGAAGCCGTCCCAGCTTTCCAAGTCTTAAAGACGTTCGGTACACCGCGATATGCGCAACCATTTATGGTCCAATGCCTCTGTACAGTTACAGCTGATATTTGTCGATACCTGCACTAGCTGCTGTTCGCTTTTCCTATTTTGCACAGTTCCGTTTGCGAAATATGGATTGTTTACGAAGAGTGAAAAGGAAAAAGGGGCGGTTTGTTAACAAATGCCAAAACAAAGGACTAAATGCTTTAAAACAAGGCAGAATACGTCTGAACACGGCAGTGGTAGACCAAAACGCATGTACACAATCAGCGAACGCTGACCAAGCCACCGTCGAAAGTGCCACGCCCCCCCCCCCCCCATGCCACATGCACATGTAAACACTGACAGTTATAACTGGGACGAAGGTCCTAGAATTGTGGAACTAAGTGTACTTGCCGATAATCTTGCATGCGAGGAATGCAAAAAAAAGTGTCCCTAGAAAACACAGAATCAGAAAAACGATATGGCTTGGCCAGTGTACTTTACATTTCTTGTGTATGTGGTACGATAAACGCTGTCCCAACTGGGGGGTGGGGGGGGTGGGGGGGGGGTGGGGGGGACCACAGTAATACCCCAGCATCAAAAGGTGGCACAGGCATATTTGATAATGTGCTGCCTGTGTTACCATTCGACAATGTATTGAGGCAACTATAATTTTGATATTCTTATTTTTACCTCTTTTTCCACATTGGTGTATTGCACTATGGACAGAATCTAAAAATGTTTGCTTCTTCTCAGTAAAACTATGAAAGTATATATTATGACTGCAATATAAAATTAACGACGTACTGCCGTTTATTTAACCTACATACATGTATATTGATATGGTATCGAAGTTAGACAATGAATGGATACTTTGTACCTATGAACTTAGAACAAATTAAGTCAATATTGCATGAATTCTTTGTACAATTGCGGAAAAAATAGCACCGTATGATATCATTTTTTGTTAATCAATGAGATCAGTGCATATTTTGGAAACCCCCTACAATTTTTCAGGGATTTGTAAATATTTTTTCTATTTCAAACTTAAAAAATAATGTGAGCACTTATACATTTTTGCAAGACGAGATGAATTTAAAGTCACATTCCAGCATGTTTTGTCTACATATTTGTTATTAAAAGGCTTGATATACATTGCATACACCCATGTTAAGTTATTTTATGCATATTTTTGCATCCTTAATTTATTTTCTTGGCTTTTACCCACATATATAATGTTTGCTATAAATTTCTTTAGTCCTTACATGTAGCGCCACCTAGCGACAAAAGTAGCACCGTGACATGCCAATTTTTGGCTTGCATTTTGTTTCAAATGCCAATATCTTGGTTCACACCAAAAACCAGAGATTTCTAAATTCTTTTGACCAGTGTACCGAACGTCTTTAAGATGCAAGTCAAAAACCGACAACTGTTGTAGTTGTACCACATGCGCGAGTCATCAGGGTCTTCCTGGGACCAGGTTGACCAGTGGCTAGGTAGGTTTATTTCCCGCCTATCCCAGGACGAAAGCTAGTCATCTGGGTGTGCAGTTTTTGTGTTTTGTTAAGTATTGAGTATATATATATATATATATATATATATATATATATATATATATATATATATATATATATATATATATATATATATATATATATATATATATATATATACATATATATATACATATATATATATATATATATATATAGGCAGTGAGATTACAAATCAATGAATGTTGCTTATCAAAACGAGAAAGAAAGAAAGAAAGAAAGAAAGAAAGAAAGAAAGAAAGCAAGCAAGCAAGCAAGGAAAGAAAGAAAGAAAGAAAGAAAGAAAGAAAGAAAGAAAGAAAGAAAAAAAGAAAGAAAGAAAGAAAGAAAGAAAGAAAGAAAGAAAGAAAGAAAGAAAGAAAGAAAGAAAGAAAGAAACAAGGCCTCCCCTGTCCAAAATAAGAAAAGAAAAAAAACATGGATAGGTTCAGGCCAAAATTATTTTAGATTGAAAAAAAAGTATATTTATTTGGATGTGAATAAATTTATCTCAAACAAATTATAAAAAGTGTACAAGACTTAGGTATATGTTTGTTGCGTTCATATTATTAAACTATGAAATTATATCAACTGGTAAATATGTGAAATTAATTTTCTGTGTCTTTCTTTTCAGGACCACAGAGCAAACCAGCCGGCTTGACCCACAGTGTTGTCCAGGATGTGGATTTCCAGCTGGTGCAGTGTGCCAGGGGTGATGTGACAGAGGGACTTCTTCGAGAGCTATCAATATAATATACATCAGAACTCTTTAAAATAGTTAATTTAGTATGGCCACGAATGTTCAGTGCAAGCCAACTAAAAACAGAGATTTCAAGGATAAAGGCAAAACCCAAAAACTTCTAAAGCACTCTTACAGTAATAATAAAGCAGAATTGTGTTCACGAGAAACATTGTGCCAAAATCAAGAAGAGGTAAATACTCAAGTCGAAAAAGAGACTGTTGGCCAGGTTTTGTCTGAGGTATGTACAAAAAATAGACAGGGAGCTGCATAGAAGGAAGGTATGAACATGGATAGCCATTTACAGAGAGTGTTGAAATGTGTGTTATGAAACTAATTGGTGAGTTGCATATCCAGGGGCAAAAGTTGGTGCTGTCATGCAAAGTGTGTCCAGTTGGTTGTTCAATTAAACTGTGGAGTCATTACCACCTGCAGCAAAAGTAACGTCAATGGCAGATCTAAGGCTCCTATTCTTGCTAAAAATCAGGAAGCGGAGACACTTGTTGAGTCAGAACATTTTGATTTGCACGGGGATGGGACCACATACACTTGAAATGAAATGGTTGACCATCAAGTATCTTTGAACTAAGGTGAAACTCCCCCTGTAGGTTTTGTTGCAGTGGAGGATAGTGTTACTCTGTTGGATAAAGCAGTCATAATGATGGAGGAATTGTCTTTTTTTTCTGCAGAGGATGCTGCAGAAAATCAAGAAAGGATGTTTAAAGACATTTTGAAGAAAAGGAAACAATGAGAATTAAAGTAAATGTACTTAAACACATCAATTGAAGAGTTTTACTATTGTCTCTGATTATTTCAAAATTCTTGTTTATGTGAAAATCATTAGGTAAATTAAATGAAAAAGGAACCATGACCCTCACATTCCTGAAGACTGGGCTCATTTTTAAAGGGATAAAAGTTTTGCAGTGAGTGTTACCTCTTAGTCTCTGAATACATTACGGCACAAAAATTTTGGAAAATTTTATGGTGATACTAATAGCCTACAACAATACACCATTATCCCTTGCGAAGGGGATTTGGGAGGCCATTTAATTAAGTAAAATTAATTTGCATACTGTTACACTAATTAATCTGTTACATGGCTAAGGCCAAATTAAACCGTTTTGCAGTATGAAATAGAGTGAAACTGGTAGAGAAATTATCATAAGGTCGAATTGTAGATAATTTTGGAATTTGTATATTTTCTGTAAATTTACATGTATATGTCAGTAATGTATGTTTCTTCAACTAAATGTGCATATTTTTCAATATATCATGTATGTTGTATGAATATTGCAAAACAGCAGTCAAGGTAAGGAAACTGTGTGACAAATTAGAAGATTATCTAAGTGTATCAGTGAGTTTTGGTGAATATTTCACTATGTAGGAGATTTTGCCTTTCTTCTATTTATAGATTATTTAACTTGTGGTGCTTAATTTGCTTAATGCTGTCATTTGTGAATCAACTAAATGATTATAACAAAAAGTAGTCTTAAGGAACATGGTAGGGTGAAAGAAATTTTGAGAAAAAAATGATTAGTTTTACTATAGTGTCATTATGTTCTTGAGTCAATATTTTACATCATTTATTTATGCAAATTTTAAATTTGAATTTGCATGTTGGCAACACTTGTGGATCATCTGGATTATTAATTAAAATTAAAGTATTAAACAGTATGAAGCAGTGTAAAAAATTAGTGAAATAATCTTTGTTAGTTAAGTTTTGGTGAATTTTTCAGTATTTTACATTTTCTTCTAATTTCTTGTGTCAGCTAATTATGCATATTTTCAAAGCTAATTTGCATGTTTTTATCAGTACATTAGCTGCTTTATCATTATATCAGTTCACAGCCGTTATTATGATGAAACAGTGTAAGAAATTTGGAAAAGTTGTGAGTGTTTCTCTAAATTTGGTGGCTTTTTGAACATGTTGGATTTTCTGTCATTTTTCCGCGTTTTGCGGACATTGTTAATTTTGAAGATTTTTTAAATTTTGAGGATAAATATCTATAAATCTATTACAGCCATATTCTTAAAAAAATAGGCATGTTATATGGATCATTTTATAATTATAACAACATTTGTGGGCTGTTTGCTTGTGTATATCTTCTTCTGTAGTGCCCTGAAAAAGGAGAAAAATGCTACAACTGTGCATAAATCAGTGGCAAAATGGAAATAAGAGTGATTTTGTGAGCACATAACAGTGAAATGCAACGTATTGCAGTGCCTTTTATCATATATAATAAAACTTGGTTGTATAATGAAGACAGGTTATGCTTATTTGTTTCTTGGGGGGTTCCTTCTCTGTATATGGTACCATGAAGTTGGGTTTTTGTCTCATTATTGAAAATCCTGAAAAATGTTTAAGTCCAACTGTTATAAAAAATCGTTAAAAATTAATAAAAAATCACCTGTTGGTCTGATTTCAATGAAATAAACACTGTTTTCTCTCTTTTTGAGAGCTCCCTTATTTGAAATAAGTTTAAAGTCTGTTGCAACATTAAAAAAACATCTCTGTGGTACCTATTGAACAGCAGAATTTAATTTGACTTTATGTCAACAGATAAGAATATTTCGGCAAATATAGTACTACTGTAGCTTCAATCCACAATTGACAGGTTAGTTCATGTCCACTAACATTTTGAAAAGCCTATTTGTGCTGTTGACCTGTCTAAATCAAATGGGTAGAAAAGTACAAAGAAAAAAAACGACAAAGAAATAATTTGCTCTCCAGAAGTCATTTAATCAATTTCACTATTGACAGATAATGCACTTCATTCACAAGTTGTCTTTATGTCACAGGAACATATATACTGTCCTTTGGGTCCAGTTTTTGTTTTATATTTGTTACATTTTCAATTATATGATTACTGTCCATCAATGCTTTATCCTCATTCTTGGCGAGCATGATTGACTTTACTTGATAGGCTTAAGTAGATTAGCATGGGCAGACAGTGAGGTGTGAAAGCATTGTTGTGGCCATGGCAGTAACAACAAGCACCCAGGCAAAGGGAACTGGGAGATCAAGTTATGTTAGCAAACAATGCAACACTTTTGTTATCATTGTCACTTAATTGTTTTTGTGTACTCAACGGATTAGTTTGGTCTGCAGACTCAGACAACTTGACTTTTTAAGAAATCTTGCTGAAAAAATAACTAAACTTGACTTTTTTCTCTCGTATTTATAATCTAAGGCTATATGTGCGAGATTTTATTTAATTCTTTTCTGGCCCATGACAAAAATGTCTTGCCCATTGCAAGGTATGATTTTTGTATGTGACACATAGTTTGCTAGTTGAGCAAGCCATAATATAAAAATACAAAGAGAAACAACCTGAGTGGTTATTTGTGAATTGTACATATATCCTGATTTATTGGTGCCATTGTATCATATATCGGATGCTGCAGACAATTATATATATTGATAAATGTATCAATGATTGATCACTATACCGGTATATAAAATTTGAGTGCATGAGAGACAAACTGATCAGGTAAGACTATTTTACTATAACTAAAAGAAATGTATGCAAAAATATGTAATAGTCTCTGGAACTATGCATACTATAAGGTACTCTTTGATAGAAACACGTATGTCCCGTCCGTGACAAAAAAGTCCTGCCTGTGACAAATTATGATTTTAATATTTTGATATTAACAGGTGGCAATCTTATTTATATTTGTCACATTGAAAAGCTTTCGTAATGACTACAGAGAATATAGAATAACTTGTTATTCTTACCATTATAAATAAATAATTAAACTTTTGAATGTCATTTTTCATGGGTGGGACATTATTGTAAATAGACAGGCTGGTTATTAATCATTATTACAAACTAATCAATTATTCGATAGTGCATGATAACCAAGGTTGCCATGTTACTATGTCCCAAGGAATAAAATTCACA
Source organism: Hermodice carunculata (assembly GCA_964020975.1). NCBI lineage: Eukaryota > Metazoa > Annelida > Polychaeta > Eunicida > Amphinomidae > Hermodice > Hermodice carunculata. Next base: position 31,325,586 of record OZ026619.1, read on the forward strand.
CAACATTATCTTTATTATAGACATATACTTTAAAATGTTTACTTTTCCATGGAATTCAGTGGGGTTTTTTTGTTTTTTTGTTTTTTTTTCAATTTTTTTTTTGTTTATTTGCTTTGTTTTTTGTTTTGTTTTGTTTTTTTGTTTGTTTTGTTTTTGTTTTTTGGTTTTTTTTTTGTTGTTGTTTTTTTGCTATGTGCAAATTTATGTTCTGATACCTGTATCCCTGTTATCATGGTATGTACATCCATGTCCCCAACTCCTTCAAATATTACCCAAAGCTACATAAATATGCAGATTTTCATAAATCATTTAAAATTGCAGGATTTAGTGCAATAGATGCAGCAAAAAAAAAAAAAATACCTGTGAGCCAAACTTGAGGCATAAATATGTATTGCAAGGGCACCATTTACGAACTTTTTGCAGCGCACAGATCATCTGGCTGACTTTCAGCTAAATATCCAGCAAAAACACCCTACATAACAATGGATAAATATTAACCTAGCATATGATGAATTAGCTCAATAGGTGAAGCTTTGCTTATTAAAGCAGAGCTTAAATATTAATAAAGAAAACATATTAAACCAAACATAATTACTAAATTTGTATTATAATCTAAGGTCAGATACGAATAATTTGGCTCGACCTTGAACTACTATCCATCTTATTAGCTGGTAGCTCACTATGGTGCAACCACCTGCCAGTGTATAGCTGAAGTAGAACTAAACTGGGGCATTTTATTCAGTCCCAGTGATTATAAAATAATAGTTACACCTAGATACCTGTACAAATCTGGGGATTTGCTAACAACTGTTGTACCCACAGACATCTTGTCCCAGAATTGCAAAACAAACACCATATAGAAGCGTACTCCTCACCATGAAAGTCTCCAAAAAGTCACACTGTGTTTTGTTGTCCTCTCTGAGTTAATGTAATAAAATAGTGAGTTCAGTTTTTAATAATTGAGGAAATACTGCCAATTGCTGGTCAAACACTGTAATGAAGGTGCTGGCTGCAGCCCGTGCATCGTCATAAATAACGCTGAGTGTCAATGAGCGGCTGGTGGCGGCAGAGCTTAGTGCCGTCAACCACCGGTAAAATGTGTCTTACGCTGTTGAACAGTTTTACTAGTGCAAGAAAGAAAGAAAGAAAGAAAGAAGGAAAGAAGGAAGGAAGGACGGAAAGAAAGGTTGATCGACTGTGGATAAGAAGCAATGACAGCCAACAAGACAGGATGACTCTTGTCAAGTAACTATTATCCAGCTTTCAACTATTTAATCAATGTAGGAAATAAATCAAATTTATTAGAAACAAGACTGCAGATCAAACATATCGTTTCTATAAGTCTGAAGACAGGTTACGCATTTGGTACTCAACATCGTTCATACACACGACAGATTGGTGAAAATTTGAAATGTAAATCGCTCGATTTCAAATGCCAAATAGTTACATATATCGTTGACTGCATTAGATGTACAAGTTGTATTTTAAATAGTGAGACATTTGGCTTGCCATGTGTAAGGTAACTGTTATATTCCATGATTATATTACCTGGAGTCCAATGACAAGACCCATCACTGTATATAAGCACACCAAAGTGGTCTTCTTCTCGCAAATAAACATTGTCCGCGCTGGAAAAAAGTAATGCATGTGACAATTTTGTTACTTGTATTTATTTTTATTGTGTAACCATTGGCTCGGTTAGGCCATAAAAGGTAAATCTAAATTGAATTGAACTGTAACTATCTTTAATTATAAGAGCAGAAATGCACTTTTTCCAATAGATTCTAAGATCAGTTTCAGTAACTTTTTCCATTGGACGCTGTTGTCAATTGAAAAGTTATGATCAACGGTGTTAAATTGTGTATAATGCAAAGGTTTTTGATACAGTTTAAAACATGTTATTTGCAGAAAATGTTAGGTAAATAAAAGACATCGGTGTACCTGTTTTCTAGTGATATTTTGGGGACCCACAGTTGGTTTGGTGAAACTATGGTAGATTGCAAGTTGCCATAGTGAAACGAATCCCACGCTAACCTTGAATCCCACCAGATCTACAATACCAGCCAAAATATCCAGTATTACTCGCGCTGTAAAAGTAATGTATATTAAAGATTTATGTTTTATTTTAAGGAATCGATAAAACGACTAACGGTGGTATATCAACATATGCGGTTGCATTTAATCTTTCAGTTAATTTCATTATAAAAATGCATTGAAATATGCTATATTTTTGTACTTACACGTTAAGCAGTCAATATCTGCTCTCAATGCCTTATTGGTACAAATCCGTCAGTCCATGGCCACAAACAATTTACTGAAAGCCTTTTAATAACCAATTTGAAAACAAATTGGCTAACTGAGGAACTATCAAGGTGTGACGACTCAATAGGCTTAAAGTGACTGGAGGAAGGGGGGGGGGGAGGATAGCATTTCGCCTGGCAGCATCACAATTTTCAATGGACACGCTGTAAATTTTTCTTGTATTGTACGACACCAGCCAGAGTTTTTGATCTTTGAAAAACCCGGTTTGCTGAAAAGTTTTCCCGCCCGGTATTTTTCGTGAAACAGAAAAACTGGGTCATTTTGTGTTTGCAATGATATTTTTATGCCCACATTGCCATTTTGGGTCAAATTCCATTTTTTTTTTTTTTTATACATTTTCTATCATATGCTGAAATTACTGTTCTAGAAATATACACTCAGCCCTATTTCAAATGTGGACTCAAGTGCTAAAAATATAACGTCTTATCCTGACAAGGATGATTTGATATTTCCTTCTCCTATCTATGTATACACGATTTCTCTATTTATGCTGATCGAGACCACTTTTACTTACTGCAGTAAGCCATCCGTGGACTGTAACATGCTCTCTCCCTTTACCCTGGAAAATCACATATGTGCCTGTATTATTACACTAAATGTTAATTCATAGCGTTAGCGAGCACAATACACTTACATAGCAATTTATGATTTTAATATCAGTTCTTGTGATTACTATTAATCGGTTTGTGGGAAAATATTGGCAATTGTTGAATCTTTAGGAGAGGAAAAAATATTAACTTCATGTGCAGAAACAAGTTGGTTTTATGAGATGTGCTCAGAATTATCGCCTTGCTACTGAACACCTTTATAATGAAACAGGGGGTGGTATCTGAGAAGTTCTTCTCCCGCTTCTGGATGATGCAAAGACATTTTACAATAAACATTTTAGTATAGGCATTTTAACAAAAGCTGGTTTTGTGGTACAATTAAGAGAGACATCAACTGCATGGTTCTTTCCATTTTTTCATTTTATGTGTAAAATATATATACATACAAAATTATGAATTTCTCCCGATTCTTACATTGATTTTAAAAAGAAAGAAGTTCCCGGTGTGTGTGTGTGTGTGTGTGTGTGTGTGTGTGTGTGTGTGTGTGTGTAACAGATTTATGCCAAGTTTGTATTGCGTAGTCTTCAATCTCTTCCAACTTTCTTGGCATGATTGCTTCAATACCAAATTCAAATAACCAAGATATTACGTGTCTCTTCCAATTACATGGAGTACAATGCCCCATTTGTAGCAATATTGACTAACTTAGCTTCGGGAAACTATGATGCTCCATGTCAGGAATATTACACCAAATTTAATACGTCGTAAATCATATTTCACAAAAAGAGCATAGTCTTCCACATGTCGAAAAGCTGCTATATCCGGTGATCCGTAGGCATAACAAGCCAATGTTTTTTTCATATGCCCATGTTTCTGTTGATACACGCTCAAAAACCTGAACTTCCTGAATAGAAGTGGTGCAATCCTTCAGTAAAAATATATAATACACTCCTGTATGGTGACTTCCCATGTTTGTGCACAAAATGCCGCTATATTCTTTCTCTGTCTAGGATCAATTCACCCTTACCGTTTACCCACTTCTACAAACATGAAAAATCAATAGCCGACATGCCATCAAATACTTTAAAAAAAGCATAGGATATTGAAGTTCATACCATACATTGATGGCCAAAAGACACTGTCAAGTGACGTCATTCTGCCTCACAATATAGTGTTTAAAGGGTTCAATAAAAAAATCCATACTTCCGTGGTAAAAAATGTCGGTTGATAGCCACGAACACTCAAACCAAAAATAAATGTCAAATGTACTTTAATTTGCTGCTTCATAGCTCACGATGTCTATAATTAGAGCATTAGTATAACTGTTATCATGCCTCTAGTGGACACAATATTGGGTTCCAAATCATGACATGGATACCAATTTTTGCACACCGTGTGCGCAGAAGTTAATTTTTGTAAAAACATGGCAATACAGCTATCATAGAAGATGAAAGATGCACACAAACAGTATTTGGTTATTGATGTTTGAGTATGTCAAAAAAATTTACTGTTTCATTGTCATTGCCTGAAGCCACGCCCCTATTCTAGCGCCGATGAGCCAATCAGTAGATTGGACAGATCGAGACTTGTATTCCATTTAACATAGGTGTGCACGAAACAAGTGGAAGTTGTTCAAATTTTATATTTAGTATCGCAAGGCATGCTGGCCCATACATTCCGTGAACATTGTTTATCCCTAGTTGGACAATAACTGTGAACCCGCAAGCACGAGCAAGGAATGACGTATTTCATTCACACAAAATAAATGTATTGTTCTTGTTATGTCCATCCTAGGGCGGAACCGGTGTGAATCAAATAGCATTGTGTGTTGAAGAAATAATACAGTGCAATAAATCACTTCTTTCTGTCGCAATACTATTCAGTCCAGCAATCCTATCTGTTCTAGACAACAATATTGCTGCGACGTACTGCAACTATGAAGGTTTCTTTTCCTTGCCCTCTGGGAGCTTCGTATTAGGCGTACACTTAGTGTCATGAATAATATTTTCTTTTCAGTACCAAAAACTACATTGGGGGCTCTTTTGGTTTGGCAAGATTTGGGGCACAGTATCGAAATAATGGAAAGGAAAGATATGAAGAGTCAAGATTCCCCCCTGCATAATAGACATGCACGTGTTCCACATAATATATTGGAAATAAGCCTATGCGTCAATTTGAATGTAAAAATACAACACAAATTATGCAAATACTTTTTATCGCTTGTACAATTGTTTATCATATAACCAAAGTATGTGGCGCATTCGTTTGAGCAGACATACTCAATTTAGTTGTATTTTCGTAGGATAAAAAAAACTTAAATTTATAAACAGGAAGTAGTCATTCTATTCGTAAAAACGTACTTACCAAGCTGCACACTCGAATAAGATCAAAACGAAGAGTCACTTGCACTGGTTGGGAAGAATTTTGAACTGGTCTAATGTGCCTGTTGTATTTAGTGAAAAGATCTTGAAGTAACCGATCTTCGTCAGAATAATTACTGCTCACACCTAGAATTAAATCAGCGTACAATTTCATCATCGTTTTCAGTATCGCAGAAATTCGCATCATTTCACACATTTCGAGGCCTTGATCGTCCGCTTAACATTAAATGACCACGATTGATGAAGGTGGATGAATTTTAAAACAGGGTCATAAGACACAAATTGAAAATAAAACAATGCTACACGAAACTTAGCTCCCATGAAATACATAACGCATTCCCTTGGGACAACTGACATAGTCTTTTCAAGAGCTCAGAATGAAAATGAGGGAGACCATTTTCACCTAACCTAAACATTGCTGCTGCAATGATACTGCTCTGGCACCCGTAAATGAACATAAGGTCATAGGGCGGAAATCCACTAAATGGCTACGACTAAAAATGACCAAGAGGGGGTCACAGCCTAACAAATATGCAAAAAAGTAGGATTTGCCATTGTAACCTAGCAACTTTGTGGGAACTTATGTCAAGCAATAAATGTCTGTCCTCGCTTGTTTGCGTTCAACATCGAGCAAGCTACAAACAAAATTCAGTTTTCTGCATAAAAAGTGCCTCTTGTAATAAGACGATATGCTCTTGAGCTCTTTCTGCCCAATGAAACAGGAAGTATATATTCAAGTTCTCCCAAATACATGGATGCATTAAATCACAGGAAATTATATATATATATATATATATATATATATATATATATATATATATATATATATATATATATATATATATATACATATAATTATGAATGTATGTATATAGATATTTTGATGCATATCTTTGACAAAATGGGAGACTATTACACTGGTCTCTTTATAAAATTGGATAGGTTTAAAAAAATGGCTTGCACCCTATCGTACACATGTATGTCCGCAACACATCATCGACAAAATCATGGGCATATTCAATTTTCATATTCTTAAAACCAAAGAGATAATCTGAACAGTTTCAATTCACTTGTTACAGAAGAAGATGTTACATACCTTTACAGATCGACATGAGCAGAATATGAAGTAGAAAATGTAGATCCATGAAATAAAAACCGAGTCGTACTATTCAAGGTATAAAAATAGCTCGTCTTCCTCAGCTGATGAGATACTTGCTATATGCATCCAGAAATGCACAGACAACAAAACCGTTACCACAGTAACATACAAAACATAACCCTTTGATTTCTAGGAGCAGCGCGCAATATTGATTTATATCCACGAATGCATCTTCATCAAAGAATAGTCTTCCGTGCACGGAACTTGATAACCGCTAAAGAGATGGTATGTGTCAAACAAACGAATGTTACACTATAACAGGCTCATTGCAGTTTAAATTGTGACCGTAATTCGCAGTGACAAGGAAAATATCTTGTAAACATGAACAGAACAAGCGGTTAGTGGTGTTAGTCGGGCTTTGAACGCCACACCCTAGGGGTATGCGCCCTCCCCCAATGTTGCATATTGTACTAAAATGGCTAGACTAAAAACGTTTTGTTTCTATGTTATTCTCAGTGATGTGTTGATGGCGTGGAAAGAGAGATTCCTTTAACCAGACACAACTCTTTGTACAACAATAATTTTGAACGTATGCTGGTAATCTGCATGCTGGCTGGGAGCAGGGGCCTGAATCACCGAACATTTTTCTTTAATTTTCTTATCGTGGTGTCTTTGGCAAGCAATTCAGTGTAAAATTTATACATATCTCAGATGCTGTAAACATGTGTAGTGCAAATGGATGTTTTGTGAAAACAAAAGAGCATGTAATTCCTAGAAATCTGTCCAGGTGCTCACCAAGGAAATGTGTTAACAAGCGCATTATTCGGATGCGTCAGAAAGGATGCCAGGAAGGGGTCCGTTGCAAGCCTTTACCTGAGGTAAGAAACTTCCTAAAGTCAGAAAGATGGTTGTTCAATTGACGTATACTAGTATCATCTCTTATGATCGCTCAATATTTACCAACCTTGGCAATATTGAAGGCAGAACAAACAGGAAACCTCCATATGACTTAGCTATAAGCAATAAGAGTCGTCATCGCAGACCAAATGCGGTATTGCGGGGGAAACAGGCCTTAATACAATGCTGATGATGAAGGGATTCACTGTGATGTTGTTTGGTGCTAGACTCTCGTGCTGACGTTGATCGCAGCTTTCACATACAGCTCAAGGAGTGTGGTCGCAGTGACAAATAGAGCAGAAAATTTGCTGCAAAGCAACTATGTCTGTGTGCACATATATATATATATATATATATATATATATATATATATATATATATATATATATATATATATATATATATATATATATATATAAAATTTGCTGCAAAGCAACTATGTCTGTGTGCATATATATATATATATATATATATATATATATATATATATGGGAAAGTTGTTGCCTTGTACATTCCAATTCAAAGTTGGAAAAGCGATATGACAGAAAACATAAAATTTAGGGAAAAAGTCGATGGGAAATAAGGTTCTTGCATGAAAAAAAATCACAGAGTGCGAGACAAAAGAAAGAGAGAGTTTTGGATGAAACAGAACGTCAAGTATCAGCAAACAAACAAGAATTGGTCATGTAGTGAGAAGCTGTAGCTAGTTCTCTAGAGTCTGTAACGTCGATTCATTTATGGATCAATGTGGACTCCACAAAATGGACTGATGACAAATTGTCATCATCAAAGTTTTACGTCTGACATGAGTGTAAACAATAAATCCTAGTGACGGACACATATATGTTACAGAATTCTGATGACGGACCATGGCCTGTTGTTTGTATGGTATGTCACAAATATGTACAAATCTGCCATTGTTGCTCCAAATTTGCATTATGTTCATTTCACTGATAGGGCCACACAGATACTGTTCAGAGATTCTAGCTTTTGTGGCGTCTTCAGTGCTCAGTTCTAGGCAAAATTGATGATGGACAAACAGTACATCTATACATAACAGCTTTAAGATAGATATTCAACATTTAAATTTTGCAAGTCCGCCTAATAAGTGTAAACTTCGACTACATTGTTCATGATTCACAGGGTGTGCCTTCAAAACAAACCTCTGAATTGAAGTTTGAATCACAACTCTCCCTGCAATACTTTTGATGATATTCAACATGTAACTTTTCAAGTGCCCCTTATTAAAATAAATTAAAATTTTACAAATTGTGTTTGTAGTTTATTGCATTTGCCTACAGCAAAAACCAAATTGAATATTTTGAAGTTGGAATGGTAACTCTACCTATAATAATTTAAAAATATTCAAAATTTTAAACTAATGTATTGTCTTTATTTACCCAAATTAGAATTCTACAACTTTGGTTTTGTTTGTGGTGCGCCTACATCACAAACCTATATATTGAAGTTGTAAAGCCATTTCTATCCATTAGAGTTTTGAATATATTCAACATTTAAATATTCAAATGACCTTAATTTGCATAATTTTAAAGCTGTCACCCCTGTTTATAGAAAGACAAGACTTTATGTATGGAGGTATAGTCATGTCATGTTTGGAGTTTTTATGTATAATTGTCTGCAAATAAAATGTCGAAATCTGCTGGTAACCAAAGAGAGAAAGAATTCACAGAAAAAAAGAATGTCTGTGTTGGTGCACAGACTTAATGCAGAATTCATAGCAAAAAATAATAAACATTTTGCTACCTTTCATTATTATGTTAATTTAGAGATACGTTTGTCTTTAACTTATAGCTTTAATGAGAGAAACATTTCACCCTTACTTTTCCCGGTAGTAAGCTATGAATTCAATGAAATTACGCTTGTTATTTCGATATATGGCAATTATAAACCTGTTTCCCTTTTAATGACTTTGATCATAGCAATTTAAGTTAAATCCGATATTTATGTACGAAACTTCCTCATCGTGTTAAGCTTTATTGATGGGAAGTAAACCTGGTAGTTTCTTTCCGGTAAATGTGACATCTGATCTCTCTTACAGGCCTTTTAGCTCATGGACGCAATGCGAATGTAGCTCGTGGCTTCTAATTATATTTTTCTCCTGTGTGACATGGTAAAAATGAAAAATTTGACTTTCAACTGCTTAGTCTTCAGAGAGCTGTCTGAAATTAAATTTTTCCAGCAGGCGGCGCAAACTGACAAACACGAGAGTGAAGAGCACCTTTCGCCTTTTTTTATTTTATTATTTTTTTTGCTTCACAACTACAAAAACAGGAAAAGGAATAAACCTGGTAGAAACCCACCCAAGGTACATTGCCAATAAGTTTGAAGTCAGTCTGGGTGACGGTTTTGGAGAAGAAGTCGAAAATGTGAATTAACATTGGAATGCCCATTGACTTGCATAGTAACCAATAGGTAAGCTGCGTTGAGCGACCAGTACCTGAACTGAAAAAAAAAAAAACAAAAAAAAAAACGTTAAAAATCAGGAATCTATAGCAGTGCCACCTAGAGAACAACTTTGTTTGTCCCTTCCACAAGGAACATATCCACAAAGTTTCGCTTAATATGAGTGACGGTTCTGGAGAAAAAGTCAAAAATAGCAAAAACACACAAAAATTCTTTAAAAAATAGAAAAAAATGGCAGCGCCACCTGGTGAACAAATTCAGAAGAAGGAGTCCTTAGGAGTGTTTCTCTCTGATATCAAAGCAATTTGGTGAGTGGTTTCAGAGAAGACGATTATCCGAAGATTTTTTCCTGAAAAGAACAAATAAAAAAATGATATAAAATCCAAAAGTCACTGGAGCGTGACCATTTCAACAAACCTGGTAGAGATTTGCCCAAGGTACATCCCACCAAGTTTGAAGTGAATCTGGCAGCTGGTTTATGGAGAAGTCGAAAATGTGAATTGTAGACGACGGACGTCTCTAGTATGATACACTTATGTAGAAAAACATGACCCATATTCATAAATATCAAATCCAACAATGACAGCAAGGAGATTCCAGAGTTTCCAAAGCATCAACATTCATCTTCAAAAACCAATGTGAAGAAACAAATTTCACTCCTGACTTGAGACAGGCAGTCACCCACAAAAGGCAGCTGGTGGTTTTAAACCGGTCCTCTCAACCCTTGAAATATTCTTCATTAAATACAGACTATAGTGTTTCCAAAATGCATAGGCCCAACCACTCAAAATCCAAATTTTATTACTTCTGCAAAAATAAAAGAGAATTGGTAGGCCTATCACTGTTTTGGTTCATCTGACTAGTTCTCCAGCTGAGCTTATAGCAAAAGTAGAAAGTAGGCCTAAATCGTTTTGTGATATCTATGAATCTGGAATATTATCTAATTAATGACTAAGTGATTGAATCCCTGTTACAGAGTATCAAATGCAAGGAGCAGACTTCTACATGTCCCTCCCTGAACAATTGCAGTTGGACGGAGGGACGACGGGTGGACGGACGGACAACGGATGGCAAGTCAAAACGTAACCTCAGCAGACTGACAAGCCAGCTGAGCTAAAACGGTAACTTTTAAATTTGGCCAATTCAAAATTTGCTTATTATGGGACACGTTTGTTTAGATTGACACAGCTAACCACTTGTTTTCTGAATTTTTGTAAACGGGGTTTTAACGTGAAACGGATCAGAATTTACACTATTTTATGGCTTAAACATGATGACATGAAGGTGAGGATTTGCCCCCTGCATCTCGCTGACCGAATTCTTTACATGACCCACTTAACATGGAATTGTAAATAATGTTAATGGCTTTGCTACGAAACTGACGTTTTCGGTAAAAATATTGCAGAGTATAGCTGGGATATGAAGTCATCACGCAAAATGCATTGATTTCACAGCTTTGCAAATTATAAGTAGATGTATTGCAAAATTGTGAAATATATCCACATATATACACATGTATATAGCCATGAAACGCAAAGCCTATGTTGCGTTCAATTTACACGTGTCTTGTAAAACATGTATGTAGGCCTGGAAAGAAGGCATAGTGCACGTGTACGATTTTCCATGTTGGTAGAAATACAAACACATTGTTTTGAGGGGAAAAATCTATGTGTTTACAATAAGGTGTCAAGCTTTAGTACACAAATGAAAGTCACTTCCGACATAGGTAAAGGGTTTTTCGGTGAATTTTAAAAGGAAACATAGAAAACGACGCCGGGTATGCACATTTGGATAGAGCTGAATCCACAGTCTTTAGTATGCGTCATGGCAGAATCCCATCTGACGAAATCAAGCAGCATATCAGATCAGTTTATTTGTATTTCCTGGACGAGTTGAAAAGAGAGAAACCAAAAATAGCTGCCAGTAAGGTCCTGTACAGAGTTGCTGCTGCTCTCAACTCTTCTAACCCCAGTGTCTGCAGAGTTAGGAGCAAAAATGACAGAAGCGCCAATTCTTCCAAGACTGGGAAATAAAGGCATTTAAAGGTGCTTTCTTATGACTTTCACCATGCCAGTCATCAGGCAAAGGATGCTGCGGCATGAAATCTTCGGGCGAGCGTGAAGTCAGTGGTTGAGAAACTTAAAGACTGTGTTTATGGAGTCAAAAATCATAAACGGGCGTCTTTAAGGATCCAAACATTTTTAGTTTGCTGATTAACCTTAAGGAGACAAATTCCTGGCCTGCGATAAACGCGTCCGTTAACAAGAGCCCGCTATAAGTAGGCCTACCTGTAATATTTCGTATGAATTCCACAAGAGGGCAGTTTAAGGATAAAATTATTGTCATAGAGAATCCAAGAGAGTTAAAGCGTGCATCACTACACTAGCCCCGTCAAGAGTTATTAAAATTCATAAATCATTTATTTCAGGTTTAAAAATTGTACAAAATACATACCGTATGAAGCACACATCATGAGTATGCCGAGCCACGAGGCTCTTCACAATATACCGGTAGTAACGACCGCTATGTTGAAACAAATGCGATGGGGTATTGCTGCGACATCCACCCAACCACTGGACAGGCCGGTGCAGCCTTTTTTGAGGTGGACGCCCCAAAGCATGAAAATCGCCTCCGGCTTTAATACATATACGGCCCAGAGCGTGAAATGTACATCCGGGCGTGGAGGTATGAGATCCTTGAAGAATGATCTTGAAGGGTGGAAATCTTCTAAGAAACCCTCTTTAAGGAAGGTAGTTTTGGACGCATTTTTCACTCTGCAGATGCACAGATTTTCTAGCGACAAGAACTTGCAAATTCTTAACAGATTGAAAAAAGCACCTGAAGAAGAAAGTGAAGCATTCCCGTCAAAATCAACTCTCACCAATGTCCTGAAGAAACTTTGTTTTAATTACAGAAGTGCCGATACCATTCAGAAAATAATTTATGAAGACTCCAGCATGATTTCGAGAAGAAATGAGTATATCAGGAAGGACTGTGAATTCCGGAGGGAAGGTCACCCTGTCCTATGCCTCGACCAAACATGGGTGAATCAGTACCACGCAGCGGCCTACAAATGGACAGACATGCTTCCTGGGAAGGAGACTGATACCAACCGTTGTATGACCAATACTGCATCTCTACTGCCCAAGATAACAGATAACAGAGGCCAGAGAATAATAGTGTTACATGCAAGCTGATCCAAGTATGGGTTGCTTCAGGTATGCAAGCTTGTTTCCCAAACAAGGAAAGCAGGCAGACATTATCATGAGGAGATGAACGGCACAACTGTCATCCACTGGTTTGAGAACCTATTTATCATAACTCTGAGGGAGGCTTCAGTCATAGTGATAGATAAAGCAAGTTACGTCTTGACTGAAGAAACCAGATCCCCATGATCAAACAGCCGAAACAGAGACATGATACATTGGTTGCAAGACCGAAACATCCAAGTGCCCCCTGCGTTTACTAAGCCTGGAGTGTACAAGCTGGTCAAGTCCCATAAGCTTGAGCCTGTTTACAAGACTGATGTCATTGCAGCACCTAATGGCCACAGTGTTTTGATACTTGCTCCACGTCACTGCAAGCTGCAATCTATAGAAATGATTTGGGCTATAGTGAAGGGATCAGTAGTGCTAAAAAATACCTTCAAAATCAAAGATCTCAAGCAAGTGACGATGAATGTCTTTTCTAAAGTGACAGACATATGTGCCAGAGCCGTGGATAAGCTGATCCGCATCGGGGAAGACTTTTGGTGACATCAGGTGTCATAGAGGCCACGGTGGATCCACTAATCAAAACACTGGATGTGAACAGCAGTGAAAAGAGTGGCAATTTCGGTAGTGATAAAATAAGGCATACATTCCCCTGACACGAAACTCAATAAGCTGCCAACACAAATATTTGAAAATCATCAAAACCAAACATAAAATCAGCGACAGGGGGAAAAAACCAAAGAAAAGCAAGAAAGAAAGAAAGAAAGAAAGAAAGAAAGAAGGAAGGGAGGAAGGAAGGAAGGAAGAAAGAAAGAAAGACAGAAAGAAAGAAAGAAAGAAAGAGAGAGAGAGAGAAAGAAAGAAAGAAAGAAAGAAAGAAAGAAAGAAAGAAAGAAAGAAAGAAAGAAAGAAAGAAAGAAAGAAAGAAAGAAAGAAAGAAAGAAAGAAAGAAAGAAAGAAAGACCAAGCATGATATTTTGTTTATAATTTATTTGGCTCAAAAATACAAGAAATAAAGGAAGAAAAGCAGAAGCAAACTTTCTAAGATGTAAGTGCCAAACAATAATAATATTGTGGGCGATAGCTGTTAGAAAGTACAAAAAACGGTCGAAAAGTCGGGGCAAAAACCCGTGATGGGATTCGAACCCACATGGAGTGGTCAAAATTGCATTATAACTTAACCATTCGGGGAACCATTCATTTTGGATTTCAGTTGGTAAATATTGCAGCACAAATGACACATTTTATTGGACGAATTGAAAACCGTCTTATTATGGGACACGGTTGTTTAGATTATCAGAACTAACCGTTTATTTTCCGAACTATTGTAAAAGGGGGTTTTAACATGAAACAGATCAGCATTTACAATATTTTTTGGCTTATACATGACGACATGAAGGTGCGGATAGGCCCCATGTATCACGCTGACCGGATTCTTTACTTGACCCACTTCACATGGAATTCTGCACCGTGTTAATGTCTTTGCTACCAAACTGAAGGCTGGTTGCTGGTAATGGGTAAACTTCTTTATCTTAAAAAGTGTCATAGAGTGATAGTTGTTGGTAAAATATTGCATAATGTGGCTGGGACATAAAGTCATGACGCAAAATTCACTGGTCTCACAGCTTTCCTTTTCTTTCTACGTTTAACAAGTCCAAAATGCTTGTTTCTAGCCGTGGTAAGATGACCTTCAGTAACCACACGTAGCAGACAAGTTACAAGATTACCTCGCATCTATTTGCAGGACATTTGCTTGCAAACAGAATGCTCTGCATGCAACACGTGCCTGCAAACATTATGGTCATATGTAGTAACTAACGGGTAAGGTTAATTTTTGTGCACATGTGTTGCGTGTATACTGTAGTGACGTTACAAGGTTACCCATATGTATATGCGACACATCTGCCAGGTGTAGTAAATCCTCTGCCATAGTATTAAGAAATGTTAAAAGATGACCTACATGTGATACATCTGTTTAAAAAACATAACTTCATTTGATATGCACATGCACTTGTGCAGACAGGTATTTCAATCACACGTAAGAATATATGAATATATATCTTGTAAATACTTTGAATACCAGTCTCAATTTCTACTATGTCTGCAGTCATTGTACTTAGTGCATTTATGAGCACACCATCATATACTAAGAAGGTGCTTTCGGGGCGCTTTTCTTTTAATTATGGGTTTCTGAGGCACTATTAATCATCATACTCACTAGCTGAGTCCAATCTCCACTGGTGGTGGATGTTTTTTTTTTTTCGGGAGCGGAAAGGGGAAGGGGGTGGCTCAACGCAGGCTACCCATTTTGAGCAGAATTCTTTCCAAATCTTGCATCAGTTTGTATTATGTACAAGACACATACATTGTTTTAGTTTTCTGGTGCTGGGATATATATTATTTGTAATAGAGGTGATGTACAATGCATTGGCACATATCAACACTGCCAGTCCATGCAGTGAATTGCACCACGTAATTGCTCTGATGTTTCATCACAAATTTTTAGTGAAACAAGCAGTGACATTCATGTACCTGGATTTGTTCCGCTGATGATGGTTATATATTTATAGGTGTGATGGCACAACGTAGCAATCCCATTATTAATGTTAATACTGACCGCCAGGGATCGGCACCTGCCTAGCAGTCAACTCATTATAACTATGTCTTTGTGTCAGCTCCCGATCTCTCTCTGTACCATGATGCCTGATCAATAAATCCATAGTCATACATACCTCTCCTTGTCTTCAGTGAATACAAAGCATAACAATATGATTTCCACATTCTCTCTTGCTGTATCCTTACTCAAAGATGAAATTCCGAAATACATGTGAATTCAAATTTGAGTGTCATTATGCTGCTCTTGTTCCGCTGACGCCAAACAGAAAAAGGTTTGAAGGTTGGCAGTGTTTTTTGCATTGTATGGCGGGTCATTCTGAGGCTGCCATAAGGGGCAGCTACTGCATGGCCCGCTGGATAGTTTTTTTTTTGCTAAACAAGTAGCAGACCCGTTGTAGAATGCAAATAAAAATTCCCTTGGGAGTATAATACAGAATGTTGTTTATGTAACTACAGATTCAAACATCAAAGTATATGGCGACTGATTTCGAAATAATATCCTTTAACGTTTGGATTATCCGATATTTTCAAAAAAGGGACGAGACATATTTAGACAGTTTCATAAGAAAAAATATGCTTTATGCTTCAAGACGCGCATTGGGCTAAAGAGTCGGGAAAACAACGGTATGCCTAATGAAGTTTCACAATACTATTACGAATAATGTGGGAAGGTATTTAATTCTTAATGCCACAAACCACCGAGAAAGAATAACTTTATCTATCATTAATGAATATAATGAAGATAAACTAGTTTTCTATGAAGAATTTGTGAAACAAATAGAATCACATCCAAATTATCATAAAAATATAGGAGGAGACTTTAATTTTGTCTTGTATACAGTGAAAGACAAATTTGAAGATAATTCTGTCACACATTTTAAGAAACAAAGCATTATTTTGAATTGGATGGAGGAGACCTTTTAGATATTTGGAGGCAAAAACACGCGGATCAACTAACATATACACAGAGAAGGAGAACTACTACTTTTATATTCAGAGCTGCTTATATTTCTTCCTGGTATCACTTGATCTTTTGGGTAATATTGAAGAAACAAATTTTATCCTTTGGTTTAAATCTGACTACTCAGCATTCACTTTAACAATAGAAATTAATACACAACCTACAGGCCCCGATTTCTGGAAACTGTATTCTTCTTTGGGATATTGAATAATACTGTGGTAAATACTATGTTTGATGGTGAAACATAAAATATGGAAGCAGAGGATCCGAAATAAAAGTGGGAAATGTTGCAATTTAACATTTGCTCGGAAACCTGCAGATACGGAGCTCGAAAGAAAAACGTATGAAAGTTTGCATATGGAAATAAACGAACTGAAAATGAAATTAAGGGCCCTTTAAATTACGACGATGAAATGGACTTACGAAATTTATGTTTGAAAATAGAAAAAGAAGTAGCTACAGTATGAGGCAAAAGGTGCAATTTTAAGTACGTTGGTATGATGAAGTTAAAAAACCTTCTAAATATATATTTTTCTCAATCTAGAAAAAAAAAAGAAACTTTAATAAGGTGATCAATAAATTAAACATCAATCAGAAGATTATCAATGATCTAAAAGAAACAGCTTACACAAAACAAAAATTTTGGGAACATTTATACAGAAGTAAAATAGAAAATACTGTTACATAAATTCCAGATACTGAAACTTTCCTGAATAATGTACCCGCCCCCGAACTTGATGAACAGGATAAGTTAAACTGCGAAAGCAAACTACATGATTATGAGCGTTTGGGGGCATTAAAATACATCCACTGATTCATCTGCAGGTTCAAGTAGATCTTAAGCTGAATTTTTCGGAATAAATGAAAAGTGCTTTTGTTAAAAGCACTAAATACTGTATATAACAGTACGATGTTATCAATGACCCAAAAACATGGAATTATTTCACTTTTGGCGAAAAAGATAATGTATCCTACAGTTAAGAAAACTGGAGATCTAGCTCTCTTTTAAACCAACATTACAAATTAACAGCAAAACGCTTAGCCTTTAGCTTGCCAAAGGTACTTCCCAAAAATTGGTTTATGATAACCAGGCTGGATTTTTGGAAAAAAAAAATGGTGCTTTGGGGAAAATGTATACAAGATTATTAAGCCTATGTTATATATCAGCCCTTCTTGTACTTGTAGAGTTTGAAAAAGTACCTGACTGTTTAGAGTGAAAATTATTCAAAAATTGTTTAGAATATTTTAATTTTGGTCAATCAATACAAAACTGGATACAGATTTTGTTTTCAGAAATGAAAAGTTTCATTAATTTTCATTAATATTTGCTGGACCTCTGAAGGGTTTCTGCTGTAAAGAGACATCCTGAACAAGGCTATTTAGTTTATATTTTTTTTTAATGTAATGTTGCATTAAGGTAATAGCTCCAGGTTTTGAGTTGGGTATAACATAATTACAACTTTTATTTTTTATTATTTTTGCCTGTAACATGTGTGTACATATACCTCCTGGATGGAATTCAGAAAAATATATTGTCAGTCACTAAGGGGTGATCAAGATATGGTCGTAGTCATGAGACTGAACCTTCTGCGGGTTCCTCAGGAAAGTTTGTGGAGACAGTAAGCCCAAAGGTTTCTCCAGTCCATGGCTACAGCATCCACCATTAGGGCCTGAAGATCCGGGGCAAGGGACAAGTAAACCAGAAGTTTGGCATTTGTGTTTGTCAAGGACAGGTCCATGTTGTAGGAACCTAACCTGGCCCACATGGCCTGAATGACTGGTGGGTGGGGTGACCACTCCTTCCCCACTGGCTGACCTCTGTAGTCTCAGGACATAGTTTGTGTGCGTGCAAACATCAGGTTCTGAGCACCATTGAGTAATGCATCCAGCCAACTCTGTTAGCTCCCAAAAGCACAAAACACCTTATTGGTTGAGGTAGGCAATCACTGTTCTGTTACCATGTATAAAGTGAATATATTTGTGCTCCACAAGGTCCTCGAGTGGAGGAGTGCTAAATGTATCACTTCTAGTTCGAACCAATTTATGTGATGGGACGTGGACAGCTTGGACAAAAGACACGACATTGTCTGGCCCTCCACACAGGCTCCCACCTGGACCTAGATGAGTCTAGATGATGAGGTGCACCTGAAAGGCGTTAATGTCTCTCACAACATGACATTATCCCAATTGGTCCCCAAAAGGGGGTGCCAGTGGTTCTCCACAAGCACTGCCACATGCGCTTGGTAGCCCTGGTCCTTCGACCAAGTGTCCTGCAGACTGTGCTGCAAAGGAAAACAGTGAAGGCAAATCAGAGGAACCTTAGAGCCCATCGAGTACACACACCCCTAGCAGGGTTGGCCACTGCCAAGCCGAGCAAACCTCATGAGTTAGAAATGCCTAAAGGATCAGCTGGAGTCCTTTCACTGCCATCCAAAGGACGACAGATGGAGGAGACCAGATCAAACAGGATGGTGAGAAAGACAAAGATCTACTGTGGCACTAGGCTGGACTTAATTAGATTCACAATCAGGCCTAAGTGTTTGCAAAGGTCCAGAATGGTTGTGTGTGTGTGTGTGTGTGACACTGTGAATTTAGGCACCCAAGTGCCCAGATCAGCCAGTTGCCCAGCTACACATGAATGCCCACTGCACAAAGTGGGTGAGCACCAAAGGTGCTGTGGCAAAGCATAATGGAAGCACCCTGAAGTGGTAGACCTGGCCTGACAATGCAAATTGTAGTTACTTCCCTGAAGTCTGCATGATGGTCATGTTGGAAAATGCATCCTTAAGATGTAAGGACATCCTTTATGCATGTGGCTGCACAGCCACCACTATTGACTGTGGAGTTTCCATCTAATTGAAAGAATATCCAGGTATATGTTCAGCCATGACATCTCTATCACCAGATGTGGGTCTCTATCCCACTTGGGGACTACGAAAAATAGGTTTTAAAACCTGGGTGAGCCAGGATCTTCCACCTGCTCTGTAGTACAGCAAAACATAATCTATATTCATAAATTCTAAACCCAACAATGACAGCAAAGAGATTCCACATTGGCCAAAGCATCAACATTTATCTTCCAATGCCAATGCGAAGAAACAGGTTTCACTCCTGACTTCACTCACTCCTACTATCAAATAGTACAGAAAAACATGATCTCTGGCCTCCTTGTTCCTTGGATTTCCCACCACCTCTATGAATGCTGATGTTTTAAGTTCCTTCATGGGGTGTGTGAACCACTTGGGTTTACAGCATAATGGGGGCCTGTCTTCAGCAAAGGACAGCAAATAGCCATGTCACAGAGTATTTATGACAAAAGAATCATCTGTAATAGACTCCCATTGTAAGTGAAAGGCAGCAAGGAAATAATTGACTGGGGGCTCTGACATATCTGTACCTGTGGCAGAGGGTGACCCTGAGACTAGGTGGCCTGGTAAGCAAGATTAAGGAGCCCTGGGGCTTGCCTGACTTTTTAGATATATGGGACCTCTTGCCCTTCTCAGATCACTTCCTGCTCTTCCAGGTTCCTCATGATACCATGGGTGTGGCTTGTAATGAGGGTGGGGAGCACCGTGGAGCCAAGCCTTAGAGTGCCATGAGCAACTAACGATGAAAGTGAATGAAAAAGGTCAATCAAGGCCTTGGTCCTGGGGTGCTTAGGGAAGTGGGCCTGAAGGTTCTGCACTCAGCAAATGACAGCTGCCATCTTTCCTCCAAACAGGGTGTTGAAGAAGGCCTGTACCTGTTTGGTGAAAGATCAGGTGAGGTGACTTCTGACCCTGGAGGTAGGTATCCCTGCATAGCAAACACAGGTTCACTTTGAGTGTGCAGGTCATCCTAATCTGGTGGTCAACTGCCCACAACAATGAGGTTGTACGCAGTGCTGCCTAATCAAACCAGTCGTGGACTCCCTTGGAAACCTGTGCCAAGCACTGTAGGCACTCCCAAAGGGACCCCACAGCTGCCAAAATGATGTCTGAGTTAGAAGCCATAAAGACAGAGCCCCTGGCACCCTCCTTGACACTCTTGTAGGCATCTCTGCAGAAGTGGAGATGTCTTCGGCATCGGAGTATTATATGCCTCCTGATCCAAGCCCAGTAGAAGGGACTGTGAAGAATGAATCTGCTCAGGCACAAAGTACCATTTCCCCTGGATGTCTGGCTTGGGGAAGACTCTTGCCTGAGAGGGCTGAATGTCAATGGCGCCAGCAGAACCCAGGTGGCATGAATCCTAGCTGTCACATGGTTGCAGAACTCAGCTATGAAGGGCAAGAAAGGGATGGGGGTCTTAGGATGCATGTCTGCAAGGACCAAGCCCCCCCCCCCCCCCCCGTCCCTCCTGTGGTTGGGCAACCATGGCTTGGTTGCTGAGCAGGCTCTGAATACAGGCCTTAAGGTGTTCAAATCCCCGGGTCAGAGCAGGGGTAGTAACCTTGGGAGAGTAAGCAGGTTCTGCCTGTGCCATGGGTGCTACAGGGCTCCGACACTCAGAGTGTTGTTGGCAAGACTGCCAGCTGGAAGCCAGTGGCCTCGGCTTAATGATGGACAATTCCATTCTTTTGCTCAGTGTCAATGCCTGAATTCTCAGCATGAGGAATGGCACCCAAAGCCTCATTGAACAACTGTACTTCCAAGGCAGATAGGGCAGCTGCTTGTGACAGTGGCATGTCTGTCACCATGCCTTTAATGTGTACTGACAACTTCTGTGGAAGTCATTGTCACCACCTCTCCAGCCTGCTTCTGCTTTTCCCACAAGGGGGGCGGGGGGTGGGGCAAGCAGAATTTCTAGGAGGCTCTGAGTGGGAGCTACAGCTGCCACCAACTCTGTGATTGGCTGGTCAGAGGGCATCTACTGAGTTGCCAATGCTCCTGAGCCTGTGAGCCAAGTGTCAGCTGGTAAAAAAAAAGACAGCAAGCTGCTCATCTGAGATGATTAACTCCAACCAGGCAGGATTACTGGTGAAGCACACGAAGAGGTAGTCTCCTTTCACAAGTGCTTCTCCTAACAGAGTGTGAACTTTGCTTACCCCTCCAAGGAGAGAGGCATGGTACTCAGCTCAAAGGCAGGATGCAGTGTAATTGCTTGCGGCACAGTCCAGATAGGGTCCAGAGGAGGAGCAGCTAGCAGTGGCGCACAGGAGTTGGAGATGCCTGAGATGGCAATGGTCATGGAACAGGCTGCCACCAAAGTAGCTGAAGACTCATTACAGGTAGTAGCTGCCACTCCAGGCTTGGGTACCCTCTTAGTTCTCCAAGATACCCAGAAGTTCAACCCTAGCTCTTGGACATAGGAGCCCAGGGAATTAAGGTAGTGGCATCGTTGTGGCATAGGGGCCTAACTTTCCCGTATCGCAAAATGAGTTTTTATCATTCCCTGAAAGCACAATACTTGAAGTATATTGTCACCAAAAATCAGATTAAAAAATTAAATATTTATATGAGAAAATTGGGTTTAAACTTTTGGAAGTTTAGCCCTCTAGTACACGTGCTGGTTTCTGTTTGTTTGGATATGGTAATTTGCGACGGTGTTTTCGCAGCAATCCGCGATCGTCCACATACCTGGCAACGGGAAGGGGCACATGACCGTCGCCCAGAACAATGGCGGCACGCTGAAGTGGAACGGACCTGATTAGGCTACAGAACCGATTAACATTATGTAAACAGGCTGTTCAACGATGTAAAACTGGATGACTTTCATGTTTTTGGGGTTTTCCTATTTGTGATATGAACTTCGGGATGCGTGATTTCTCCAAATAGAACATAAACGATGCTGACTTCGGAGTCCTTTGATCTTGGTTTGCGATCGAATACCGATACGCAACAGTCAACACCCGGAAACCATTACCGTATTCAACGAAATTTAACAATTATACTGGTGTCCTTCATTATGTTGAATTTCATCATGGGTTTCTTATTTATTGTCGCATTTCATTTGAACATGAAACATTGTGAGTTCGGTGGTTCTCTGGTTCAACTTTGGTGGTGCCAATGTGGCATTCATATATGATCTAGCTGACTAACTTACAATCAGTCTCCGTTCATGTTCACACAGTGACAGTACAGTCAAGAGCACAGAAGGTGTAAAATCCAAAAAGCAAATTCAGAAAAAATGCCTAAAGTGAAAAAAAGAAACTGAAGCCCAGCTACGTAAACGTCAAGCAGCCGAGTTAGTTGCAGTGGGAGAGACGGCACTTACAGACGAGATTACGCAACTGGGGTAAGTATATGTGTGTTTGTTATTTATTTGTTTGTTCTTTGCGTAGCATTGATATGACCATGGATCGTCGATATTATGACAGAGAATGAAAAGTAGGCCTAATATGTCTGTAGTCCTTGTTCTATCATATTACCGTAAATGTTTCCGTTCTGGTAATTGCCCATTGAAACTAATACATCAACCATGTCAATGTACGTATGTAAGTTCATATGCAGAAGATTTTTATTTCATCACAGTCTACTTTCAGTTGACAGCTATTGTTTGGCTCTCGCAAATAATGAATATGGACTTTTTCAAAAGGTTGTGGATCATGCCGTCTTTCTCTCCCAGTTTTTCCATGGATGCACATGGGAGCAAATATACAACATTTCAATATTCAACAAGTAGCCGGAGCTAGATAATGATGTAGGACCTATTTCTGATTTTCAGTATTTGCATGTATCAACACAGATAGGAGTAAATCTTGGAGTTTGAATAGTAACTTTCAAATGTTCCCTTCCAAATAAATACAAGGAGTTCACTTCCAACTAAATACAAGGAAAATGATATTCCGAAAATTGCATAAAACCCCATCACATTCGGGTAAAATATGTCCAGCAGTTTACTTATCATTTTGAACACCTACACCCCCCCCCCCCTTTCGTATCGGGAGAGTACCATGAGTCCCATGACGACGGGATTTTTTTTTTTACAACACATGTGTAACTAAGTGTTATACAGTCAGTTTGGCCCGTATTGTTACCTGGACTGATACTTTTATTAACTTTCTTTTGTAGATATGACGGCCATGGATTTGTGACGAGTTTGAAACTTGGCGTTACAGCTCTCCAGCTGAAGAGAAACATGGCGCAGAGGAAGATGAGATTTATTCACTACTGCTCATGGGCTAGGAGTTTGAGAGTAAGTCCCAGATAACAACACTTGAATTATTTTCTGATTATCTGGAGCAGTTGTCCGAAGTATATGATTTTCTGCATCATTTATTCAACTTTCGATCTTTTCACCAAGTTGATAGTTCAGAATGTTACCCAAATTTGTCTTGTAGCAGGGAGCTTCTAGAACATGTCTCTGCTTGTCGTAATATTCTTATGGGTTGTTCAAAAATGTAATGCAGTAATTCAATAATGCAACTGAGCATTTTTGCATTCAATAAACAAAATGGGGGGGGGGGCAGTTTAATAAACTAGTCGTGTTGTCGTGTTTTGTTTTTGCAGGAAAAGGAAGTTGGTCCCGAAGGCTGTCAGTACACCTACCCGGCCCAGATCCTGGCATTTCTGCGTGCTATGCTGCGTTTACAATTACAGGTCAAGGGGGAGTTCCACGAGTCGGAGTACAAGGTTGAGATGGCAGAGTTATGCACGGCTGTTTGTACCAAGTTGGATTAAAATACAGTGAACTTTTCTCATGACAAAGCGATAAGAACATGGACAAAAACAGTTTTCATGTCAAGTTGGATTAGAATACAATGGACTTTTCTTACGACAAAGTGATAAGAACATGTACATATAGTTTTCATGTAAATAAAATTTGTAAATATAAAAAGGGATGTAGTTTATGTTGTATTCTTTTCAAATTGTGCTGCAAGGTCCTTATTTTCCCAGGCCATATTATTTCAACTGTAGCATTACAAGACCAACTGAAGCTTTTGAAAAAATAGATTCGACTGGACTACGGCTGATGCATTGCCTGACACGGACGAAGTTCTATGTATGCCACATACAGCAATTATGTGTAGTAGATAAAAACCAGAGCTTGGTCTCCCATATGGAAATCTATATACTCCTCCCCTTACTTTATTTGCATGAAATAACTTCTCTGGAATAATGTTGATTGTTCATTACAGGTCTGTCACATATCTAGAAATGAATCTTGCCAGTCATTTATAATACACAATTTGGTGCTACTGTTTCTGTAAATGTAGTCGTTACATATATATATATATATATATATATATATATATATATATATATATATATATATATGCTTGACTTCTTTCAAAATCCAAGTAAAACAAATGTGTCTATACTATACTTTATATATATATATATATATATATATATATATATATATATATATATATATATATATATGTATATATATATATATATATATATATAATATGCATCCTAGTTGGAAAATGATTTATTGGCTAAAGAATCAAGAAAACAATCAATGAGACAAACAACAAAAAAATGTTTTATTCAACATAAGCTGGCAGTGGTGGATGGACCGGGCACACATCCTCGGGTGGCAAAGGGTCACATAACACAGCCTCCTCCGTGCATTGATCCACGTCCCGGGGCTGGACCGCATCGCTCAAAAGTTTTCTACCTGTTGCACAATTTGCTTGTAAACTGACTGCGTCTGTCTCTATAGTCTGTTCGTCTCTCCTCTTTGCCAGTAGTTGCTTTACACTCCCTTTCATCCGATTCTTCCTCCGTTGATACCTGGGCATTTTTCAGTTTTCGTCTCCTCCACTTCCAATCGTAAAAATTCTCCAAGTTAACTGTAGGTTGTATTCGCTCAAAGCTTTCCAAAACACTGGAGGCCGAAGTACCAAACCATCGCCGTAATAAAGGCATTTTTGTCTTTAATCGGAGGTAATGAGAAGTGGGTGAGCTAATCATGCCAGATGAGTACACTTTACCAAACAAACTGTCAGACCGCTCCCCGCTCCACTGGGCAGTTGCCATTTTTAAACAACCTGTTGCTTGGGTCAAGGTCAGGTGACTTCGCTAATCCGCTTACTATACCCTTTCGTGTCGGGCTGCGAGTGTGAAACCAGCCACACAAAGCTGACTGCATGGTGGCTTTTGAAGAATTTGACTTCAAAAAGTCCTTTTTAAGCCACTAAAAGGCCGATTCTTTTAATTTCAAAGCCAGATATGAGAGCCTCTACATGTTTGTAGTTTGTGCTAGAAACTTTGGGCCGCGCGAGTGAGTATTCTTCATGTGAGAGCCATTCAATGCTTCAAGATTGACAATCATGCCTTTCATCGCCATTTTCTCAACAGCAAGTTTTTCATAAATCGATCCATTTTTCTGCAGGCGTTTCTTGAAAACGGACCAAGATATCTTCACAAAATAAACGGCTCTTACAAGATACGGATCTGCTCTAGGAAAAGTATTTTTTATACCTTTCCAACCCTTCCTTCCGTGACTTTTGTGGCCCCCAAAATGAAGAAACTGTACAGTCTTACGGACCAAACTTAAAAACTGCATATTTTTTTTCCTATCATATTTTTTGTCAAAAGCAAGATAAGTTTCGTGCGTATTGGTCTATAGTTTAATTTTCGATAGTTGTCAGTCAGAATTAAATAATATTTTATCAGAAATCCTTGCAAAATGTGTGATTTCATACCCATTCACAAAACTGCTCCAAACAGCATCAAAATTTTCACGACATTCAAATATGATTCCTGATAATGCCAACATCTGTGAGATATCGAAAATATATAGTTTTTGCTGGTAACATAAGAAAAATAGGCAAGTTACATCAGGTCAAAGTCGCAAGTATGTGTTACGTGCTCGTAACGGTGCTGCCACCTTAAAACGGGTTTCAGTGTTCAGAGATACCTGGACTTTTGTCAGAGTGTTCAGGGAATTGGCCAAGGTTGCAGAATGCCAGAGCAGAGACCTATAGATTTCCATCCTGGCTTCGTCAACTTGGCTGGGTAGGTCTCAAAGTGCTCTGGCCTGGGAGCCTTAACCATGGGAGATCCAATCGGCACCTAGCCTGCCTCTTCACAGGGGTTATCTTAAGTGGTGGGCTGAGAGGGAGTTATCAGCAACCAGAGCACATCAACTTGCTTCTGTTGACCCCTGGCCATAGACTCTAATGCTGCCGAGTGCCTCGGGTTAGTGGCCAGTGAACCTCATCAAGTTACCCTAGGTGGCACCAAGTGCTTGGGATCCCCAACAAGTGATGTATTCCTGCTTGATTTGTGACTACATTACCTCTTCTCCCTATTCTGCTGGGAGGTTTCAGCCACCTGAGTCCACAGGCCAGCCAGAGGGGTGTACTCTCGTTTCTTCAGTGGTGTTGCTGGGGGAAAAGACTGGTTAAAGTCAGACCCAAGGGCCCAGTGTTTGGCAGCATGCTTATGCTTACCTCTCTCACTCTTCCTCTGGGTTTGCTCATATAGCAGTCACTTGCTTTCACCCTACCTTACACAAGACTGGCATGTGTTCTCTCGAGCCATTGTTGGCAACAATAGGAACAATGTTCATGGTCATCCCTGGCAGCTATGTAGTGGTTTTGTGAATCCATCTGCCGACCTTTCACCAATAAAGGAGAAAGTGAAGTGGTCACTTGATCAACATTCATGGCATGCTGCAAAGCAGCAATTGTTTGGCTGGCACTCTCCTCCGTCTGTCCATGATTTGACCTGCCAGATGCCCTCTTTGAAAAGATTGAGTTCGAGCCAACGTGACCCGCTCTACTTCCATTTTTCTCTGGGTACCTGTAGATTAACTATATAAGCAATCCTTATGTCCAAAGAGTCTAGGAAGGTAAAGAAAACAAATTAAGCAGAAGAGAAAGCGAGATTAGTTTGGGTGAACAAAAGTTCACATATCTTACCAACTCTTATACTCCTCAGCGCCCAATTTCTATTGTTTTCAGCGGAGTCCAATTTTCATAGAGCTCCTCTCCTCTTAGGAGTCTAATTGAATTAGATCCGCTGAAGTGCAAGTGACCTCATGACGGGACTTTGCAATGGAACTTCGACAATTTTTGTCTACATTTTTTAATGAAAAAAATATTTTGTCCCTGGCAGGGCTCGAACCAGGAATTCTGTGATCCACGGCAGAGCGTGCTGTCCATTACGCTAAACAGCTGAGACGATTCTTCACTGATTTAACATAATATTTATTCCAGCCTGTCTATTGTTGACCAGCATTGAATACGGTCAGGGAGCGTGACAGGTCAAGTGTCAAAGGTCGTTACATTATGTACTCTTACTTGTCGCTTTTCTCTTCGAATCAAGTCTTTTAACTTTGTTTCAAGTAGGAAATACTTTTATAATACCCATCTGTTGGAGTATAAGTATGTCAGACGCCTCGTAGAGTTTTCCAATTGAATTAGAAGACTTGCGCTGCGCGCTCGTCTTCTAATTCAATTGGAAAACTCTACTCGGCGTCTAACCTATACTTAGACCATGCAAGAGAGGGCACCCCAGAAGGAATGATGAACTGGAGAGCATGGGCCCAGATGTCACCCCCCCCCTCCCCCTCAGACCGAGAGGAACCGAGTGAAGGCTTCACCAGGACCAGCAAGTATTTGGAAACAATCCAGTGGGTACCCAACTGAATTGTGTTGGGCAATGTGGACACACACAGATGTCTTGGCAATTGTGGTCAAGAGTTAACATTAGGTAACTTATGCTATATGTAAGACGTTTTGTTACCAGATAGGGGATGGCATATAACTCTGAGAAATCTAAAGTAATGGTCATAGGGAAGGGGAATAACAGTTCTAAGAAATGGATTATCAGGAATATACATATTTCTAAATATATAGAGTAGCAATATTTGTTTCATGTTTTCTTAGTCACTCTTGGATTCAGCAAATGCCCTTATTACAAGTCTAGGGCAGCTCACCTATGAGGCTATATCTGCAGTATGCTTTTATCTCATGAAAACTTAATCGCGTATCTTTTGATGATAATATTTAGAAAAGTATAGATATCCCCTCCATTTCACATGGGTTTTCAGTTCGGCTGTGTAAAAGTAATGAGAGCAGATGGACCATTCTGTGAGTACAGTATGCCATAGCAAAACCCATCATGCAAAATACATCTTCATCATCAATGTCAGCTGTCATTGACAAATTGGGAAAATAGCCCCTTGAGTTAATCCTAGACAGAATAAATTGATATAAGACATACCAAAATCGATGCTGTGTGAGCAAATATTTACCTACAGGGCTGTCTAATATTCGGGGACTCAGTACAGTGCTTGCCACATTTCACACAAATATGAAAAAAAATTTGATCAATGTTAAATGGACCGAGCTCTGTTAAGTATGATCCTGAATGGCTATATCCTTTCTTTAAGCATGTTTTGGAACGATACAAAGTTGAACTTTTTTGGGACCTTGACAAAATAAGTTCTGAATGCTACAATGGTATAGAACAATTAGGAGTTCAACCAAAAAGCCTCCACTTGCTTTTTTTTGGGGGGGGGGAGTTTGAATCCTTTGCAGGATGGAGTATTAATGATAAATATCGGGAACTTTGAAAAGTTGGAAAAAGAAACCCTCCCTCATTGCATGTTTACATGTCCCAAACATAATTCCATAAGGATCAAATATTTTATACGTTTGAAAAATAGACTCTAAATAGAACTGAATATTGAAAGCGTGTGGTGAAAATGAAAATATTTGGCCTCATCTATGCTGAGAAAGCTGTCCTTTTTCTTTGGTGACGTGGCTATAGTATGAAAGTGACACTAGGGTACTCTGACTGTACATGCAAAGCCTTGCTGGTGGAAGGAAGACTTAAGTTACTTGACTCGCCGGCATCCACCATTTAGTACATTGACATTGTACATATACATCTAATTTGCTGTCAATGTGTTGTAGAGTGTGCTTTCCTGTGCTCTTGCTTCTTGCCACCTTTTTATATTGTGTTTTATGCTGTGTTCTTAACGGTATCTGATGCAACGTTGCTCATGCCCAGCGCGTTTAAGAGGGTAGTTCCAGAAGGCAATAAATTAAATGTATATATCTATCTGTCTATCTATCTATCTTTCTATCTATCTATCTATCTATCTATCTATCTTTCTATCTATCTATCTATCTATCTATCTATCTATCTATCTATCTATATATATATATATATATATATATATATATATATATATATATATATATATATATATATATATTCTCATTGCAATCCCAGTTGACTCGAATTCATGCTTAAAAATACAGGTACCTTAATTGTAAAATTCGCTTCAAATAAGAAATTCATATCACCACTTAGTGAACTAATTTGTTTTAACCCTTCCACAAGATATATTTTTGACAGGTTTCAGAAGAATATGAGCGAAAGTTTGGAAGTACAAGTGGAAAATAGCAAAACCACAGAAAAATTCGTATAAAAACAGGAACAAAAATCGTAGTTCCACTTGTTGAACAAATTGAAGTCTCGTGGTTCCGAGAAGTGTACCTATGTAATTTGGACGCGATTGGTCAAGCGGTTTTGGAAACTAGTTCTGTAGATTTTGTCAAAAGATGAACCAGGAAATTGATAAGACACTCCAACAGGAGGCCCATGGACTAATGTTCTGTTGATAACTGTCACCCACAATATATATATATATATATATATATATATATATATATATATATATATATATATATATATATATATATATATATATATGTATTTCCTGAAACGCATCGCCTCTTTGACCTGAAAAATTACCCAAGATTTTCCACATTTTGCAACATCGAACTTCCACCTGGCACATATTTGTTGTACATTTAGTACCATACGCCTTGCCCTTGTCAAAACATTGAATTTAGCGTCCTTTTCTAAAGCAATGGCCTTGAAAAATTGGTCGAGGTCACAAAACACATTAGAAAATGGCATTAAATAGGTCGAGGTCACAAAACACATTAGAAAATGGCATTAAATAGGTCGAGGTCACAAAACATATTAGAAAATGGCCATCGGCCTAAGGCATATTTGGTGTAAGTTTTGCAGTTCCATCTCACTTATTAACACAATGATGAATTTTATGTGTTTTGATATCTATGGTGTTGGGTTCCCATAAGTACCACCAGTGGTGATACCATGTATCAATATCCATTTTACCTGTGAATAATATTCCTGTACTGGTATATGGATGTGTGTCCACAAATCCAGACGCAATGACCATCGCAAGAAAGCCAATTCAGCACATGTATTCCCTCTGTGACCATGAAAAAGGAGGTCCAGGTCACCCATATTATGCATTGTTGAACTTTCACACACGGTACACATTTTATGCATGTTGGTGAAATTAGCCTCATAAATTCTCAAGATAATGATTTTCATAAATTTTACCTAATGTCACATTTCCCGTTCACTTACAGGTGGTGCCACTAGTATTCTTCAGATTTTATATGTAATTGTTTCTAGAATACTTCCACAAAGTTTCATTAGGATCCATTGTGAACCAAACACACCAAGCATTTTCACTTATTGGCTCCTGGACTATGTATCCATCAGATGGTGCTATCAATAATGAAAAGATGTTCGATTTTTCTGGATGGCCACTAAATTTCAAGAGGCCAATTTAAAAATTGTAGACACTGTATCGTGCTGACAAGCAAATGTTTACCTACATACGGGATGACGGACATAAGTGATCACATAAGGTCTGTGACCTACGGTCAACAGAGCTCAAAATAACCGGAGCTTAACCGTTTGAACAGACTGGGTAGAGACCCTACCAAAACACATACACATTAAGTCAGAAGTGGATCTGACTGACGGTTTTTGAGGAGTAAAAATGTAATTTTGAGCGGACAAAGGATTACTCATCTTGTATTATAAGCTTAGCTGAGTGACAAATCAGCGGAGATACAAATGCTTTATTATAGAACCCTTTTTAAATAATGATGGCCCTGAGTTCGGAACATGTAAAGAAAAAAAAAAAGGATACATATGACATATAATGCAACGTGCGGAAAAAATACCTGTTATTAACATATCTTGGAAATTTTATTTTCATCGGACTAGCCACCAACGCTCTACTTTTCCTAATATCAAATGACAGCATATGCAACGTTTACAATAATAGGGCAGCATTTCTTGCCAACAAGATATTGACATTGTGTTTTATGGAAATTGAGTACACTCCGTATAACATAGCATTCTCCATACAGCTAAGTATAAGATGGGGATAAAAAACAAAAACAAAAACAAAACAAAAAAAAAACAAAAAACAAAAAACAAAAACAAAAACAAAAAAAAAAACAAAAACAAAAAAACAAAAAAAAAAAAAAAACACAAAACAAAACAAAAAAAAAAAAAACAAAAAAAAAAAAAAAAAAAACAGCAGCAGGTGTAGCTTTCCAGTTTTGGGCTGACCAACAACAAGAAGTAATGAATACAAAGACACAAAACGGCTGTCTGAATAGCCCATATGTCCTCGGCTGACCTTGACATTCCACCTAACGCAAATCCCACTCTGGTCTCGCGGATGAGGAATTTAAAGGGGAAGCGAAAATTGTTACTTCCCATTGCAATCCCGTTTAACCTACATGGTAGTAAAATAAGAATACATGCATTAACCGACATGTATCGTATCAGAAAAATACTTTCTCCGATTTGGGATAAGTCAGAAATAGCACATGCACACAAAATTCCGTAAAAAAAAAAAAAGAAAAGAAAAGAAAAAGAAAAAAAAAGGAAAAATATGTAGGAGTCTGCCATTGTTTTTCTACAACTTTTGTTCAAGGTTCACTGGATATGCCTACAGCACTAACCTCTGAATTGAAGTTAGAATGACAACTCTACCTGAAATAAGTTTGAAGATATTCAACATTTAAACTTCTCAAATGCACCGAATTAACATATATTAATATTCTACAACTTTTGTTTGTGGTTCATTGGAAGTATCCACAGTACAGAACTATATATTGAAGTCGGAATGGCATTTCTACCTATAAAAGTTTTCAAGATACTCAACACCTAAATTTTTGAAGAGCCATTAATTAGCACATATTAAAAAGAAAAGAAAAGAAAGAAAGAAAGAAAGAAAGAAAGAAAGAAAGAAAGAAAGAAAGAAAGAAAGAAAGAAAGAAAGAAAGAAAGAAAGACGGAAAGAAAGAAAGAAAGAAAGAATACTGACTTTTCATCAACATATTAGGAGACAATGGGAAAGTGATACGCATCCTCGGTAAATCACCAGCTTAACGATTGCTTTACAAGGTTTGAGGAGGTCTTCTACATTTAACAACAAAGACTTGTTTAAATGGATCATTTGAAAAGCTCAAAAATTGAAATACACCAAAGATGATAACTGTCCCAATCCCTAAAAACTCTGAAAATATGACCAATTTACGGTGTGTGTCCCTCGCCAAAATTGAGTTTTCGATGCATTATTCTTTGTTAACCATTCCGTGTTCCCGACGATCTTGACAACTTGCCGCTGAATTTGCAGTTTGATCGTTGGCATCCCTGGTACACACTGTAGTAGTACATAAAGGAATCGTTTGCGAAAACATGTAACAACTAGAAAGGAAGATTTGCTTTAAAGCAAATCTGTCTGAGTGCCTTTAAAAGCTGTAAATATTAAATGGTACAACTTTTGTGCTTAGGTACTTCACATTGCATTAAGCTTATGGCTGGATGATATTTCCAAGTTCAAATAACCTTGACCTTTTACCTTTAACCTTTATAGGTCCCACGTAAATTGCAAAAATGTACAGTGTTACAATACCCACAATTTAAGTCCAACATGATTAGAATTGGATGAAAAGTTATGGCTGGGTGAAACTTTCTAAGGTCCAGATGACCTTGACCTTTGACCTTTTGGGGTCACATGTAATTTTCAAAATGTGCAGTGTTGCAATAGCTACAATTTGAACCAAACATGATAAAAATTGGATAAAAATTGACCAAATTATGCTAGAAGAAAGCCGCCATCGAAAGTGGCCTTTGACCTTGAAATGACCTCTACCTGAAGTGAACCTTCACCTCAAAAATGACATCTTGGCCTAAAACTGACCTTTGACATTGACATGACCTTGATATTTGAGATGGCCTTTACCTTGCTATGATCAAACTCCTATACACTCATAACCACATCTACTATAGTATATAAAATATTGATGATTTAAAACTTTAATTAGCTCTCATTTGCATAATTTTGAAAAGCATGACCTCTCATTACAAAAAGGCCAGACTTCATCTATAGAAGTATAATTTTGCCAAGTTTGGAGTTTCTATGTGCAATACTTTTTAAATGAAATGTCGGACAAACTTGTCTGGAAAGAAAGAAAAAGAAAGAAAGAAAGAAAGAAAGAAAGAAAGAAGGAAGGAAAGAGAGAGAGAAAGAAAGAAAGAAAGAAAGAAAGAAAGAAAGAAAGAAAGAAAGAAAGAAAGAAAGAAAGAAAAACAGTATGTCTGTGTTGGCACACAGACATTAAGAAAGAAAGAAAGTGAGAAAGAAAGAAAGAAAGAAAGAAAGAATTCCTAGAAAAACAATATGTCTGTTGGCACACATCCATAAAAAAGGAAAAAAGGAAAGAAAGACAGACAACATTTTTGATAGTATGTAATGATATATAAACTACCACAGACTGTGTCATCATTCTTTTCCATTTCATTCTCATGAACCAAGTAGTCTTCTCAGCATGATACAACTTGTAGACGTCAGTCTATTCATATTTGTGCATGCTTTGTTTACATTGAACACTGACCTGGCTACCCGTGGCTTGTACGATATCCTAACCTTGCAACCTCACTGCAAGGAAAACTACAGATTCCTGTGGCTTTCAGTTGAATCTGTTATGTCTTACCCAATTGATTAATTATGTGTTGTTCTAATGGTCTAAGTTGCGTCTTGTCTGTCTTGTGCAAACATGACAAAAGCAGTCACACACGGCATTCTGTGTGCTACTCAGGGGCACACATACAGACAAGCATGCTGCCCGTAGCCTGATATCAAACCCAGGCTCTCTTATCTGGGCTAAAAGTATCAATTACCAAAGCGGACCCCAGAATCTTGACTGATGCCATCTTTGAAGCCTTTCGTACTTCACATTCCATTACACTTATGGCTAGTTTTAACAAAAAGGCCTGAATGAGCTTGACATTTAATCTTTAGGCATTGCATGTAAATTACAAAAATATGCAGTGTTGCAATACCTACAGGTTGGGTCCAACATGGTTAAAATTGGTTGAAAATTGACTGAGTTATGGCTAGATGAAAATTTCAAATGTGAAAATGAGATTGACCTTTGACCTTTAGAGGTCACATGTAAATCAAAAAAATGTGCAGTCTAACCAACATATTAATCGAAGTTGGATTGATTACCTGTACCTATAATATTTTTGGAGATATTCAAGATTTAAATTTTCAAATGGCCCTAATTTGCATAATTTTCAAAACCGTTGAACCTCTTTACAAAAAGGCCAGGCTTCATGTATGGAAGTATAATCATGCCAAGTTTGGAGTTTCTATGTATGATACTTTTCAAATGAAATGTCGGACAAATTTGCCTGTAAAGAAAGAAAGAAAGAAAGAAGAAAGAAAGAAATAAAGAATTCCTAGAAAAACAGTATGTCTGTGTTGGCACACAGACATAATCAGTAGTCAGAGACAGGTTTCATACACATTATCAGAGTTCAAAAAATGTGCCATCTTCAGAAGTTTCACTAGTGTTGCAGAAATTTGATAATCACATCGATCGATCAAATATACAGCAATTATAAAAATGGTCTCCAGTTACTTCATGTCAGACCTTTCCTTCTCTTTTCATTTGGTTGCATACAGCTATGGAGGAATATCTATTCCTCCATAACTTAGCGAAACATAAGTCTACTTTAACCGTCAATGTTAAACTTTATTATTAAATTAAAAACTGTGGCCTGCACACCTAATAATAATAACAATAATAATAATAATAATAATAATAATAATAATAATAATAATAATAATAATAATAATAATAATAATAATAATAATAATGCTGTGGCTCTTGGCTTTTGTTCCGCGGTCCTGTGTGACACAGACATTCAAAAAAAAAAAAAAAAAGAGTACATGAGGTGGAGGAAACCATGGTTAACCTGAAGCATATATCTCGAAATCACATGAAATGACGTTTTCGGGACGCTGTCTGAACAGTAACAGGGGAAAACTATATGCAGTGAGGCCCCACAGCTTAAAGCGTTAATAATGGAATGAAAATATGCGGGACTCGGTAGCAATAAAAATCAATATGCGCCTTTCCCTCCAAGGTCATGGTCATCACGTATGCGTTCATAGCGTGGTTACTGTGATGGTTTTGCACAAAGAATAGGACTTTCCCTCTATCTCTCTCAAAATTGGGACCTTTCCATCTGTCCGTTGCGACAGCGAAAGAACTTATCCCCTGAACCCCTCCAAAACCCAAGCATAAGAACAAGGAAAGCCAGGTATGTGCACTTGCCGTGGACAGCGTGGGTGGTGAGTCAACACAAGTTGCGTGGTGACCTATTTCATGTTGCCTTTGGGGTGCAGTGTCTTGCTTGAAGTCGATCATTGTACAGAATAGGTCAAAGCGCCCCACATAAACATTTTGGGGTCGTATTTTATTTGTATCATTACTCGTGTTGACGCAAGCACGTGTATGTTTGTATGTATGGCATATGGGCGTATAATTATGTATGTATACATATTTTATTTATTCATTCATTTCATTTAAAAATCCGACACTAGTCAGGGGAACTGGTACACACACACACACACACACACACACACACACACACACACACACACACACACACATACATACATACATACATACATATATATATATATATATATATATATACATATACACATATAAAAAAACGAAATAAGCTTTATTGTACATAAGCTGATACATGGTTTCAGGATCGACGAAGAAAAAATAACTGAACTAAATATACTACCACGTATTTACAATTGTATGGATATGTGTATATATATATATACATATATCCAAAGAATCATGGAGGTAAAATACCTCCATGAGAGTATACAAAATAAACAACACCAAAGATATGAGGCATGGCTTCATTATTAATCGTAACACAAAAGTATAAAAAGAGATTCATGAAGGTCGAAAGGCACTAGTCTTCAGAAGACGGTGTTCAATGGGCACCTGCCTATTATCGTGATTGTGGACAACGGGGTATCTCAGTGAGTCTGTGCATGACTCCATATTAGGTGCCAGCCACGCACTGAGCATATGTATGTGAGTGTTTCGTAAAATCGATTTCAACTTTATATTCCATATCAAAGATTTGTTTCACAGTAAATCTGTCGGGGTTACTTCAAAAGCAGAACAGTTTGAAATGCTCCACTTTGCTATTGTTCAACAAAACCTAAATTTTGTGTAATAGCCTAATTTGCATATTTTAAAATCCTACAACTTCGGTTCATGGTTCATTGGATGCGCTACGTACGTCACAAACCCACAGATTTAACCTGTTTTCAAGATTTTAATTTTGTTTATTCACCACTTTACAATTTTTGGTTTTATGCTTCCGGCTAGATGCCACAAACCCATAAATTGAAGTTGGAATGGTTCCTTTATCTATACTTATTTTGAATCTATTCATGCTTTAAATTTTGCACATTCATCTAATTTGCATATATTAAAATGATACAGCTTTGGTACATGTTCATTGGATGCAGCTTCGCCACCAACCTAGAAATTGAAGTTGGAATGTCATCTCTATCTATAATCGTTTTGGATTCAACTTTTTTAAGATTTTATCAATGCCCCTAGTTAGTATTATTTTAAATTCTACGACTTTCATTCACTGTCCATTACATTGGCAGGTGACACAGACCTGTACAAACACATTGAAATTTTGTGTCTATCTGCAATGGTTTAGAAGATCGGGAGCTTTTAAAATATTAATTGCCCCTCATTTGCATAGTTTTTAAATGATGGCTATTCAGAACGATATGCACGATGTGAGTGGTAGGAATCAGAATCAGAATTAGAATCACTTTATTTGACATATAGATAGCAAATTGTACAAGAATATATGCAACAAAATAGATAAGATGGCATTGTTTTGAACCAATCTAAGCAGAACAAAATATCTCAGGAGACCTCAGCAAAGGATATTTAATCCGCGCTTGCTGATGCCACCTACAAAGGAGAGATGACTGTTTCACAGCATTCACATTGCGGATCCAAAACACTAATGCTGACAAAAAAAAATACAATGCTGAGATTTTAACTTATTTCCAGTGAAACAATAGCTTCATGATTGTTGCATACATAACAGTTAGGTATGGTATACGCGCATTGATATTTATTCACAAAATATGCATATACTGTACTTTGAAAAGCCAAGGTATGAATGTGTTAGAATTTTGTCTTTCATGTAGGGAGGAATATTTTGGAGTAAATGAGGAATGTAGTAGCGAATACAATTTTTCAATGTTGCTTTTTTAGGGGCAGGGATAATAGGTCTTCCTCTAGAACGTGTAAAATGAAGGTGTGATACAAGAGTAAATTCAAACATACTTTCAAAACAAGCTGTATGGGCATTATACCCAGCATTACATATGAGACGTATCACTTCTTTTTGCAACATGAAAATACGATCAAAATATCCCAATACAAGAATACAATAATTTAGATTTGACAGCAGTAGAGAAATGTACATTAAAAGTTAAGTTCTTGTGCGAAGACACTTTCATTCCAAGCACTTTAAAAAGTATGTTGTCAACTTTGAATAAATCGAAAAATCCAGTTCAAATTTTCATATATACAAAAGAAAATAAAACAAAAATCCTCAACCCTGGAAATCTCAACATCATCAATTTTTATGTCTAGCACCAAATTTATCTTTTTCTGTGGTAAATGAAATAACATTACTTAGTTTTAGCAATATTTAATGATAATTTGCCAATTATGAACATTTCTTAATTAGATATTAATTGAATTTGACACATTTCCTCGAGTATCAGACGTAACATCAGAAAAACACAAAGAATTTATCAAAGTTGTGTCATCTCCATATAAGATACATTCAAACTTAGTTGAAGCTAAAAACATGTCATTTGTATAAATGATAAAAGGGAGCGGGCCAAGAATGGACCCTTGGGTTACCCCTGTGGTTACAGGTAAAGTATCTGAACATAAACCATCAAAATAAACATACTGTTTCCCACCAGATAGGTAGTCTTTAAACCATTCCAATGTCACACCTGTTATGCCATAATACTGCAGTTTATACAAAAGAATTTTATGAGCCAAGGTATCGAAACCTTTGCTTAGGTCTAGATAAATAGCTATGGGTAGCTTTTCATGATCAAGAATTTTCATAATTCGATCTTTGAACTGTAGGTTAGTCACCATGACTAGTTTGGTTGTTTTTGGAATAATAGTGTCGGAGAAAAACTCCTGAAAAATTTGGTTGTAAAGAAGAAAGAACGAAACAAGGAAGGAAAGAAAAGAATTCTTGGAAAAAGCTGGGTTTGCACCCAGACATGGTGATGTGCCAAGAATGACACCAAATCGATGTCATTTTAGTAATGTATGTCCTTAATACGGTAGGCAGCTGCCATTGATGTGCAATGTTTGCTTCAAACCTGTAAAATATGAAAATTACTAGGAATATATTAACATAGGACCCGGACAATAAAAGTAAACCAAAACAAAAACAAAAAAAGTCAGTCCGTTAAACTATATTCGTTCCCTGTTTTCAGAGACCAACTGGCTGGAAGCGCCATATTTTTTACGGGTATGCGTAGTCTTTATTATGTTGTAATTAGAAATTGTTTACCCAGAAAGCAACCAGCGAAGTTATAACAAACTTTAAATTCTCCAGCATTTTTTTTTTTTTTTGAGCCTATCGGCTGTTAAAACGAAAATTCCTTTGCTGTTTTGTGTGAAATATTGATTGCTATCTGCTCTTTAACATTAATCGCCGACTTGATTCGATTACCTGCCGCAGGGAAAAAATAATAACACAGGTCATTGTTGAATTTGTGCGAAATATCGAGTATCGTTTCATCTGTATATCTGTATGCGCCATTCAGTCTAGATGAGAAACAGACCTATAAAGTATCTGACACACACACACACACACCCACACGCACACACACACACTGTTACGAGGTGGCTTTACCTAGCACGTCTTGTGCCAACCTGGCCCTCAATAACAGAAAGAAAATAGAAACGCTAAACTTTAACTGCCGTGAACAGAGCACAAAGACAAAGCTTTTTGTTCAAAAATATATTGACTCACACTTTACACACAAAAAAACCCACAGCACGATGGAAACTGGCAGTTCCGTCTATAATGTTCGTACACAAAGTGGTTGGCCGGGTCTGGGGTCCTGGCTTGTTCAATCGACCTCCGGGCTCAATGCCTACATCATTTAATCAGTGAACCGCACAAGATTCACTGATACCAAATTGGAGCACACAAGTGCTTCAAAAAATGGCTTAACTCGAAGCCTACCTTACTGAATTGGGGAAACACACAAGATTCCCAGAACAAAATAAACTGGAGCACACAAGTGCTCAAAAATGGCTTAACCACAAGCCTAAATTATGTCAATTGGTGGATTATACAAGATCCGCAATAATACATATATATTGGAGCACACAAGCTCTCAACTAATCAATACTTACTTTGAATGCCTGGCCGCAGCAGGAACACTACCAATAATTTAACGTGCGCCCCGTTCACTATGCGCACGGATCAGACATTTCAGATGTCTGACCCCAAACAGCAGCACAGAGCCCTTTTTATTTGGTAGAGAAGGCCTAATCCTGTCCCCACTGTGATTGCCTTTCACTCACTGAACCCAACAGTAAACCAATCAAAACCAAGCAAGATCGGCGATCACTCAACACTTCCTGGCATGCTGACACTTGGCATTTTAACTGTTTAAAGTTCAAAATGTGCTTGCTGCAGCTTAATTCCGCAGCCACAATATACATTTTATACAACAAATTTAACTTTATGGTTTCGAAATTCACCACATAACATACCTCCCCTCAGAAAAATAATGAAAGTTCATATTGTTGAACTTTCAGCAAGTCTAATGACTAATCAATGATGATTTTCCTGTCATTGACCTACAGCGCCATAACACAGTTCAACAGTTTGAGGCAACCACCCACTAGGATAACCTGTCATTCTAAAGAGGTGCTGCAGCTTAATTCCGCAGCCACAATTTTCTTTTTATACAACAAATTTAACTTTATGGTTTTAAAATTCACCACATAACAACACACACACACACAACTGGTGAATGCATTTTATATATTATAACATTTATTAATATTTAATATATCATAACATTTATTAATATTTAATATATTATAACATTAATTAATATTTGTGTTTAAAATATCAGGGAAAAACTCGAAATTTTGGAAATTGTATGAAAAAAACACCAACAAGTAATAACACCCAATGATTGGCACTTATGCGTTGAAAAGAGACTGATAATGGATCTCGGGTGTTGAATGGAACATAACAGTATTTTGCCTACAAGATGGTCCGCCGTCTGTCCGTCCACAGTTCACATTTTAGACTGTTCCAAAACCGTCCGCATGATTCACTTCAAACTTGGTTGGGATGTACCTTGCGTGGGCTTCTACCAAGTTTGTTCAAATGATCTCGCTTCAACGACTTTTTATGTAAATTTCATTGTTCTTTTTGGGGGGAAATCTAAATAAATCTTCTCCGAAACCGCTCACCAAGCGCTTTTTTATATCACACAGGAGCACTCCTAGGGTTTCCAAGGTGTTACTTTGTTCACTAAGTGGTCCTGCAATTTTCTCCATTTTTTTAATTATTTTTTGTGTGTCTTTCTTATTTTCGACTTTTTCTCTAGAACCATCACTCAGATTATGCTGAAACTTGGTGGATATGCTCCTTGTCGAAGAGTTAAACAAATATATTTACCAGATGGTAGTGCTATGGATTCCTGATTTTTATTCATTACTATGCAAGTCAATGGGCATTCTAATGCATATTCCCATTTTCGGCTTCTGCTCCGAAACTGTCAACCAGATTGACTTCAAACTTGATGAAAATGCACATTGGGTGGGTCTCTATCAGTATTTTTTAAGAGGTCACGCCCCAGTGATTTATTTTTTATTTTTTACGATTTTTTATTGGGGGAATCTTTTAAACAGCTTCAATAGGGAAGTTTATCTTGGGAATTTCTTGTAAAAGTAAACGTAAATAATTTTGGCCAGATTTGTGTAAACTTGGTGAGGAATCTGTAGGTCAGCATGGGGTGTTCACACAGCCCTCTTGTGTTGTTTCCCCTTTATTTCCAGTTGCCGATTGTGAATATTATTAGAAGATGAAGCAGCTTTATAGGGATATATTCCAGAAGCTTAGATTATACCTGATGGAGGAGATTTCGCTGGACAAGTACCTTCTAGATAGATTAGAACCCAGTCGCATAATAACGAAACCCGAGCGTAGAAGAATATTGGTAAGTAAGGGTTTGTGCAGTTGTATGCGTCCAGAGTCCATGCTGAAACTGATTGGGACTGTGTGGAAAATTGCCACAAAACTCACAAAGAGAGAGAGAGAGAGAGAGAGAGAGAGAGAGAGAGACAGAGAGAGAGTTGGTTACCTGAATATCTTATCATGAAGTAAGAATGAGATCTGCCTTTACCTTATTTTAAAACACAGATCAAACTTGCAAAATTATGTAACTGACACCCCAGATGAACATATTTTTACGGAAATCAAGGCTCACTTTGCTATCTGTAGATGGAGCCAATGTTCTACTCGTATTATATGGGTCTCTGTGTTTTGTGCACACAATCCAATATTTCATGTTCGTAAGAAGTAAACGATGTTTCCTGTATCGGTGTGTGTTTTCAAGTATTTTCGCATTCTAATTTTCCCCAAATTAAAAAGCATGTCTCCTATGTCGAAGAGATAAAGGGTCTACTTTCCTTTTTTCTCCCAACCCTCTACAAGAGTCACTGTGTGACGCGTTTGCTCCAGGTTTTAACCATTTTCGTGATAATCTATTTTGTGTACTAGCATGAAGAAGATAAGACGGGCAAAGGGGTGGGTGTGTTGCTGGACATGCTCGTCATGAAGGACGACTCCGTATTTGATGCATTTTGCAATGCGTTGTACACAGACGACCAAAGCAAAGTGGCAAGAAAACTCAAAGAAAAAGAACAAGAACACTGTCCAGAGGTTGATGTGTGGGCAAGAGTTAATTTTGGACCACAAAATGAAGTGTCCAAGAGTGTTGCCATATTGAACGCAACACCAAATGTTCAAGCTGATATACCAACTCTAGAAACACGTAAATATAACTTTGAACACCTCAGCATGCTAGTATAGTTATTCAATAAGAAAATCTTAATATTGCACCCACAGTTATAAATCAGCTTTGGCTTGTTACCGTCGAAACGGTCTAAGATGACATGTAATTTTACATATGGTAGTTTTGATCATGCTTAGAGTTTAATCAAGCACAATGTAGGTGTACGGCATATTACCTTGGTATAATCCCCGGCCTAGGCTACACGAATCAGTAATCTATTGCGATAGACATTGGTGGCTGGCTTCGAGCAGTGAAAATACTCGTTCGTATTCCGGTTAACTGCGACATATATATTGAATTTATCAAACTCTTTCTGCTGAGCTCACTGAAGTGGTAATAGTAGCAGTTGTTGTAATTATCATTATTGTTATATTTGGCTCACCAATACAGATTCAGTACTATTCATAGAGGTGTGAGGGGCAGACATGTAACATATATATGATATATATATATATATATATATATATATATATATATATATATATATATATATATATATATATATGTTTATATACATACATATATATTACCATATCGATAATCATATTGCACGTCAGGTACTTTAAACGACAGCTATTGTCTTTTATTTTAACTCTAAGTGCACTTAATTTTATTGCAACGTGTAATTTAGATTATTTGGGGTTTCAATTTGCAGATAAACTGCACATGTACAGACGTGCACTGACGGAAGACCGATCTATATTTGTGGATCAACTTAATCCGGAAACAGGGTTATTAAACTATCTCATGCAACACAAAGTAATACGCGATGCAGAGCGTGATGAATTCAGGGCAAGTATATTTAAGTTACTTATATAATGCGTAATAATAAATAATATCATATAACTTACGATGTTCGGGTAACATAACAAAATTTGTTTCCACAGGAGTTAGTGCTTAGTTTGAAGTTTGATTATGGGTGCCAGGGTAACTGAACAAGTTTAACTGTCTATGATGACGTCTCTCCCGGACAGAAGCTCCCTGGGCATGCCTAGCTGAGATGTCAAATTGAATTATTAAAATTAAATATAAGTATTAAAAATAAGCCGACGCAGGAATTTTGCAAATAACACTTCAATGAAGGAATGAGTACAATTAGTTTAGACAATTTCATGTATATGATAATGGAATAAGAGTATTTTGTTTCACGCCTGAAATGTCAGTGCATCGATAATTGTTACAGTTAAATGCCACCAGGCGGATGCAGGTTGAAAGATTATTAGACTATATCAAATGTCGACCGCCGGATGACATAGAAATATTCATTGAGGGACTGCGTGCAACAAACTACTACCATCTTGCAAACAGATTTACGTTGGAGATGGCATGATTGCGTGCATGCAAGATATGAATTATCATCTCCTTCCAAAGACGTTGCGATCGAAGGATGGAACTATTGGTGAATCGTAGCATGTCGTACACAAGCTAAAAAACGATTGTCGTCATTTTGACGGAATGGTGGAAATTTATGAACAAAAGGATCAAAGAGTATAGCTACATATATCATGTTCATTCTGATGCATGAAAGACACAGTGGATAACTTGACCAGCTCTGTCCAGTACAGAGCGAGTCATTTTCATGCATCTGGTTGGAGTAGCTTGCAAGACATGCATTTGTAGACCGGATTTTTTCTTTCCAACACCATACTTTTAACAAGTGGCGCACGTGCTTACAAGAAAAAAAATAATACATTTGATAGTAAAATACTATTTACAAATTCTTTAATATAAGCTATATAGATTATGAATACAAATATGTATTATACAGTAAAATGTTTCAGTGTGCATACAGAATTATTATTGGCATATAAAATAAGATGATGTTATGCACAATCGCAAAGTCATAACCACACGAACTAACTCTAAACCCTAAATGAGCACATTTGTTCAGAAACAGTGATTGCATGTCTTCTAGCGTTGTCTTTACATATTGGTTTAAACATATTTTATTTCCAAAAACGACTGGGGAGTAGGCAAAGCCTATATGAACCCCTCTCTTCTTTACATATTCTCTTTCCTTATCACTTAACTGAATATAATCAATTTGTTTCGGCAAAGAATGAAGATCATATTCAGTTTAAAGGCCAAAGCAAGATATTATGTGACTCAATAAGCATTCGAAGATAACTCCTTTTGTGTCTTTTATCTTGAGACGTATATATACAAATGACAGAACGCATATATTTGTCTTTCATCTTTTACGAGTCTTGACACTTGCAATTTTTGTTAATTATACTATTTTTATAGATCTTTGTTTTATCACCGCATGTTTTAACT
This sequence comes from Hermodice carunculata, assembly GCA_964020975.1. Classification (NCBI taxonomy): domain Eukaryota; kingdom Metazoa; phylum Annelida; class Polychaeta; order Eunicida; family Amphinomidae; genus Hermodice; species Hermodice carunculata. The sequence continues at coordinate 31,370,570 of OZ026619.1, forward strand.
TGTGGTCGGAATCAACTATATACCAATGTTATTTGCCTCCAAAATAAGGATTGAATTTGTACTACAAGTGCAATGCTTATTTGGAGGTAAATTTGACTACGTTCCTGTTCAAAACTTTTTAACACAAAAATTACAGATTAATCTGCACGTGTTGAATGCATGTGACCAGTGATACACCTGCATCTTGCACACACTCGGCAGTTGATTTATTAACTTGATTTGATTTGATTCGGTGCCAGTCACATAATACATGAAAATAAGGTGCTCACTCATTAAATACTACTCCTCAACTCAGACATAAGCAGTTCCAGGCAAGGTCTCTGTTGTTGTATTAGCACCAAGCGACAGACCTCAGTGAGGATATTGACATAATAACACAAGAGACGGGAGTCACTGCTACCACCCCTAATTAACCTGCATGATTTTGTTAACTACGGTCACACAACCAGGACACGACCTCAACCTATGAAAAAGAAGCTACTTTTATTCAACCCTGGCTTTTAAGTCATGGTTACCTCAACATACAATAGATATCAGACCAGGAGTTATTTGTGCAGCCCCAGCCCACCTGACATAGACTTTCGAAACTGGTGGAGTTTAAATCATGGTCTGCCGATCGTCCAAGTATGAAATATAAAAAAATTGTTGCATATTTTCTAAATGACCTATTTTCATATACAATCGTATTTTCACAAAAGCAAGGCACATAAAGGAAGGTGTTTAATGCAAACTTTCTTTCAGCAAACTCTATAAACAACACAGGAGGAAAAATAAACTTCGCCTTCCAACATATAGTTCCTACTGTTAAAATGGTTTTTGCATATTAAAGTTTATCGGGCTTATTAATTACGTCTTACACTGGCCGCAAAGTAACATTTTTTTTTTCAGTCCACAAACAAAATGTGCTTTTACTTGACCACAAGCTGTCAATCTTGTACGTTGATCACAGTTTATTTTGAATTCGGTGTGAGACTCGATTAATTTTTATTTTAAAATTCTTATTCGGCTAAATATCATCTGCAGTATCGGGAAGCTTCGTCACCAACCCGGCCTTCTGTCGGCTCTAGTTCAAGTTCCACTGAGCCGCAGGAGGCGGCAGAGCTGAGGAGTTACGTTTTAATTGTCATCAATTACTTATGGCCACAACAAAGGCACAGGCAAAACATCTCAATCCAAAGGGTTGAGAGAACATCAACGATAGATTTTTCCTCCGGACAGAAAGTGTCCTGTTCAGACTGCGTTTTGAAATTTTTGGCTGAACGTTTACGTAGCAAATCAAAATGCAGCTTGGACACAAGTCTGTGTCCGGTCAAAATTATGGCGTTTACAAAAGTTCTTAAATATCGGTAGGGACGGCAAATTCTTTATTTCATTTGGGGGGTTCATTCCAGAGCTTCACACCATTATATATAAAAGAGTTCTTTCCTTGGCTTCTGACCTGTGGCAAGACAAATGAGCCTTGACTGTGTCTTGTGTATGTATTATCCGTGGTATTGGCCAGCTCCGGAGCTTGAGATTGTTTTATTTGGTCCATTACATTCAGAGATAAAAATTTCAACTTGGGTGGGACATCCAACCAGTTTAACAAAGTAAAATGGTCTACACCCACATAATCTCTTAGATCACGAGACAATTTGTACCTGACGATTTTGTTTTCTGCTGTTTACAGCTCATGCTTAATGTTTGCTTTCATGTCCCAGAACCACGATATGCAGTCACAGTCAAAATACGGTTGGAGCAAGATTAGCCACAAATCGATTCTTTGGTATTAAACACATATCCCTTTAGGTGCAAAAATTTCAGACCATTGCTTGCCCTTTTATTGCTATGGAGCCAGTAGCATTTCCTGATAGGTTTTGATCCAAAACTAAACCCAATTATTTCACATTTGCATTTGCCTTGATGTTTGCATCATAATACACTAATCGAAGACGAGAAGTCTGTTTCAGTTTCTTTTCAGGCAAACAAAATACTTTCTGGCTTCCCCAAATGTAGTGACAGTTGTTCATTGCCACCATTTGTGGAGTGCAGTTAGATTCTCGGTCAATACTTGTTCAATTTGGGAAATATACTGTTGCCCGACTCCAAAACGGCCGAGTCATCTGCATAAAAAGCAGTTCACACGTTACACTACTTTCCATGTTGTGAACGTAAACAATTAACAACACAAGACCCAAAATAGATTCTTGAGGAACAGCGCAAGAGAAGGGTCTTTTGTTGGGTCTTGTTCCATTAACCGAGACAAAGTGATTGCGATGGGTCAAGTATGATGAAAACTTCTTGCTTGCAGATTCCTCTGCCCCTATTGCATTCAACTTTCACAGCCAAAAGATGTGGCAATTCACTGTGTCAAACGTTTTCTGTAAGCCAATTAAAACCGTACTGGTGTATAAACTTGTATCCATGTTTTCGCTGATTATATAAGAGTTGTCTCCGTAGAGAAGCATGCATGAAAATCAGACTGACACATGTAAATCAGGTTATGGTTGCATAGGTATTCATAAAGTTGTTTATAGAAAACACCTTTCTCAGAAGGTTTTAATAAAATATGTAGAATAGATACCCGTCTGTAATTTCCCTTTTCCGTGTCCCTTTTTTGAAAAGTGGAATAACCTTTGCTGTTGTCAAAGCCGTGGGAACTTCCGACACAGTCAGAGATATACTGAACCCCAATGAAAAGTATCCACATGCCAATTTTGAAGTATTTTATTGTTTATACTTGCAACATTTCATACCTAGACGTGCTTAGAACTTAACAAAGCATTCACTTTTCTGGCGTAAAAATGTCACGCTCTACCGACATTAACGTCACTTACAGGCAAAAAATGTCATTAACTGCCCTAATTGAAAGTCACACAAATTTTTCTGTTCAATATGGGATGTGGCCACCTCCAGCATCAACACATGCTATACATCTGCGGCGCATACTGCTGACCAGGGTTTGAATTCTGTGTTGGGGAACATTATTCCATTCTTCCTGCAGAGCTTGGATCAGCTGGTTTCGGGTAGTAGGCCTAGGTGTCCTCCGTTGAATACCTTGGCCTAACTGATCCCACAAATGTTCAATAGGGCTCAGATCGGGTGAGAACGCTCGCCATTCCATGACATTGATGTTGTTCTCATTGAGAAAGTTCATTGTTAATCTTGCAGAGTGTGCACGTGCATTGTCCTGCTGAAAGATCGCCAGATCTTGATGCTGCTCCATAAATGGGACCATGTGCGGCTCCAGCACCTCATCAATGTACCGCCTAGCATTGAGGATCCCTTGAATGACCACTAGGGGTGTCCGGTAGCGGTTGCTGATGCCTGCCCACACCATGACAGAGGGTCCACCCCATCGATCTGCCTGACGGACACAGGCATCTGCATATCTCTCCCCAGTCCGGCGCCACACACGTTCTCTGCCATCTGCTCTGCTGACACAAAAACGGGACTCGTCAGTAAAAAGGACGGTATTCCACTGCTGGCGAGTCCACCTGGAGTGTGCTCTACACCACTGCAGTCGTCTTTCTCTTCTGGGTTGGGTCAGCAGGTTACCCCTGTAAGGTCTTCTGGCTGTTAGGCCACTGCTCCTCAGTCGCCTCTCCACAGTAGAACTACTGACAGGACGGTGATTCACCCCTTGAGTCTCACGGGCTGTTTGGGCTGCTGTACGGAAACGGTCTCGCAGGTGCATCAGCCGGATGTGACGGTCTTGGCCAGGTGTTGTCACTCTTTCTCGGCCAGGCCTAGGCCGATCATCTACGGATCCAGTTTCTTGTTGCCGTTCAATTAGTCGTTGGATGGTGCGCCGAGTACACCCCATTCTTTGTGCGATTTGAGTGATTGGGACTCCACCCTCTGCAAGCCCCAAAGCATGGTGTCTTTGACCTTGGCTCAGACGCGGCATGATCGCCTCAACACACCTGAGACCACTGGCTTTTTTCTTGGCTGAACATCCCTTTTTAAAGCCACTGAAAACATCAGGTCATTTTAGCCATCCAATAGGAGTGGTGGTCAGAAGCCATATTCGGTGCACAAAAGTCACATGCATTATGTAACAACCCAGCAAAAGTTAAAAAGTTGTCCTGAATGACCCTGATGTAGGCTCCAAACCATGCATATATGCACACACAGTACTTAGTAACTTACAAAATTAATGTGTTAATTTTTTTATGTGGATACTTTTCATTGGGGTTCAGTATATGTTTCTGAGGTAAGTAACTAGGCTTGCAATTTGATTAGCATCATCTTTCACAAACCTCGCAGTTATTCTGTGTGCTACAGTTTCTTTTGTAGCATGTGTCCTGAAAAGCAACTTTAAAAGGTTCTCGGGTGATTGTAATATGGCGCTCAGTTGTGGATGTTTGCTGTCAGTGTTACCGTTGAAAAGAGACGTTCTGCCTGTCAAGAGTTGCTGAACTTTTGGTCCAGTATATTACTGTAATAAATTCTTCACGTACGGTATACGTACTATGAATGCACCAAAGCTAGTCGCTGTTTATCCATGTGTAACCTGCGGGAATTAAGCGTTTGGTAAATACCTTGGGCATCCCGAACACCGTTTAGAGACTGCAGAGCTTATATTATGCATTTACTTTAGTCCTATAGGTCTTGGGCCAGTAATACGCATGGCAGGTGCAGGTGTGTCAGCAAAACCTTTTGTCGCATAATGAATACAGGGCCTTAGGTGACAGGCTTTAAAAATAAGGGAGCAGAAACACTCTTATCCATTTCTTGTTTCTATTGATAATGTTACTGTCATTGAAGTAATCTTTGGGTAAAGTGTCATATGCAGTACCAACAAAACTTATGAATGTCAGCTGCATATATAGTCAATTTGACGTGTAACTCTATTAGGGTTTGATTTACTGGTCCAAGACGTAAATGAGCATATATGGCCGTGTGAGTATGAATATGAAAACACATACTAATACGCATAAATCCAAAAAGTTGTTTTATGTTTCAAAATAACATTTTTGGACTTTCATACATTTGACCAGGTTCATGATTGATTTCAGCAACAAATATAGCAATTGAAAAGAATTGTAGCTCGAATGCAGTAGGTTGTAAACTTTAGTAAGGTAAAGTCACATATGAAACGAAGCGAATAAAATATCTTGGTTACCCCTAAAAGTTTAATATGTATTCAGAATTGCGCATAAATCGGAAAGCAATTCTTTCGAAATAAATAAAAGGAAGGAAATAAGTCATTCATGCCACAATCACAGATGTGTGGAGTCAAGTCATTGCATGTTGGGTACACATGAAAGAAACCGTTAACGGCGGAGTAACTATGTTCGATAAAAAGGTGGCCATTGATAAAAATGTGAGCTCATCAGTCATACCTTTTTCTATAGCATTGTGTTTGTTTTTAGTTTGTTTTGCTGCAAGGCATTCATTTCAATTTATCATTCCTGACAGCAGGACGTTTACTTTTAAATTTGCGAGTCTTCTGTCTCTCTTTTCTCACAGTCACATTAATTCCTGTTTTACTATTTCACAATACTGGAACCTGCTGTCAGCGGTGCACTCAAAGCTTTAATTAAATTAAGTAGTGACTTGCCTGGCATATAAGAATGATTCAGTCAATACTAAAGGGAAAAATGGCCTGGTCCACATGCAAAGTTCACTGCCAGCACACACTTAAATTAATGTTTTTTTACAGAGTTCATGGCACCCTTGATATCACTGTATCACAGCCTCAGCCACATAGATGAGCTTATCTTTCAATAAGTCAGTGTGCTCTTGAAAATTCTCATGTGCCGCATAAAATTGAACTTTACATCGATTGCCAAATAATCAGTGACTATTACTTATCACGATCGATATTCAAATTCAGTCGAATATCGAATCCGTCCCAAAATGACAAGTAAACATGGCTATGGCCAATCACATACAAATTCTGAGCATTCATCAAAGTCATCAGAAAATATGTTTTGTACAGTACTTTTATCCTTGAGGCCAGCAAACATTTGATGTGAGAAAGTGGCATTTCTCACTGCATTTTCCTGACCCTTACTGAAATGGCGAGTATACTGCTGTGCATTGATTGAACCAGTCTGTGCTTGTTGCATGTTTTCAGCTGTGGCATTTGCATCAAAGTCTCCGTCATATGTTGTTGTCCCAAAAGACTGGCCTGCGCCATTGATTGGCTTAATGCAGGGGGTTGAGTACATGTCTTTATTGCCAATTGTTGCATCAGCAGACGTGTCAGCAGCGCAAGAGCCATCCTGAGGTTCTCCAGAGCCATAGTTTCGACAACACAGTTTATGAAGTGTACTCACTGCCACATTGTCTTTAGTCGGGTTTCATTTTCAAAAACCAAGTAATTTGTTTGCGTTGCAGGCTGAAAAGTTGTGGATCCCCGAGGAGTCTGTAATCTATTGTAGGTCTCGTCACCTTCCACAGTCAGGGAACTTCCAGGATCCAGACCTTTCTGTTTGTTTAAGACTTTTACGTCTTCATAATGGTGGCCAGTCCTTCACATTTTCATGTACAAGGTTGTAATTCACTGACTATTTGCATTGTATTGCATCTCAGATCTTGAAGGGGGAATGCATTTTGCAGCCAGAGCCATGTCGCGGAATGAAATGACAGATATTGAGTTCCTTGACACCTGGGCACTAATATTAGTTTGGTGTGGCAGCTCGACGTCCACGTCCACTTGCATCCTGTGAAGAATCCTGCGTGTGACACATATATTTCCTCATGCAAGGTATGAAGCCCAGTGTAATAGGTACGCGCAGAGCATTAAGTGCCGTCCACCAGCGAAAGCCTTGTTATTCACACTGGTCCCACTGCAATTCGCCCGTACAATGTGGGAATTGCCTATTGTGAATTGAAAACGCCTCTTGTGGAGTTTCAACAGGTACAGCACGAGCAGCATGCTCACGTGTGGCCTTGTTTCACAGATCCACAGTTTTTTTTTTTAATATGCAGAAAGGCACATGGGGTGCAAATCGGGGTTATCAGCACTGACCACCTCGTCATAATCAAAGTGGCAGGAGTTTCTGCTGTGAACGGACCGGGTGGCAACACTTTGACCTCGAATATGGGTGGGCGTTTTTTCATCTCTTGGAAACTTCCTGCCATTTTTTTTCTCATGGGCAGTGGCTGTGTACTTTTCAGCTCTCATTCACTGACGTATGTGTGTGTGTGGCGGGGGGGGGGGGGGAGCGGGGGGGGGTGCAGGTGCGGGGGTGCGGGAACTTTGACTTCCTCTGTTGCAGATAAATATTTGGATGCGTGAGTGTGTCCCAATGCGAGCCTAGTTTTACACATCTCCTGTTCTCCCTTTATGGCCACAGTGGTAGCCGGGAGTGGTACACTTTTTGTAATATCACAGGTATTTTCAGTCAAGTTCTCTCAATCAATAACAGTGACAGGATGGACAGAATACTCGATTGTATTGTACTCTGGAGATTACAAGACAGAGAAGGGCAAGAAATATAGGTGTATCGGATAGGACTAAAGGAGGAGCCAAATTAAGTGGCTTTTGGGTTTTAATTTATTAAACTCCAGCTACCAGCCTCTTTTTTTTTTATAAGGGCATGCCTTGTATACCATGGGATGTCACAGATACCAATGGAAATCATACTAACAAGACAGCCCGAGTGGCATTTTTCTTATGAAATCTCTTATATTCAGACAATTTGTGTTCTCAGCTTTTGACAAGCTATGATGAAAGTACAGTTTCTTCATTGATATTGAGGTTGCGCTATAGGTACAGCTAAGCCAATTGCCAATTTTTGTTTAGAAAAAACAGATTGATACTGTGTCATAAATCAAATAACAGTTTTATCATTTGAGTTGAAGTGCCAGTCAACTAAAGGGACCTTTACCCCTAAAATACAGGTATTGCAATGGTAGACATTATGTGTGACATTAAACGTTTTGCTGCACCTACATGTAAAAATATCAGGTTAATACACAAAAGACATAATCCACGAGTTTTCACAGGAAAATTACTTTTAATTCAAACCAAGTTTATTTCTATTGTAGCAAGTTATGATGCTTTGTAATGACAAAAAATAGTGCTTGTACCAAAATATGTGCGCATATAGATGTTGGGCCAGCAATACGCATGGCAGGTGCAGATGTGACAGCAGAACTTTTAGTCACGTAATGAATACTGGGTCCCAGGTGACAGGCTATTAAAAATAAGGAAGCACATGAACTCTTATCCATTTCTTGTCATATAAATGGAGCAAATATGCCTGATTATCTGTTAGTTTGGGAATGATGTCACTTCAACATTTAACCCTTGAATCAGAAATCTTGTTGGACTATCATTTTATTGAGGTTTGCCTCGGAACTGTAACTATGGAGGTAAGCACATGCATAAAAATACACGAGTAGCAAAACAGTTAATCGGCTTTGACCCGACTTTCTATTGATAATGCCTCTGTCATTGAAGAAACCTTTTCAGACAAAAAGACAGAAGCAGTGTCAACCAAACGTTTAAATGTCAGAGACAGGTCTGCGAGTATGGTCAATTTAACATGTAACTCCATTAGGTTTGATTTACTGGTACAACACCAACAACAGTCTTGTGCCAGTGCAGAGTATGACATCCGATCCGAGATCTTCCGGCAAATTCGGACTGACAACGTACATGACTAAATGATTTTTTATGACCAATAGACCCATTTTTTCCTGGCAGAAGCACGATAAGATTTGACTGTCCGTATTTTTGGCGATCATTTTAATGGTGCGTGGCCTCTATTTACGGAAATTGCACTTTGCTTTACATATTCTTGTCAACGATTGCCAGGAAATAAGCACAGGATTCCGTCTCTTTATATAGCAAGCTGTCTGATTGGTTTAAAAAAAATCGTAAGGACATCCCGCCAAAAACAGCCTGCAATCTGATGAAGCGTCATTAGAAGGAACCTTGTCCTTGGAAGTATCCAGGCTCGTTACTATCATGATCATGTATCGCTCAGCGTTCAATCAAATGCGTCGAATTCACCGTGCAAGAAGTTTGTGTGGTGCCCGAGCCAGACAAGCATAAATCATTAGACCTAGATGCTAAATATTAACGTCAAAATTTCATGAAAGTTCTACGAAAGAGCAGAGCTTGAGCACCAAATAACACAGGAGTGAAATAAATTAGGGGAACAAAGAAATATGCAGTGCACGTTGACAGGAAAGTTTTTGTGTAAATAAGTGCCCATTGTGTCGTGATCAGTATCGGCAATTCAAATCATATGAAACACAGTATTGAATTGAAGCATGAATCTGAATTTTATAATGATTATAGGAGTTGTATTGAAATGCTCAAATAGAACAGATATATTACAGAGAATACCACGGGGTGGAATTCATGATACAGGCCTGGAAAAATATTTGTATCTTGCGAGATATCATCCCCATTACCGTGATTCATTCATTATTGATGATGTAGACGCTAAGTTCAGTTGAGGGGCCTGTATCGGAAGATTTCTGACTGCGATCAAAATGTAACTCTTCACGTCTTAGGTTTGAAAGTTTTTGGATAAATTGACATAGAAATAACGGGGGTATATTTTTCACAAAATTTATGATGATAACTTTGGCTGAATCATATATGAATAAGAAGATAAATAAATAGAGAAACAAAGAAAGTAAGTAAGTAGGTAAATGAATAAATTAATAAATAGATAGAAAGATAGATAGATAGATAAATAAATAAATGAATAGATAAATAAATAAATGAATAAATAAATAAATAAATATATATATATATATATAAAAAGTAAACAAATAAATAATAAAGTGATTTTTTTTCATTCTGTCGTTGTTTTCTTGTTTCGTTCTGTCTGTCCCTTTTTCCTTTAATTTAATTTATGATGATAACTTTGGCTGAATCCTATATGAATAAGAAGATAAATAAAGAGAGAAAAAAATAAAGTAAGTAAGTAGGTAAATAAATAAATAAATAAATAAATAGATACATACATACATACATGATTTTTTTTCATTCTGTCGTTGTTTTCTTGTTTCGTTCTGTCTGTCCCTTTTTCCTTTAATTTAATTTATGATGATAACTTTGGCTGAATCCTATATGAATAAGAAGATAAATAAAGAGAGAAAAAAATAAAGTAAGTAAGTAGGTAAATAAATAAATAAATAAATAAATAAATAAATAGATAGATAGATACATACATACATACATAGATAGATAGATAGATAGATAGATAGATAGATAGATAGATAGATAGATAGATAGATAGATAGATAGATAGATAGATAGATAGATAGATAGATAGATAGATAGATAGATAGATAGATGATAACTTTGGCTGAATCATATATGAATAAGAAGATAAATAAATAGAGAAACAAAGTAAGTAAGTAGGTAAATTAATAAATAAATAGATAGATAGATAGATAGATAGATAGATAGATAGATAGATAGATAAATAAATAAATAAATAAATAAATAAATAAATAAATAAAAAAATATATAAATAAATAAATAAATAAATAAATAAATAAATAAATAAAAAGTAAACAAATAAATAATGAAGCAATTTTTTTTTCATTCTGTCGTTGTTTTCTTGTTTCGTTCCTTCTGTCCCTTTTTCCTTTTACATGTTTAATGTTTTATCCGTTTGAAATTTGAAGATCTTGACATTTTTGTCTGCGGAACAATTAATAAAGGTTTTTAGCCAATTTAGTCGTTGTCTGTATACGAACATTAGCGACCGCGATAAAGATCTAACTCTGTACGTCTTATCGGGTTTAAAAGTATGGGGATACATTAACATAGAAGCCACACAGGAATATAACTAAGTATTTTCACTCAAAATTTATTATGACAACTTTAGCTGAATTGCTCTTTTTTTAAAGTAAACAACTAAATACGCCTAAATCTCTTTCCCCCTTTTTTTTTTTGTTTCTTTCTTTCTTTCTCTCTTTCTTTCTTCCTGTTCAGTGTTTCGATGTACACAGTTTGCAGATTTTGATAATTTGTGTCTGAGGAACAATTTATGAACGTTTTCAGCAAATTTTATCCTTGTTTGTGTTAGACAGAGAGCCAATAAACCGTTTTAATCGCAGTTCAACTCAGTATCCAGCAGGAAAGTCAGGCGGGAGCAGATGTTGACATGAATGACGATAGCGACACTTCCAGAGAAGTGGGTGTTCAATGTTAACAGGTGCTCCTGGTGAAGGGGAAGGACTGATGAAGGTCACCAAAGCACGAAACTGTCATGGTTCACTTGTTTTCATTACCAAGCATCACATTAACAATTCAATAAAAGAGAGAAATCTTAATAACTGGCTAACTGATATTCACTCCAATCAACTGAAAAACATATTTGCAACAGAAATAAGTGTAATAATTTTTGAAGTCTTTTGTCACATATTTATTATATATGTATGACGATTTATGTTTCCCAAGTGTGTCATTTAGCAAGAACGCAGTTATTGCTTATAATAGGTTGGTTCTTATGAAGGATCTTATTATCCATTCATTAAGAGTTCACAGGCAGCATTTGCTTTGGCACTGTAGCATTTTGCATTTGCCCAGCATCCCAACATGTCCTTCCAAATGTACAAGCAGTTGTTGTTCGAAAAACGTTCAGGGAATCCCTGACACCATCGCTTATACGAGAGTTGGTCTCCTGTAAGGTACCAGTACCAAGTGCCACTTGGACGCTCAAGTCGAATTCCGCCGAGCCACATGTTGCGGCATGTGTCTACAAATGTCATATCAAAATGAAATCAAAGCGAGAAACAGATACAATATGGTAAAAGCAAAGTATGATATTTATTAAGGTATATGCACTAATATACGCTGTGCAGTGAATCAGATGCATGATGATATGATACAGTATAACAGAACAAAGTACAGCACATAACAATTTTTACAAACACAAGTCAGGCGAATGCTGTAACATATAGATGAGTACAGTGCAGTATCTACACGAAAACGGTTTGTAAATTATGTTTGTTGAACTTCCCTTACATGAAAAATCTTCAAGCATGTTGAATTTGTGATGGCATTTAGCATTGTATGCCCCCCCCCCCCCACTCCTCAACACACAAAAACAAATTTTAGCAAAAGATTTGATTTTAACATTTACAGCATTGTAAAATCATTCAATTTTACACCCGACTTTGAACGGGAGTGACGGTAATTGATGTTACAGGTTTCATCGCCCTTTGTCGCTTGATACACTTTTCAGTCAGGTTAACTCATCTTGTGGTGTTGCGTCCATTGCCGTATCTTGTCGTCCGTCAACAGTGATTTTTCGGCTTCTTTTCTGAAACCATCTGCCAGATTTACGTCAAAGGTGGCAGGTATGCACCTTGTGTGGGTCTCCAGTTTGTTTATTCAAATCGTCAAGCTTCAGTTATTTTTGCACTTTTATTGTTTTTGCTGTTGACCTTTTGCACAGAGTTTTTTTTAAAGAAAACATTTCCCCGGAAGTGCTTAATGAATGCATCAACATTACAGAGGTACACTTCTGGAAAGCCCCTACACTTTAATATTTTTAATAGATCGTGCTGCCTTTCAACAATTGTGATTGCCTGTATGTTTTAACTGATTTTGACTTCTTATACCAAAGAGCATCCTGATTTTCTTCAACGTTGGTGGGATTGTACCTTGACTTAATTTCCAGTAGGTTTCTTCAGTATGGTGCTGTGGGCTTAGGGTTATTATCAGTTGAGGTACAACGGGGTAGCATTGTTACTATAGGGGCAGCAGCACATTTGAGATACAGGGCCCTATCTTGGTACTAGTGGATCCTAGCCTATGGTCACAATTTAACCCTAAGAGGAAAATATCTGTGGGGTTTCTTTGGGTGTTGTTAGTTTTGACCTTGAATGCGCAAACTGATGTCTGGGCTTATATCTTGTTAATGACTGACCCTAAGCATATGGTTTCCATTTAAAATTAATAAGAAAGTACCCACACGGTTCATATTACAAACTGTAACTGGCTTCCAAAAGATCTAGCTTAACAGTGCATATGGGTAAAATTGATGTCATACATTCAAGGTAACTAGACGTTGTAGTTTTTATCTTGATAGTGAAAGAATTATATCAGCGACAACTTTAATGTTGCACATGGTGATGATCCCCTGGAAGGGATAGAATAAGGTGAATTCGGTTGATTTTGACTCAATTCACAAGGTCACATGATTAAATGAATTTGATGCTGGTGGTCTTAAAGAAAGGTGACCTTGCTCTTATTAAAAACTCAAAACACCACTTTAATCTGTGTTTCATCATAAATTATTGTGTTTTTGTTTTTTAATTTTCGAAATCTCACGAAATGCAGACCTCATTCTCTTCAAACTTGAAAGGAGTGTGGCATTGCTCATCCTCTGCTGTGGGCGTTTATGAACTTTAGAAGTTAGGTAATGGTCGGTAAATGTACATGTTGGCATATATTCTTTAGATCACGTCTTGTGTATCGGCATTAATGTATAGCTTTATTTTCAAACCGCTGACCAGATCCGCTTCAATCATGAAGGAACTCCCCTAGGTTAACCTATATCAAAGATATTAAACATATAACGCTTCACTGTTTTTATTATCATTAGTTTTATAATCTTTTTACTTTTTCTTGGGAATAGGGGCAGGGTTTGGAGTGAGGAGCTTGAAACATTAAAACCACTGAATAAATATTTGTGAAATCGTAGATGCACACCTCTATTAGTACATCCAGAAGCCTCTTGAACTCTCGCCGGCGATCGAAGGTCCAAAGCTAATCAGCAGTATGTGCCCAGAAAGAACGTTTTGTGTCATGGCTGTAGGGCCGCTCCCAATAAAGAAAATCAAAGCCTCTAGTATCCAAAAGCCAATTTCTGGCGTTACTAGCCCATAAAGGCAAATCTTAAGGCACAAGCTATTTAAATACGGGAAAATACAGGCCCTACCTGAATTCCTAGCCAGCGTGTACAACCCCTGGTTTTCTGCTTCGCTCATTATAATAGCCAAGTGTGCACCTTTTTTGTAACAATATCGCACAGCAGAGGGCCATGACATCTGATTGGTGCTTATGTGGTAACACTTCCCAGCAATTTCCTTAAAACCAGGTGGACAAGTTATGGTTGGTCCATCTTTGGCCTGTAGTCTAATGTCTTTGTCAATCTCGTACATAAATTTGTCTACAGACGCAAATTCTGCAAGTTATAATACATCCAAATATTTAGAAACTTTGTTGACTTTTTCTATATGCAAACAGATTGCTACCATTATATTTACATAGGAATTCCACATAATAAAAACAGATGCAAAATTCTCATGAAATTACCGCCAATCTTATTATCAGCGTGTTCCTAAAACTTAACTGTTGTAACGTCGCTGAGTTTCTGTAAGCCCGTGGTAAGATATTGTACTTATATAATAAAAGGTTCTTTTCAGCGCCACTTTTCATGACAGTACTGTATAAACCCGATGGTATGTATTATGGTGTGCAGATACAAGCTAGTTATCTCTTAAAAGTACACAGGTCAAATAGTTGTTTCTGCAAATGCTAACACATGTTAATTTATGAACCATCAAGTAAATGTCTGAGGCAGAAAGCATACATGCGGAGAGATTGTATCTGTGCTAGAACAAAGAAATTCGACACTCCAGGAACAAATTCATCTGATGAAAAAAAGATGCAACTGTTGGATAAACACTATTTAAAATGAAAACAAAACCAGTACACACTAGAATTCTGATTTTCAGTCAAAATGTAGCAGCAAATGCGAGTGACTGTTATAATCCAGCTTGTTAAAGTTACTTGAAAAGTAAAATAATGAAATTGGTTCTTATATTTGTCAGTGTTCCGCTGTACTGGTAACAACAGTGTTAAAGTAAATTTTCGTTTGCAAATGTTGCCCACCTGAAGACGACGAGACAAAGAAGGCACCAAATGTTAGAAGCAGCAGCCACATCATCATGGGGTGTTTAATTCTCCTTGCGTGGATCTGCAGTGTTCTTTATTTAATTAATCAAAATAGTTAAATATTGATTACATTGCCCATATATATATATATATATATATATATATATGTATGTATGAATGTGTATGTATGCATGTGTGTGTGTGTGTGTGTGTGTGTGTGTGTGGTTGTGTGTGTGTGTGTGTGGTTGTGTGTTATAATTACTGTCGATGTTTGAGGGATTCTATCAATTGTATCCACTTTTACAATGATAAGCAATGTTCAACACGTCTGTAATATGCCATTGCAGAGGTTTTTAGAAATTTTTGTCAAACGTTCATCATTAATATCGCCGAATAACGTGATGAGGAAAGACATATGTACATATATATTGTTTATATATATATATATATATATATATATATATATTATTGTCAGTTGCGTAAATCATTGATATTGTTACATGATAATTATACCCACCTCATTCCCGGAGACAAAATGTAGTCAAAGCACCGTGGTCTATACTATATAATGTAAGGCCAGAGTCTCTTTTTAGTGTCAAACCTCCTTTCATCTGATAAAGGTCGCGCTGAATATAGAGTCTTTTAGAAATTTCCTTACTGTGCTGGTTTAATCTGTTAATATTTATTGCTTAATGGGAGTAGATTATGTCCGTCGTATGGACGAAGTGTGTTATCAGTCATTCACACAAGTTGACTATTATTTCATTCTTAACGATTATTACATGTCAAGAGGTCATCCGGAACCTCATTGGTTTCTTCTAAAACTGCGTCGCCAAGGATGCTGTCACTTAACTATCATATTTATGTCTCTGTGCCAACACAGACATATTGTTTTTCTAAAATTCTTTCTTTCTTCTTTAATTTCTTTCTCCCTTTCTTTCTTTCTTTCTTTCCTTAAAGGCAAATTTGTCCGACATTTTATTTGAAAAAGCATTGTATGTAGAAACTCCAATGTCAAAGGTCATATCAAGGCCAAAATATCTTTTTAAAGGTCAAGGGTTCACTTCAGGTAGATGTCATCTCAAGCTCAAAAATCATTTCAAGATCAAAGGCCACCTTGGATGGTGGCTTTCTTTTAGCCATAACTCAATTTGTATCCAATTTTGAACATGTAGGACTCGAATTGTAGCTATTGTATCACTGGACAGTTTCTAACATTACATGTAACCTCTAAAGGTAAAAGGTCAACGTAAATTGGACCTTTGAAGGTTTCATCCAGCCATAACAATTTCCATCCAATTCTAATCATGTCGGACTCCAATTGTAGGTATTGCAATATGCACATTTTTATAATAACTTGTAACTTCTAAAGGGCATAAGTCAAGGTGATTTTAGCCCTTTGGAAGTTCACCCCGCCATAAGTTGGTCAATATTTATCTGATTTGGTTCATGTTGGGCTTCAATTCTGTGTAATGTAACCCTGTACATTTTTTGCAAGTTACAAGTGACCTGTAAAGATTATAGGTCAAGGTCATTTGGACTTTGAAATTTTCATCCAACCATAAGCTTAATGGAATGTGAAGTACCAAAGGACAAAAGATGTAGCATTCAATATTTACAGCTTTTGAAGGCACAAACAGATTTGCGTTGAAGCAAATTTTCTTTTCTAGTTTATATTGTATTTCTGCCACCTTTCGTCAAAATGTAAAACATTTTTATTGTGTTTCTTTGGTAAATATGCAAAACCTGTTACTAAGTACAATGTCTTAACAGCTAAGTTAGCTCAAAATCTCATGAGCATTGCATCCGACGAGCATAGGCAAAGGCACATAATAACCAGTAATACGTGGTCCTGTCGTCTCTTAAAGCAACACACTTTTATTGTAGGACTTGTGAACACAACATATTCTGAGTGGAGAAAAACGGTATTAATGGGGTAGTTGTTTCATCACTGTCATTGAAAATTATGTCTGTGTGCCAACACAGACATACTGTTTCTTCTACGAATTTTTTTTTCTTTTATTTTTTCTTTCTTTCTTTCTTTCTTTCTTTCTTTCTTTCTTTCTTTCTTTCTTTCTTTCTTTCTTTCTTTCTTTCTTTCTTTCTTTTTCTTTCTTTCTATTTTTCTTTGCAACCAAATTTGTAAGACATTTCATTTGAAAAGTATTGTATGTGGAAACACCAAACTTGGCTTCTATAAATGAAGTCTTGCCTTTTTATAATGAGAGGTCATGCTTTTCAAAATATGCAAACAAGGGTTAATTAAAGTTTTAAATCTTCAATATCTTATATACTATAGTATATGTGGTTCCCAGTGTAAAGGAGTGCGATCATAGCAAGGCAAATGTATTTCAAATTTTAGGTCAAAATGTCATTTAAAGTTCAAGTTTCACTTCAGATCGATGTCTCTTAAGGTCAAAGGTCATTTCAAGGTCTAAGACCACTTGGGATGGTGCTTTTCTTTTCCCCATAACTTCAATTTGGTCAATTGTAATCCAATTTTGATCACGTTTGGCTCAAATTGCAGCTATTATGACACTACAATTTACATATGACCTGTATAGGTCAAAGGTCAAGTTTTTTTGGACTTTTAAAGTTTCATCCAGCCATAAGCTTAATGGAACGTGAAGTACCAACGGACAAAAGTTCCAGCATTTAATATTCACAACTTTTGAAGGTATACAGCCTAGCTTTGAAGCAAATCTTCTTTTCTAGTTTAGTGTTAGTTTCTGTTGACAGATTCGTTGTTTCGAAATTAGTGTCTGCCCATTCTGCCGTGTTTGCTCGTCGTCTGTAGTGGCTGGTCAAGTGTAACCTGTTGGACAACTGGTTTCAGGTCCCATTAAGCGAACTGTTGCACTATGGTTAATTGTATGCAGGCAATCAACCGATTTCCTTAGCCGTCATAAACGTGAACTATCAACTGAGCATCAACATTGGCTGGTTTGCAACTGCTTAATGTGTTCTCGTATTATACAGTCCCTCCAATGTCATATATAGTGTTAATTACATATTGTTTTTCTAGGAATTCTTTCTTTCCTTCTTTCTTACTTCTTTACGGGCAAGTTTGTCCGACATTTCATTTGAATAGTATTACACGTAAAAAACTCCAAACTTGGCATGATTATACTCCCGTACATGAAGTCTTGAGCTTTTGCAACGAGGTTCAACAGTTTTGAAAATTATCCAAATTAGGGCCATTAGAAAATTTATATCTTCAATATCTTCAAAACTATAATAGTTACAGGTAACCAATCCAACTTCAATCAATATGTTTGTAACACTGCACATTTTTGTAATTTACACGTGACTTCTAAAGGTCAAAGGTCAAGGTCATTTGGACCTTTTAAATTTTCACCCAGTCATAACTCGGTCAATTTGTATACAATTTTGATCATGCTGGGCTCAAATTGCAGCTATTGTAACACTGCACATTTCTATAATTTACATGTGACCTCTAAAGGTCAAAGATATAGGTTATTTGGACGTTTGAAATTTAATTTCTATATAGCCAGAACTCGGCCAATTTGTATCCAATTTCATCATGTTTGGCTCGAATTGTAGCAATTGGAACACTGCACGTTTTTGTAATTTACATAAGACCTCTTCAGGTCAAACGTCAATGTCATTTGCACCTTTGAAAGTTCGATCCAGTCATTACTCAGCCAATTTCCATATAATTCTAATCATGTTGGACTCAAATTGTAGGTATTGCAACATTGCACTTTTTTGTAAGAACTTGTAACCTCTAAAGGGCAAAGGTCAACGTCATCTGGCCCTTTGAAAGTTTCATCCTGCCATAACTTGGTCAATTCTCATCTGATTTGGTTCATGTTGGGCTTAAATTGTGAATATTGTAACACTGTGTTTTTTTGCAATTTACATGTGACCTGTAAAGATCGAAGGTCAAGGTCATTTGAACTTTGAAATTTCCATCCACCCATAAGTTTAATGGAATGTGAATTACCAAAGGACAAAAGTTGTAGCCCGTAATATTTACAACTTTTGAAGGCACACAGACAGATTTGCTTCAAAGCAAAATCTTCTTTTTTAGTTCACAATTGCATTCATGACTGAATGTTGTAAAATGTGAGGATTGCAGTTGCGTTTCCAAACACTAAACATTGGCCTCCTATTAACCACTACACGTTGCTACTCGTTCAGGACTGTGCTTGTCTTTATCACAGGACATGTGCATTCCGCGTGTGATCAGTATTTCGTTGATACACCGTGTCTAAACATGCTCTTATGTTGTTAATTATATCCTGTATATATTTAATTCAGGATAATTGTCCCTACACAATTTTGGTTGAGTGCTTTGGGTGCGAAGCAGGAATTTTTAGTCTTGGTTTAATCTAGCCAACCTAGTGAATAAGGAAAAACTCTCCAATTTGGCAGTTCGGGGACCTGATGATGATGATGATGATGATGATGATGATGATGATGATGATGATGATGATGATGATGATGATGATGATGATGATGATGATGATGATGATACCTCTATTAAAAGTACATTACCAACACTCTTACAAAACAGCAATACTTAAAAAATTGTAAACGGTTGAAAATAAAACAGCATTCTTGGTATTCTCATTAGTCAAAGAGTCGATTTTTCAAAACTTGACGGAACACTGAATTATCACTCATTACGTTTGATTCAAAGTGCACAGACATGTGCTGAATTGCTTTCAAAAGCTGCTTTTATTCAGAAAGTAACGTTATCTGAAGATCCCAGTTGTCCGTTTCTCTCATGGTGTAGTCTTGTCATTGTTGCTATTTGGGGCGATAAAAAGCTCTCTCATGTGTCAGACCAACTGTCTAGCATGAGCATTCTCTTTATCGTGTCAGTGACTGTCCGGCCATGCACGAGTAGATAAGTTAGAAGTTATTACAGTACACAATGCGCCTATTCCCGTTCTGGTGTCACAACCACATGCTTATATTAATTTAACCTATTTAGCAAGTATCTATTCAGTTTAAATGGTTTGGAAATCGATGTAGAATGGTTAATGTCAAAAGCGCACGACACCTTACAAGGGGTATGAAACTTGTGTTTTGGTGTTTCTGGTTTTACGGCATAAAATTGTTATACGAAGTATGATATTTGTTCTAGCTGTACATATTTTGACTTCAAGGTTAATGCACCAGTGTTGAAAAGAAAAATCATGTGGGAGTGACTTTAAGCGAGTCTGCCTCTTTTAAAATGTCCCTTTTATATACTATCTTAATCCTTACATAGGTATGTTGTAAAACGAGAAACAAGAAAACCAAGCTTATACCAACTGTCACCCATTTGGAGTGAAAATACACCAAGATTTATCTTGGAAAAAGCATTGTCAATTTGTGTAAAAATATGTTTGTAAAATTATTGCCCTGTTTATTGTACCTGGTATACACATTCTGCATTTTAAGGAGTGCAAAACTTTTGATGATGTGAAGGCAAAAATGTTGCCTTATTATCCATTGGGGATGGTTGGTGTGATTTGCATTAGTTTGTTATGTTACGGAAACGCTTTATGTCGTGCAGATGTTAACTGGACTGACTCAATTACCGCTTTGTCACTGGTCAAACCTACTAAGTCTTTAACAAAACAGGCTCAGCGTCCACTTGAGCTCGCCGCATGCAGATAATTTTAATCACCCGTGTCCTTGACTATATATGTTAAAAATGGGGAAATGGGTTTTGTGGGGCACTTATGAGATATCCATTCCTTCCTCTATATGTGAAGGACCAAGATCGTGTCAAAGTAAACAGAGAGTACACTGGAACTGTTTCACTCTGGCAAGGATTGCCAAGGCCGACAATCGATGGTTGCAACTGGCAGCAAGGTATCTAATTTTTCACCAAAAGGTATCAACCAGCTGGCTAGCTTTCAGCGTTTTAAATCATCTTAAATGCGTCGGGGGGGGGGGGGGGGGGTTGACTACTATTCTGTGTTTTAAAGTTGTCAACCTAACAGCACCTTTCAACGGTTTTCAGTATGGCTTCTGTCAGATGGCTGTGCCTGGGTGGGCATGTCTGCTTCTAAGTGAATGGGAAATTGCACACCTTCAAAATCATCGGCTGATACATCGCCTTAGAATGTAAGTTTTACTCTGATGAAAAATGTCTGATGATAAAGTACAAGCCGGTTTCTCTGATATTATTAACCAAGCTGGAGAACTGCACAATGACTCCTTAAAAACGTGTCAGTGCCCTATCCCAAAGCAGTATAACATTCCATGTTATTGTTGCTTTGATTATATGACCCACTGGTATATGAAATTTTCGGGAAGAACTAAATACAAAACTATACCCGGTTCAACTTGAAATCGGACCTACAGGGTTGATAGTATACCACACTTCACGAAGATTGCCTGATGAGCAATAGCTTAGCTTCTATAAGTCATGTACGTGAGATAATTATGGGTTAGGGTTAGCCATTTTTAGCTCAGCTGACTTGTCAGTCAGCTGAGCTAATAGAATGGTCCGTCGTCGTCATTGTCATCCGTCCAAAATTCACATTTTCAACATCTTCTCCAAAACAGTCAGCCAGATTCACTTCATATCTTGTGGCAATGTACCTTGGGTGGGTCTCTACCAAGATTGTTAATTTGGTCATGCTCCAGTGATTTTTGGATTGTTTATGTTTTGTTTTATTATTTTTTTATTTATTTATTTATTTTTTTGTTTTGTTTTGTTATTTTTGGGGCAAATATTAAAAAAACTCCAAGTTCTGAATTCGTTCATCAGGTGGTGCTGTGATTTTCTTCGTTTTTCTTTCATTGATTTTTTATTTCTGTTATGGCTATTTTCGACTTCTTTACCAGAACTGTCTCTCCGATTAAGCTTAAACTTGGTGGATTTGTTCTTTGTGGAAGGGTCAAACAAAGTTGTTCACTAGGAGACAATGCTGCAGATTCCTGATTTTTCACTCTTTTTTCCATTCGGATACTTGCCGTGATTACTATGTACGTCAGTGAGCATTCTGATGCTAATTAACAGTTTTGACTTCTGCGAAGCCGTCAGTCAGATTTACTTTAATTGTGGTGGCAATGTACCTTCGGTGGGTCCCTAGCGGATTTTTTTCAAATGGACACCATTGATTTTTTTACTTTTCATGGATTGAATTTCTTTGTTCTTTTGTAGGACAAATCTTCAAAAATTGCAAGGGTATATGTACATGTCAGCTGATCATAGGACTATCACGGTCCTCGATTCTTTGACTGATTGATCTCAACTCTGACTTTTTTTCATATATTCTGCCCATGTGAAGCAAGCACGATTTCAGGGTATTGTCGGATTTGGACTTTCATTGGTCTTTGTTTTATGATAATGATAGGTGACCCCTATGATTTTCATCAGTATAAGAAGACTCGTGTTGTCAAATGGTTATCGTCTGCGCCAAGTCCGCATGGGGTTTGCGGGGTAAGGGTAGAAAGTAACCCCGTACCGTAGACTACGATAAACTGCCAAAAAAGGGTACTATTATAATGCATATTATACATTAATAGCAACATTGTGTTTTATTAGCATTCAGTGCCATAAAGGAGCTCAAATATTGCTTAGCGGGTTGCCGTTGTAAAGTACAGTTTGTAATCAAACGCATATGTTCAATAGCGTGCTATACTGGACATTCCCGTAAGAAGCATCTTTCAATAAACTGAAAAACTGATTTTTTTACCAGAGAGTTATATATCTCATAAAGTATATCCAGAACTCATCTTTCGACACTCGGATGTTACTTTTATTATGCCACATATTTTTAATTTGATTGCAAATTCTATCTTTACTTGAACATTCCATGTTAAAACAAAATGTACCAATGAGAAAAAGCTAGCTGAAGATGCATGCACATATCTTATCATGAAAACAAATCTGAACTAAAGTACCAAATTGAAATGTATTGCATTATTGCGATGTGCCATTCTTAGTGTAGTTACAGATACAGTATATAATATATTGTTAACACTGGAAAGGTGATATTGCAGGAAAAGAAACAGCTTTTACCACACAAAATGATTGTCATGGTGAAACGTTTCAACAAACTTCGGTCAAGCAATGCTTTTGTGCATATCATGTTAATATATTGGCATGGAATATTCATTTGAAGTGCAGTTTTGCGGCAATAACCACATACATACATGTATTGGCATTCGTGTCTTATATTAGGTGCGATGGCGGCAATAGCTGGGCCAGTTTGAAATATCGTTGTAGCTCTGCTGTATTGCAAATTACTGGTGCTTTTCCCGGTATTATGAAATTGTTCTCACAAGATTATTGTGAGTGACAAACATCAAGTTCGTGCTTCTAAATCACATATCACGCCTCGTCATGGGCCAATAACAGACCAGCTTTAAACACCGTTGTTGCCCTGTGGTCTTGCAAAATGCTCGTGCTTTTCCGGCATTATGAAATTGTTCTCACAAGCAGCCAGGACAAAAAAAAAAAAAAAAAAAAGACGCCAATAACTTTATGAGCAACAACTAAGTTGAAACCAGTTGATAAAAGACATAATGCTGAGTATATACTTCAAATTCTGTCAACCGCACTCTTTCATGATTGGCTAAACCTTACACATAGTTATATCACGTGTATGTCCGCATCAGCTGAGGAACGCAAATTGTACAAGGGCAAACACAGTGCTGAGATGATTCGATGCT
The DNA here is from genome assembly GCA_964020975.1 of Hermodice carunculata. NCBI lineage: Eukaryota > Metazoa > Annelida > Polychaeta > Eunicida > Amphinomidae > Hermodice > Hermodice carunculata. Next base: position 31,394,031 of record OZ026619.1, read on the forward strand.
CTATCGTAACAGCGAGTTTTAATTTGCGACACTGATTTTATCATCTCTCCTCAAAAAAAAAAAAAATTAGCATCATCCATCAGTTTGAAAAATGATAAACGGTGAATTGGTATGCTGGTTAGTTGATCCCGTTTTGTTTTCTGCAGAGTCCAACTTATGGCGGTAATAACCAACTCTGAGGATGAGAAGCAACATAATACCAGCAGCTACCCCGCCTAAAAGACACCAAGGTATCCAATCGTGACCTAGTTGATAGGAAACAAATAAAGGAGACTGATAAACGTTAGGTATAACACTCCAATACTGGGGAAAAAAGCACATCCGATTTGAAACAGTCAAAATTTTGTAAACCACAAAGACTGTAACCTGCTTTTTGCTCGCACATGAACCACGAACATGACGAAGGTTGCATAAATATGAACAAGAAATGTGACTAAGGGCGATTGCACCGAAATTACGAACACGGCGAAAGTCGTATAAACAAATAATCACAGGTCTACATAAAGACATTTTATTTGCGTTTAAAATGGACGAGGATCACTTTTATCAATTGAGATTAGAGTGGAGGCTAATCTATTTGAAGATTGTAGAACGTATCTTGTTCCATATAATTGTACTAAAGCATTAAAGGGAGAAACAAACAGCTCATTCTGATTAGCAGTCTCGAAACATGAAAAATATGACGCACGTTGGCATTTCATGGCATTTTGTGCCTTTTTGCTTCAGAATTGCATTATATATCAAGGATATAGAATCATAATTAAAGCATACGCCGAGAATCATAGAGAAAACAAAATTTGATATTAATAAATATTTTTTGCATACTGTGACTGTGACAATTCCCAGAGTAGAATACTTACCTATATTTGGGACTGCAAGCAAGGTGAACAGAAAAACTCGACCGCAGCTGCACACTGACGCAAGAAACCCGCATGTGACGCTCTCATTGATGGGGTATGAGACTTCGCAGGCCAACACGTCAAACAATGGAGCAGCACCATTGACAGATACTGCGGTCAGTATCATGGCAGCATAAAGGCATACTACAATACATATCAGCTATTATTCTAGTCATCCACAGACATATTGCAATATCATCCTGCACTTCAGTGTCATTTCCATGTGTACATGTAAAAGATCGTAACTTTCGCCGCACCTGGAATTAGCGCATAGAATACTAGATACACTATATATCTCTACCTACAACGAACAAAAATGACGTTCTTAATGTGAATGAATTTTCATCAAGTATTCAACTGGATGTCTTACGGCAGGAAAAAGGAATACAGAATAAACTCCAGTAATACTACGAAACGAATTTCATCATCATCATCATCATCATCATCATCATCATCATCATCATCATCATCATCATCATCATCATCATCATCATCATCATCATCATCATCATCATCATCATCATCATCATCATCATCATCACGTACTTTCTAAAAAGTATGATTCTAATCATGGTTCCAGTTGCTTCTTACCTGTGTTCCAGGGAATACACTGACAGAATATAAGACAAAGCCACAGCGCTCCTGCCAATGCTAACAGGTAAAATCCTACCAGCATAGTCTTTGTGTGCACAAAAAACGCATCCGAAAATCTGCAAAGAATATGCAAAATACTCCTACTCCAATGTTATGAACACGAGGACATTAGTGCTACCAAACCTGTTTGGTGCACATTGAAAGATTTCTTTTGAAATCGAAATGCCGCAAAAACAACCCTGCTATCATTACAACGATCATTAGCTGCAACATTTTTTTCAACATTTTTTTCATATAAATACAGTAAGGTACTGTCAAGTTACTGTTTTTGAAGCCAAAATCTGAGCGAACTACAGGGGAAATTGAAATTTATTGACATTTCGGCAGAGTTAGTGACAAGCTGTTGCAATTTTTACATTTTGCATTGAACAAAGCGAACGACAAACCCGTTAACAAATGTACAATAATTCGGTAATGAAGGTTTGTAACGTGGAATAATGCAACCCCTTAGGCCATAATGGAATAAGTGTCAGAACATTTTAATCTATGAAGAGAACGACTACTCAAGAGAAATAACTACGTGTCCCGAATATTCAGATTATCAAGATGTAACTGGTGATTTCCTTTTCCCAATATCTTCTGTTGTATAAAGTATACATGTCATACTTTGTACATCAGATATAGATATTAAATACTTTTGGAATATATACACAAGTGAAAATAAACTCGAATTAGTCACTATATATATATATATATATATATATATATATATATATATATATATATATATATATATATATATATACATATATATATACATATATATGTATAGATAATACGACGAAAAACTCATAATCCAACGTCAGATATTGTCTCAAATAGTGAGCATATCTAACCGCGTATGAAGTATGTAAGACCTTGTATTTAAACATCATGTAACACCCAAAATGGTCTCTTTCTAATTTTGGTAAAAAAAAATTAACAATACTAGTTTCTGTGTGGTTGCGGGAACCTCATTTCAAATGAAAAATCCATGTTTTTATCGCACTATTTGCACTGGGCTCCTTACGTGATGACACGATTTTATATTATAGCAGTATAGCAACAAAATACAGTTACACACACACACAAAGTTTGTTTATACATATATATATATATATTAATACCTTGAAACAACAAGGCCTATGACGGCGAAACAAATGGTGCTGTAGAAACCAATCCATCCAGATTCAATCTGCAGTGAATGTAAAGAGCATTGGAGTGATGAATTTCATTAGTTTATATCAATGATTAAATGTAAACCACACAAAATTTTAAAACAAGGGACGCCAAGGTGCCTAATTGTTGTGGATGTCAAATGTACATCCTGACTGTTTTAAAAATAAGATTAAAAAAAAAAGTCACATCAGTTCATATTAGCCTTCCCAGCTCCGTTGAAACTGGTATAGAAAAATAGTGTTATCTCATTTGAAGGGACATTTATTTTTTTTTAATTTTTATCTTATCTTGTAATAATATCTTAATAAGTTAATTAATTAACTAATTTTTGTTGTTGTTTGTTTGTTTTTTTTCATTTACTGTTAGAAGATCCGTTCAAAAGCAACATATCACGAAATATCCTGTTTGGATACCAAAACTATATATATATATATATATATATATATATATATATATATATATATATATATATATATATATATATATATATATATATTTATATATATATATATGTATATGGGTGAGTGTGTGTGTGTGTGCAAACACTTATGCGAACTGTAACAGGAAGGCTGTGTGTCTGTATGTACGTTTTCCATGTCTCAATCACTTTTCTTATTACAAAATTAATTTTCATTTATTGTCATTGCAAAAAACACCACCATGTGACACTCCTATAAACAACAATGTAAATCACTCACCTCAGTAACACCCAAGGGTTCAAGGTTGAAGTTCCATACAGCCACCCACGCACCATATATACTGTGCGGAATGGAATGAGCGAAACATACCAGCCAAAACGCTGGCAGCCTACAAACAATTCAAACTAAGAATAGGTTTTGCAATAGCAGAGAAACGTAACTGGTATACAGAATGAGTGGACGGCGAATGTCACATTTGCTGTGTCAGTTTGATGGTTTTTGGAGTATAGGTAAAATCTTCCTTTAGGCTATCCAATTAATTATCTAGAGTGTAGCATTATACGGTGGTCTTGAATATGACAGTCTGTCTGTCCACTACATTTCTGCTCGATAAATTAAATTTCGAACCTTCATATAAAATCTAAGCAAAGGACATTTATCGATTATTATGTCACAGCCACCTAACCTTGTGGATGAGTAGTTTGTTTGCTGTCGCTAAAATATTAAAAAAAAAAAAAAAACAAAAAAAAAAACAGGTATACAGTTTATCCTTTTTAAGAAGAGTATATCATAAAACCGTAAAATGCACTGTAAAAACCTGATGATATTAAGTAGACCTTTCTTGAATTCGATTCTGTCTGCTCCGGCAGAGATGCTGGGAGGAGAAGGTGGTTTGTCACGGAAGAACGCAACGATGAGCGCCAGGACCATTACTGCCATCCCAAGCTCTTTGTGAATGATCCACAAAGGAAACAGAATATACTTCATGCAGCAGGTAGGGCCTGACCAACTGTTTGTATTGGGTTAAATTGGAAAGAAGTGACGGCAAAAAAATACAGGTTTCGTTCTCAACACATGATATAAAACCCATTTTTGTAACAACGCAACTTAATCACTTTTTTTCCAAAAATAAATGTGTTCTTGCTTTCGTTTCTAGACTTATATATATATATATATATATATATATATATATATATATATATATATATATATATATATATATATATATATATATATATATATATATATATATATATATATATATACATATATATATATATATATATATATATATATATATATATATATATATATATATATATATATATGCAGTGCAACTGATAATTAAAAAGGATAATGACCGAAATGTAAACTCTGCTTAGGCGGCAAAACATAACCTTTTTTTAAATAAGTAAAACGCCGCATCATTACTCTTGCACTAAATTTTAATAGGAGGTCAATTACTACAATGTTAAGTGACACAATTTTGTTTAATGCAAGGTTTGCTTATCAGTTTACAAAAAGATGTGTAGTAATTCATATTTATTTATTTAAAGACTTAAAATTAGAGCAGACAGATCGTTCGTTGAAATTATATGATGCGCATACAATCTTACGCAATTACCCTCTTCAATATTTTTGGCACACACGAGCCTTATTCCTTTTTACGATTTCGATAAATACCTAAATACATCAGATGCATGATCTGCTGTCGATGTGCGCCTACAGTTTCATCTGTGGACAGAGAACAAGCGATATTTGGTTAAATATTTTGCAGATATACAGAAAAACACATATAACGTCATCATGTCTTTTCATCAACTTAACACAAGTCGGCTATTTTGTCGCATATGGATTTTTCAATGTTTTGCGGTAATGGGGCATGTAAGAATGTATTGCTTATGGAAAACAATGACAAGTAAACCATTTTCATTGTCTTCAATATTAATTTTCTAACACATATTGCATTTGCCCTTTTACAATATTGAAAGGAAAAACACACTGGAGTGGAAACAGCAAAGCTGATGTCTGCTTGGATACAACATGTATGGCTCTGTGGTTTGCGCCGGCACCATGTCCAGGTCCCAACCTGACAAACCCACATTTCCATAAATGTATGATTGAACAACTTTGACAAAATTGGCATATTGACATGTACACAAAAAATAATGATAATGAAAGCATATTGTCTATATTGTATATAAAACTTAAGTATGTTATGTACTAGTTTTGGAGCGTGAAACATGAATTAAAGGTGTTCATGAATTAACATATGAGATTTTCAAAGTAAGGAGTAGGAGTCATCATGGTGTTTGTTTTGCATTTCTGCTGCAGGATGTCCATAGTTGCAGTACTTGTTAGGATTTCCCTCGGTTTGTACCGGGGGTCTACAGGTAGCTGTTTATTTTGAAATGACTGTGACTGAACATAATGCCTCAGTTTGTTTTTACTTTAGTCATACACCAGCAGGTGGTTTAACTAAGGTAAGCTATCCAGAAAGAGTACACACTGGTATGAGGGTAGGTCAAATTATTTTCATCTGAACTTGTAGTATATAAATTTAGTAATTATGTTTGGTTATGTTTGGTTTGGCAGGTATTCTTTATTCATATTGAAGCTCTCCATTTATGAGCAAAGCTTCACTTATTCAGCTAATGCATATATATATATAATAATTATGTGGGTTGTCTCTGCTGAATATTTAGCTTAGACAAGGAGTCGCTACTCAGAGAGACATGTATGCGTACAGGCTCCGAGACATGTTCTGAGTACTAACCCGCTGAAGACCCTTGAATTTATTTGGGCAAGTACGGCCTATGTCAAAATTCTACGGAGAGACTTGTGCAATATGGACAATAGTACTGCAATATGTATATAGGCTAGATAGTGACAGGTTAGCTTAAGGAGTGTAAAGAGTTCGGGCTTCGGAATATGGTAATGAGTATCAGGAAGTGGTTCTGGACGAAAAGACACGAATGCAATATACGGAACAAGCTGTAAATCCTGCATTAGATGTTAGTCCGCGTACGGCTTCAAATTGAACGAAGGTACAGTTATACAATAAAGGCATACATATTTTCCCCAAACGATTAAAGAAAAGGAAAAAAGTGGCGCCACTTAACTCTCCACCACTTTATCACGTCATAGTGTACAAGGAGCTGGCCTGTTCAGTCTGCTGTGAACTGGAAACCATGCTGTAGACATAAGCCTACTTGGCTGATAAATTTCTAAGAGTTGACGAGGTTTTTCTTTGAAAGAATCTCGGTCTACATATTGACAAAACCCAACAATGCTTGTGAAACATTTCTATTCAAAGGATATATGTTGGCCCAGCTCTACGGTATCACATAAATTAAATAAATTAAACTGTACTCTGTTTTATGCAATCACATTTCGACCTTCCTGGATCTTGGACGACCAAATGTTCTCTGCAAGTTAGAGCTCTCACGTCAAAATGTTGGGCGCCTCATATAAATATTATAATAGGGAGAAATTAACTTACTCTTATGTATGTGTTACATTAACATGCTAGCGATGGTAAATTTTCTCATTGTAACCCATGCTGGAGTAAAAAGGAAAAGGATTTACTTGTGATTGCAATTGAGTGTCCTTGACCTCCAGGCAAAGTTACATGACAATGAAGATACAATGCATGTGGGGCCCTTGATGACCTGGTCATTGTACCAGTTTTTGCTTTTATGGAATGAGTGCCATTTCTAGAGAGCTTCAAAATACATTTAAACATTCCCCAGACCTCGGCCAGGAGACCCCTGTTTTAAATTATGTCAAGTATGATCAATCAGTCTTTAATTATGAAGTCGATAGATTATGTACAGAGGTTGTGGAATTTTGCAATTTGATGGCTATTTCGATCTCGCGCCAGAGACCTTTGGTAAAGCAGAGGTCTCCTACACACAGCAACTGTCACCTCGAACTTTCATGAACCTGCAAAGTGAATTGTAAAACCAGAATGCAACAGCTTGACATTTAATCCATCAAGTTCATAGTTGGTTTAAACATATTTTTATTTCCAACAAGCACAGTTCTTCCTACTCTCTTAATCCTAGGGCCACATTCGGGGTTTGGGGGCTCTCTGTTTTTTTCATTTTAGTGTTTAGTACCAGCGAAAAATGGATCAAAAAGTTTAATCAGTAAGGAAACTTTTCCTGTATTAGCCACATTGCCTCGGAGTCACTTACATGGTCTTGCCTCCAATTGAGCCCCTTGCGTCGTCCAAATAACCCATCGATGCAGACAGCAAGACACTCACTACAGATGCAATACTGCGAACTGCCTCCCAAGCCAAGCACTGCACTTGGTGTCTTTGCGAGGTATAATAATATGCACTTAATTTAAGTACATACCAAGCAGCTATAGCTGAACACGGTTTTTAACAGAAAGAACCCCTTGTTTTATAAGTAAACGTTTCCATATCTGAAGGAGGAGTACTAACTCCTAATATGGGGACTCATTTTCATGTGCATGGCCTACTATTTGAAATGATACATCCAACTATTTACTCAACAATATAATAAAATAAATAATGACAAAAGCTGTTTCACCTACCAGTAAATCTTGGTGACGACATGTTTGCCTGATTCGTTTGATTCGTACTACAATGAAAACGCAAAATATCGCTCTACTGAGGGGTAAGCAAACAGACAATTACAGTCGTTTAAATACTTGATTTTATGCAACATGTACTGCAGTCAATTCAGAAAAGCTTTGTGTCCTAAACCCACAGCAGGAAAATATACAATAAGAATGAAATTTTCGTCAATTTTGAAAGAAATGTCGCTGGCAAGGTCGAGTTGACATTCATAATAGTTCTGCATAATTTTACGTCATACAAAGAATATATTCATCCCACCAGTTGGAAAGCAAGTCTTTGCTGAGTCTGTCTGTATTAAAGGTAGAACTCAAAATCCAATATTGTAGTACGAACCCAATCGTATTCCTAATATCCTAATACTGAAATACAATAGACATTCAAATATCATCATGGTAATTTAGGCGAAGACCAGAATAGGCATTAATGTGCCTGAATGGATCTTTACCAAATGTATGGTGTTAATAATTGTTAATAAAAAAGGTCGACAGAATGATAAATTTGTACTGTTTTGCTTTTTGTTTGACCTTCAAGGCAACTTCCAGCAGGAAAAAGGAAGGTCGACATCAAAATATATGTCTCATATACATATGTATATGCATTTCAAACTTAATAAACCTATATACTCAATTGACCGCAGGGTTTTGCAGAATTTATCGGCATTAAGGTGGAAGCTGTAAAGCTAGTGCGCATTGAGACTGGCAATTTTGGATCGCAATTACCCATTAATCTTTTTCACAACTACGTTAAGCCTTTATATTTTCATATTACTGCATATCCATAGATTAGTATTCATAGATTCTTTGGCAGGATTGGACCTTTTGGAGATTTTATAGCATTCTTTCTGACTATGTAGGATTTTCACATTTTTTCCACAGAAGTCACAAATTTTGTTTCCAGTTGAAATCAGAAGAAATTTAAAATATATATCCATGCCCAGAATCGAATTCAATGGTTAGTCCTTAAATAGCATGAATAAAAAGTTATAAATTTATAAGTTAGTCCTGACGGATTTTTCAAATTCCTTCTTTAAGGAATATATATATATATATATATATATATATATTGATATATATATATGCTTCAAAGTCACGGAAGGGCTTGTCAGATAAAAAAATCCTGGAAACCATACATGGATCATATTTTTTCTTTTGATGTCCATTGATTTTAATGTGATAGGGCCATTTGTACGTTTGTGAGGTGATATACAAATTGTAGAGGTTGAGCAAAAAACAGTTCCAAGTAAATCGCATTGAAAGAAAAAGTTGCCAATTCTTACGCATTTATGGTTGTAATATGACACGTTCTCATTTCTTCTGTCCTGTATTTTAATTATTGTGTGAAATAAACTTGTAGCTATACCTCAGTGATGTTGTCATTGGACAAAAGTATATTTTGTTGCTTAAATCTCGACTTTTTTCCACTTGGGAACACCACACTTGGCTTGTTTGGGTGTGGGTTCACATGGGGTTTTCCATATTTGGGGACCAGTAAGTGGATTGTGCCAATTGGTTTTTACATCAATAGAGAATTTCAAAGTAAGCAGAACAATGCTGGTGATTAATCTGAACTGGAGCATTATTCTATCCACGGCTAATGGTTTCCTGTGAGCGACCCTTGTCAATGGCTCAATTGGTTTGCAGGGATCATGGACTAATGGCTGTGCAAACAATAACATGTTTCATGATCATGCCCATGCAAACCGATGTGCCCGGCACTGCTTAAACTTTTCAGTGTAAACAAAAGTTTTGAGATCAATTATCTTACATAAATTTTATGTTCACACCTCTGAGGTTTTGGGAGCATATAGTTTTATATATATTAAACCATCAAAAAATATGAAAAAGTGATTAGAGGTTATCCAAAGGTGCCGGCTTCAGATCTTCCACCTTAAAGCTGAACTCAATAGCCAATACTTTTGATTTACATAATAATTTCGGGCAACGTGTCTTATTGAAAAATATTTATGATAAAAGGGCCAGAGCCTTGCTATTATGCCAATACACGTATCCCATCCCCCACCCCAACCCCCCAACCCCCCAAAAAAAGGGAAAAAAAAGAAGAAGAAAAAAGTGCCAGGAATTTTTACAAAGGTGAAACAAAAACAAAAAAGAGGAAAATATTTTTTGAAAATGGCAAAGTTTGCGGAGATGTTCATTTTTATTATTCCCTCCTGCACGAAGCACATGTGCTTAGATACCAGCATCTTGTATGTGCTATATGCTCAGGTATAATTCATGTCTTTTCACTCTTATTTGAGATTGTAAGACCAAGTCAAACTGTCACGGTAATGTACTGTCCGAGTAGGTTTGTTGCAATTTGTGTTTATTCTTTCGTTTGATTTGATTAGATTATTAACCAGAAAACTGAATTCCATCAGACTAGATCACGTAATCGGTTTGTGCATGAATCGTATTTTGAGTTTTCCTAAATTCTTGATTTCTTGACCGTCACTTCAATGGTTATACTATTTTTCCACATTGTATGTGGACTTATGTATATTTACCTCTTTTATTTGCTTGCTTGTATGACCTGTTCATGCCTAGGTTTTGATTGGTTCCTACCCACCGTTGGGGTGCCCTCCAATGTTTACTTCACTGGCACATTTTTCACCTTTGAGTCTAGATGCACTTCAACTGCGACTCCGGTGGGTAGTGCCAAAGGTTATACGTTTTTTTTCTCTATTTGTAATTACAATGAGTAACTGTTTGTATATGTTGAAGACTAAGATAATTACATGTTATATTGCTCTATTATTCTACATGTCTCAAACGACAACAGTGTACACTAAGGGAAATGTCAATGTTAACATTTTGGAGTATAATAGTGACGCCTAGTACCTGGCAGCTGAACTTCTCAAAACTATACTTCCATAATGTGTATTTGTTTGGAACAATATAGAGCTGCGACGGGGTCACATTGTCAATGGTTTGGCTTTATCACCCCCTTAGTTCGCATTATTCCCCCAGATGTCATGAAGAAGTAATACTGTCATTCGCCTATCGCACTGCTTTATCTATAATATTACTTCGTGAGTATAATCGAAGTCTTCGACATGTTGCTGTTTTGATATCTTATAAACCTTCAACAAATATTCATCCTAACCCAGGTCCTACTGATGCTCACGTTATTAATCGGTGTGTCACGCAAATGTTCGAAGTCTGAAAAGTGAGGGAAAACTTGGAGAATTAAGTTCATTAGCCGAATCCGAAAATTTTGATATCATTACTCTTTCTGAAACGTGGCTCAACAGCTCCTTTCCTAACGAGCTAATGTCCATTAACGGATTCCAATTGCCATTACGAAAGGATCGCCAAATTAGTCACTTGGGAGGGGTTGCTCTCTATGTTAAGAACAGTCTACCTTGTCGACGATGTACTGATCTGGAGGTAACTGGTAGCGAATGCATCTGGGCCGAAATAACAACAAATATAGGCAAATCACTTATAGGTTTAGGCCTACATTATCGCCCACCAGGGCAATCAGCTGCTGATAAGGACATCGTCTTGGATGACTTATCTCATTCTAATTCTGCTGCCATCGAGTTAAACCTTAAAATTTTACTTATCACGGGAGATTTCAATAACCGCAGTCAGCAATGGGAATCTGCTCACACTGGCAGTGAACTTGGTCAACGCCTCTTCGAACTCTTGACCGAAAACAATGCCCCCTGGGACACTGGTCTTGCAGTCTTCCATTCCGCTAATGATCCTGTCTCATACTTGTCTGATCTCCTCCTTGCCACTCGCAAACATTTCCGTTTCACGAAGTGACTATCAGATCTAAAGATAAGCCCTCGATAACTTGCGAAATTAAAAAATTAATTAGAAAGCAAGACTGAGTTTGGAACACCTTCAAGCGTCTCACCCGTGGACCTCAACCCCATGCTCTTCCTACAGTACTTAGAGTTGAGCATTTACACCAACTTTAAAAAAGACTGCCTAATTTTACCGTCAATTCTATTAAAAACTCTATTCGCAAATATTTTGACAATATCCGCTCCAAACTTGACTCCAAAGACACAAGCCCTGAAAAAATGGTAAAGTGTCACTAAATCAGTCTTGCTTTTATGGGTGACAGCCTGTCTCAAGTCAGGAGTGAAATTTGTTTCTTCACATTGGTATTGGAAGAGAAATGTTGATGCTTTGGCAAGTCTGGAATCTCTTTGCTGTCATTGTTGGGTTTGGAATTAATGAATATGGACCATATTTTTCTGTACTATTTGGGCTGTAAACTGTGCCAAATTATCTCTATCCTTGTCGATCAGGGTAAAACCGTCTCAATCTGTCTTGAAAAAATGCGATTTTTTCAATCCTTACTTCGCTGTTCAATGCAAAATTCCTCCTGATAACAACCCCATACTATTACCCGATTTCACTTATCGAACAGACGTCTGCCTACATATGCTAGAAAAAAAATGCCCTCGAAGTAGAAAAGATTTTAAGGTGTCCCAAAACAAGTTCTGCCTATTGGCCCGACGGTATAGGTAATACCCTATTAAAATCGTGCTGCTGCTATTGCCTCCTCTTTGACGATATCATTCAACCATTGCTTATCTAATTTTTTTTCAGATTCCTGGAAAAAATCAAATGTTTGCTCTGCCTTTAAAAAAAAGAAAAAAACAAACACACAAAAAAAAATACATCTTGAGGAAAACTACCCAGCCAAATCACTTCTATGTAATGTTTCTAAAGTTCTTGTGCGGGTAGTCTATAATATGTTTTATGAATATATCGCTTCAAATTATAGACTTTCTCCCCAAAACTCTAGATTCAAAAAGAACAACACCACCTTGAACCAGCTAGCTAGCATTCTTCATATCATATATAAGGGTCTCGAGATCGGCAAAGAAGCACGTATGGTTTTTCTCGACATTTCTAAAGCTTTCAATCGGGTATGGCATACCGGTCTCTCATTTAAATTGAATCAATATGGTTTCGATGAGCCAGTCTTACGTTTCATTGAAAGATATTTGTCTAACCGCTTCCAGCACCTTAGCCTGGGCAGCCAAAGCTCTTCCTGGCTCCCAGTCGAAGCTGGCGCTCCCCAGGGGTCCATTCTTGGACCACTGCTATTTCCTTTGTACACATATGAAGACCCTTTAATTTATTTGGGCTGATACAGCCTATGTGAAAATTTTACAGAGGAACGTGTGCAATATAGACAGTAGTAATTCCATATATATACAGGTTAGACAGGGACAGGTTAGCTTATGGAGAGTAAAGAGTTCGAACTGCGGAATAGGATATTGACTACTAGGAAGTGGTTCTGGGCAAAAAGACACAAAAACAATTCTGTTCGCTTTGAACCATTGATGCTTGGTGGATAGGTCTGTAAAGGCTGGTCCCCGATCTATGATTTTCAATGCATACTGGAATTCCAGGTCACGTCTTTAGTCTAGCACCTATTTGGACTTGTTTTAATTATTGTTACTGTTATTGTTAATTTTGTTACTCGGTGGACTTAACAACGACAAACCAGGATAAGGTTTAGGGACATGACTACAGATAAATGGCATGATGGGCTTTCAAAATTATGTTTAAAATCTAATACAATCATGAACAGTGAGATAAACAATGAAAACGGTTCAGCGTTAGCCTCGAGCGCTGATTTTGGAATATGTTTTGATGGAAATTGTAACTGTCTATTCTGCAAGTCAAATTTCACAAAGCACAAAGAGTTTCACAGTAACGTTACTACCAAAAAATTCAAATTAAGGAACCCCCGATTGGAAAATTTGGTATTATCTTGTGAATCTACCAATATCATTTATTTGTTATCCTGCATCAAATGTAAAGTACAATATGTGGGCCTAACAACTCAATCAGTTAAAAAGAGATTCAGTGGTCATAAAACTACAATTAAAAATCACAAGTTAAACACTTTGTTGTGTAACCATTTCAATTCTGCAGAACATTCACATTTGGATTGCCGGATACAAATTATTAATTACATAGAGCCAAATTTGTTAGACCAAGACAGTTATGTTAACACAAGGAAATTATTACAAATGGAAGATTTTTGGATCAAAACACTTAATTCAGCTTTTCCTTATGGACTCAATGACAGAATTTTAGGCTTCGGTGATGTTAGGAATTTGGACTTTACAACTCTTGACAGAAGTCACACACCTTTTCAAAACAATCAGGCCGGTATTCAAAGAAGAAGAAGAAGTCATGGACAAAGAAAATCACGGAAAAACAGAAACTGCAGGAACATGGATACAAAAGACCTTGTCCAAAATTTACTACAGGCTTTCTCCAATGGTATTGATCAATTACATACAGCTCTTAAAGCACTATCATTTCGAGACATAACAAGAATTAATGAATATTTGGGTCTTACTAATTCAGAACACACATTTCCGCAAACTTTTTGTGAAATTGTGTATGCTTACACAACAACTATTCGGAAACCAGATTCTAATAAGAAAAAATTAGATCAAATGTTTTGCAGCATTCCTTTCAAACACAAAATCATTCAGTCCCTTTTCAAATTGAAATTTGTTCGTAACATGATTCCCAAGGAATGCAAAATAAAAGATCCTCCCATCATTTCCTATAAATATGGCAACAATATTGGACAAAGTATCATGAATTACAAAAATTCCTGGCTTCAATTACTCTTGAGGATATCGCAGCAAATCAAAATTGTGACTGTATGTCTAATAGTAAATATTCTAATTTTGTTGATGCACACCACAAACATGTATTTACAGGTAACTTGGATATAATACAAAATTCAGGTTTAAAAGAAATAATGAAAAAAGGTACAAAATTTCGGATATGTCCCAAGTTGAATATTGACAGTATTTTTCAGGATACATGTGATGCACTTGACTCTTACTGTATGAAATGGGCAAAGAAAGAAAAAATGGAATTTCAGAAATTTGAAGGATGGTTATCAAACTTGAAAAGAGTCTTTAGAAATAGAATTTATCGTTACAAATCCCAAATTAAGAATTTCAATACGGTTAATCTAAAGCAGCCTAAAGTTTCTAAAGCAGTCAAAGAACTACAAGATAGATTTGTAGTCACTAACATAGATAAGGCAGGTAACAATTTTGGGATCATCTGCAAAAAATATTATCTGGATGTTTTGAAAAAGGAACTTGGTATAAACAATATTTCAGACATAAGAGGAAATGACGTTTATAAATTACACAAACAATCCATTGATAATTTGATTGATGCACATAAAGATGAGATGAAAAGGAATTTTAATATCAAAATTTCTGAAGAGGACTCCTCTATTCCACTTTTGTTCTGGATACCCAAATTACATAAAAACCCTTTTAAATCTAGACTCATAGCTGGTGCTTCAAAATGTACTACAAAGCAATTATCAAAAGAAGTAACATTGTGTTTGACTGCAATTAGGAATCATTTTCGTAAATACTGTAATGCAATTTCTAGAAACTGTGAAATAAATTGTTTTTGGAGTATTAACAATTCTTTCGAGTTTGTATCTAAAATCAAAGATGTAAAGGCAAAAAATATCAAATGTTTTGATTTTTCTACACTGTACACAAATCTACCCATAGATGAAGTCAAAAGTTCACTTTCAGAATTAATTAGCAAAATGTTTAAACATAATGGTAAACCATACATAAATATTAATTCATATACAAAGAACGCATACTGGTCACACAATAAATATTCAAAAAGTAACGTTAAATCTTACACTGTTGAAACTTTGATAGATGCTATAAAATTTCTCTTGGATAATACTTTTGTTCAATGCGGACCACTGGTTTTTCAACAAATAAAAGGCATTCCAATGGGTTGTAACTGCTCCCCTTTACTGGCAGATTTATATTTAACCTGGTTTGAATTTAAGTATATGAATAAATTGATGAAAAAGGACTTTCAAATGGCTACAAAATTATCAAACAACACAAGATATATTGATGACATTGCTTGTGTAAATGTACAAAATTTCAGTGAAATTGCTAAAGAAATTTACCCAAAAGATATCCCTTTGGAGGGTAACAATTCAGATGGTTTCAGAGATGTGTTTCTGGACTTGGATATTCAGGTCACTAATGACAGGTTTTGTATTAAAGTCTATCACAAAATAGATGAGTTTAACTTTGAAGTAGTTAATTATCCTTTCCCGGACAGTAATATTTCCGATACTATTGGATATAATACATTTTTGTCACAAATTTTGAGATTTGGTCGTATTTGTTCTAAATTTCAGGACTTTGCATCAAGAACCAAATTTATTTACAATAAACTTGAGTCAAGAGGCTTCAAAGGTGTACTTTTGATCAAATATTTCTACAAATTTTGCTGTAAATATCCCGAGATGGTTAGAAAGTTTGGCTTCAATAATTTTAGAGATTTTAGACTTGCCTGTTTTGCTACTTAATTTCATCTTTTGACACCATTATGTTTAAACGTTCACCTTTCGGACATTTTAGGCTAGCTTGTTTTCTGTTAGGTAAACCCCCAGGGGCTACAGGTAGCAAGAAGCGGCCTACGACAGTTACAAGCTTGCCTAATTGTACTTGATATCTGGTTAATATTTTCATTGCATTCTTTTGACATAAATACAAAAGATTTCCATTCTTTTCTGACTTGCCCTATAATTCTACTGTTAACATCCAAAGATTATTAGAAAGTTTGGCCGCAATAATCGACAGTTTTTAGACTTGTCTGTTTTGCTTCTTAACTTTATCTTTTGGCATCTTTCTGTTTTAATATTCACTATCAGACATTTTAGGCTTACATGTTTTCTGTTAGGTAAACCCCCAGGGGCTACAGGTAGCAAGAAGCGGCCTACGACAGTTGCATGTTTGCCTAATTGTACTTAAAATCCTGTTAAGAAAAATTGTTTTGATAGCATGTTTTTGGCATAAATGCTAATGACTTCCATTCTTTTCTGACACGCCTAAATGCACATTTACTCACTATTAAAAAATTACTCAAAATTGACAGTATTTTCTCAAGTGTCACAAACCTGACACATTAAGTTGACACATTGACTCAGGGTTGGCAGTTAAATAGAGCTTAATTGTTTGAGGAGTAGGTGTCATCATGGAGTTTGTTTTACACCTCGGGTACAGGATGTACATTGTTGCAGTCCTTGTTAGGATTTTCCTTGGTTTGTACAGGTGGTCTAGCTGCAACTGTTTATTTTACAATCACTGGGACTGAATATAATGCCCCAGCTTGTTTCCACTTCAGTTAAACATTGGCGGATGGTTTAACTAGGAAAAGCTGTCCAGCTAGAAAGGGTACATTTTGGTTCAGGGGTAAGTCAAATTGTTCTTATCTGAACCTCTACAATGAAAATTTGGTAATTAAGGTTTGTTTGACAGGTATTCTTCTTTGATATGAAGCTCTGCATTTACAAGCAAAACTGCACATATTAAGCTAATTCATCGATTGCCACGTTCATATTTATTCATTATTATGCGGGTTGTCTTTGCTGAATATTTAGCTTAGGCAAGGAGCCGCTACTCAGAGAAACATGTACGGGTAAAAGGCTCCGAAACATGTTGAGTAGTTACCCGCTGAAGACCCTTTAATTTATTTGGGCTGATACAGCCTATGTCAAAATTTTACAGAGGAACGTGTGCAATATAGACAATAGTAATTCCATATATATACTGGTTAGACAGGGACAGGTTAGCTTATGGAGAGTAAAGAGTTCGAACTGCGGAATAGGATATTGACTACTAGGAAGTGGTTCTGAGCAAAAAGACACAAATACAATATGATATTACCGACAATATAACATGCGATATAAGGCTGTTTGCAGACGATACTACTATTTGGGAAACCGTACATGATCCTAACGCTTCAGCCGCAAGTCTCAATGCTAATCTTACTCTGCTCAACCGCTGGGGTAAGCTTTAGCGAATGGCATACAATGCCATAAAACCTGTTTCTCTAATTTTCTCTTCGAAAAAACCAAACCAGACCATCTTGTTATATTAATTGGAAACATCCCAATACCATCATCAAGAGATCACACACACATAGGAATCACATTAACTTCTAATTTCTGTTGGGATCAGCATATAACACGCATCACAAGCAAGGCCAGCCACTTCTACGTCGGCTTAAATTATACAAACTCTCAAGGAATGCTCTATCGGGGTTGTACACCGCTAATTAGTAAGTAAGGAAGAAAGTAAAGCTTTGTTTTACGTCGGTTGTAATACAGTAAAACATTAGCCTATGGAAGGCTATTTGCCGACAATAAATAGCAATAAAAGCAGAATAAGAACAGTACGTGAAATTAGTAATACCACAATATCAGTTATATAAATGATAAAAAACATGTTCCAGTCATTGTTTACCCCACGCCCCCCCCCCCAAAAAAAACACACACACACAAAAAAAAAAAAAAAAAAAAAGCCTTGCACATAGTAAAGTGATTTAGTACTTTCATAGAAGCAACATTCACATTTTGTTCCAGACCAAATATCCAGTAGGGACTTAAATTGTGATACAGTGGTGGAACGTTTTAGATCTGGTGGGAGGTCATTCCAGATTTTAGCGCCTATATTTCTGAGGGATCTTTTGCCATAATGTACAGTTCATTTTTTTTTTATATTTAATACCAAAATTGAGATTATTTCCTCTTGTTTCATGTTGTGTGCTCTGCAAAGTGAAAAATTTTTCAGGTACGAAGGGAAAATATTGTTAGTATTCCTGAAAACTTCAAGTGCAATTTGCTTTACTCTGGTCACATGTAAAGTCTGACCATCAGCTTTTTTGACGAGAAGATCATAACTGAATTTGTTACTATGATAAACCAAACACAAAGCTCTCTCTTGGATCTTTTCAAGTTTTTCAGTATCATGTACACTACAGAGATGTCAAACAGGTGCACAGTAATTGAAATTTGATATGATGAAAGATTGGAAAATTGTGCTCTTGGATTTCGTATCTAATAATTCAGAAAGTCTTCTTAGAACATTTAACTGTCTTCCAGCTTTCTGACAAAGATAGCTCACGTGTTCCTTGAAATTTAACTTAAGATTTAGATTTAGTTATTTGACACATTTTCCCGAAGTAATATTTATTTGATTTACTGTCAACTTTCTGCATTGCACTCTTTTTTGCAAGGGGACATGAAAAATTGATTGGAATTTGTCAATGTTGGCAAGTATTTGATTGACACTAAATCAATCAACAGCCTCTCCAGCCCTGATTACGAGTAATGATTTTAGAAAATTCAGATCTTGGTGTGCAGCCGAAATAGTATTGTCATCTGCATAGTTGCCGAGTTCACAGTCTTGTATTATATAGAAGATATCATTTAGGAATATATTGAACAGAAGCGGTCCTAATATTGATCCCTGGGGGATTCCTCTCATAATGTCTTTCCATGAGCTATGGATGGATCCAATTTTGACTCTTTGCTTGCTGTTTTTAAGGTAGCTATTGAGCAGAGAGATTGCAGTGGTGGAGCAACCATATACTTTCAGTTTATTCATTAGAATGGAAGGTGATAAACAGTCAAGGGCTTTAGACAGGTCCATGAGCACTGCACCTGCAAAGTTAGAGTTGCTTAGTGAGCATCGCCAGCCTTCACATATGTCAAGCAAAACAGCACAGCAGCTATAACCCTTCCTGTATGCTGATCATTTTGGTGAAAAAACAGGTTCAAAAGGCTCAATTGGCTGGTCTGATAGTAAGCTATCAAAGACTTTTGTCAGACAGGGCAAGATACTTAGGGGTCTATAAATACTTTTGTTGACGTGATCATTCTTTTTATGTACGGGGTGTACCTCAGCTATTTTTTTTAAAGAATCTGGGAATTTAGATGTAGAAATAACACTGGTTTTTGATGGTAGCTTATGATCTTGATATAGCACCCGCTATGGGCCTAAGAAGCTTTGGAGGTACAGTATCATAACCATGCAGTGGCCTTCCTCGTGCTGAGGGACGTAAGTTTCTTTTCAACATCGATGTACGACACAAGACCGAAACTAAAATTAAGAGGGGAGGGAAAATTGTTTTGAATAGCATTTAAGCTGTTTGTGCCATCCACACTTGGATCTCCTATATTATTCGCAACATTGATGAAGTATTCATTAAATAACTCGCATTCTTTAGGTTGTTCAGTGATAAGTTTGTCATCAGTGTAAAGAGGGATGTCATTAGATGAACATAGACCCTTGTTTGTCAGGAAAGGTCTAGATTTTCTATGTTTTGGTTCAAAGAGTTTTCCTGAAGTTTATGGCTTCTCTTAGTTTATCGTTAATGAATGGTGCCTGAGTTTGAGTAAAGCACTTTAGCTTCAAAGGGGCATTTTCATCCATAACTCTGAGAAGCATTTTTTTCATGCACCCCGTATATGCCGTCATTAACATCAAAGATGCTTGCTACATGAAAAAGAGTAGCATCAATATATAGAAAATATTTTGAACTGTGATACGTTCGTTTCTCGAATACGGATGTGTCCCGTTCGATAACTGTTCTCAACACCTGTCTTTATCTCTTGAAACTGTACAGTATGAGGCAGCAAGAATAAGTCTTGGTACCCTTAGACACACTCCTCGTGCTCCTCTATTAAAAGAGCTTGGGTGGCACACTCTTATAAACCGTTGAAATTATTTTCAATTGGTTTTATTTTACAAAATGTATAAGAAATTGACACCCGCTTATCTGTGCAATCTTGTACCATGTGATGTTGCATTCACTACCGGACGCCTCCTCGGAAATCGAGCTAACCTACGCCAAATCAAAGTCAATACAAGAGGTTATGGAGAGTCTTTTCTGTTATCTTTTATCCGATAATGGAATACCTTCCCCTCCCCCTGACGTCCGAGACTCCACATCCCTACCTCAGTTCAAATCTAAACTTAAACCATTACTCATGACTGTTGATAAAATGCCCTCATATTTTCTGTCTGGAAAGCGTTTCCCTAATATATGCCACGCCCAGCTACACTTCAATATCATACCCGACGCAAGCTGCTCCTGCCTACACACTCCTGAGGATACTATACGTTACATCTTATATTGCTCTCTATTTTCCCCTCAAAGAGCACATCTGCTGGGCACTGTGTGTTGCTTGCTTACTCCGGATGTCAATCCCGATTTTCTTTTTCATGCTGCTGGTGATATTCTCGTAAAGATTTTCATAAACGGTAGTGAAGACTTGCCTGATGATGAAAATCTATCTGTATATGAATCCGTTCAACATTACATAATTGAATCTAGGCGTTTCAATTTATAATTAAAGAGATATACCTTTCAGCAGTAATGAACTATGCCATGACCACGCCGTCCTTCACCTCAACCATAGCTACATAACTAAGTATGTTTGTGAAGCCTTTGTCATCTGTAATGGTCCCGTGTGAATTGTTCACCATTTTGTGTATCTATGTACTGGAGAGCGTCCAGATTAGTCATTGTACTATTAGGTAATCCAGTTTAAATAGATATGTTTATAATATAAGAATTACTGCATAAAATTGTATGGACAACGGATCACCATAGGCCCCCCTGATGGGCCTTTTTAGGCATAGGGTGGGGGTAAAACTTTTCAAAAGCCATCCAAGCTAGGTAAGTAAAATAAGTCGGCGGGGATATCTCTTTCATGGAGAGAAATGCTAAAATTGTAGCCCTGTAAAACCGAGCTCGGTGATCGCAGAAAAGAGCGCCTAAAAGGTTTGACGTCAACACGTCTGTGGTCTGCAGAACTTTGCCGAAGAACAGAGAGACTAAAGATTTTATGAACAGTGCAAGAAGGGTCGAGTCAAACCTAGATGTGATAAAGATGTACAGATGCTTGCCAAGTATATAGAAGGCTAGCCATTAAGAATCGAGGAAAAAAACTAAAGAAGGTCGCCTTCACCAAGAGCAGTCCAGCGGCGATGTCCGATATGAAACAGTGTGGTAATGTTGGCATGCCGGAACGGCTCACTTTTGCAGTCAGTTGTGAACGATCGAAATATTCATGCAAGGTTGGTTTCGTGCAGGCAACACAGTATTGAATTCTGATCAATAATGCAATGAGTAACTGATTTTTGCGTGATTTCATGACGGATAGATACAATTAGTAGCCCATGAGGAAAGGATACATCCAAAATCACTTCGATAAAACTGCCCGTTTTGGTGGAGGACACTACATGGTGTGGCATGTACAGTGTCTTTTGATTACAAGACTTCCCTGGAATTTGATGAGGCAGTAATGAATTCTGAAAAGTACATCAAGAACATCATGGGACCTATTGCTGAACCATTTGTGCTTCCAATGCTGGGCCAAATCTAGTACGCATATGGCATCACCTGTCAGTGGCAGAGGCCTCAATATTATCGATGTGCAAGAGAATGCATGAGATATGCTTTGCCAGTCAAGAACACCAGACTCACATTCTTGGAGGAATTGGCTATGGCTCTCAAAATTGCTTTAGCAGAGACCCCTCAATACTCGATCTAAAAAACTGTTCTTCTCAATGAGGGTTACGGTCAGGAGTGTAATCTTTGCGAGAGGAGGAGCTACACGATGATAATGTGTTTGAACATGATTTCCACACCTCGTTCCCCTTCACCCACCCACCTCCTAAAAAAATGAATACAAGGTCCAACAATCTCTTACCCTTTCATCAACGAGGCGGCATTGCATTTTGAAAGGAAAAGGCACATTTGTACATGATGCAGACAAGTGTACCAGCGCTTACTGAGCTAAAAAAAACTGAGTAACAGTTAATGAGGTGGTCATATGACCTTTGCAAATAGGTCAAGGTCACTTTCCTTGAAAACTATCATGCACAAATATCAAAATACTTGAATTTTTAAATGTCAACAAAGCCCTAACTCATATAGCTCATAGCTCAAAACGTTTTCAGATTATCAAGTGAACAGTAATATTCATGAAGATACATAAACTCGCTTTAAAATGCACATCCACTGTTGTCACGCCTGTATTATAGTCATATATGAAGGCCAAGCACCAACAAAATATTGTGTTGAACTTTCTACGTTATTTTTATTGCATTGACCTAATGCTCTTTACTTGGTATGACAACCGTTCATATACTGAACCCCAATGAAAAGTATCCACATAAAAAAATTAACACATTAATTTTGTAAGTTACTAAGTACTGTGTGTGCATATATGCATGGTTTGGAGCCTACATCAGGGTCATTCAGGACAACTTTTTAACTTTTGCTGGGTTGTTACATAATGCATGTGACTTTTGTGCACCGAATATGGCTTCTGACCATCACTCCTATTGGATGGCTAAAATGACCTGATGTTTTCAGTGGCTTTAAAAAGGGATGTTCAGCGAAGAAAAAAGCCAGTGGTCTCAGGTGTGTTGAGGCGATCATGCCGCGTCTGAGCCAAGGTCAAAGACACCATGCTTTGGGGCTTGCAGAGGGTGGAGTCCCAATCACTCAAATCGCACAAAGAATGGGGTGTACTCGGCGCACCATCCAACGACTAATTAAACGGCAACAAGAAACTGGATCCGTAGATGATCGGCCTAGGCCTGGCCGAGAAAGACTGACAACACCTGGCCAAGACCGTCACATCCGGCTGATGCACCTGCGAGACCGTTTCCGTACAGCAGCCCAAACAGCCCGTGAGACTCAAGGGGTGAATCACCGTCCTGTCAGTAGTTCTACTGTGGAGAGGCGACTGAGGAGCAGTGGCCTAACAGCCAGAAGACCTTACAGGGGTAACCTGCTGACCCAACCCAGAAGAGAAAGACGACTGCAGTGGTGTAGAGCACACTCCAGGTGGACTCGCCAGCAGTGGAATACCGTCCTTTTTACTGACGAGTCCCGTTTTTGTGTCAGCAGAGCAGATGGCAGAGAACGTGTGTGGCGCCGGACTGGGGAGAGATATGCAGATGCCTGTGTCCGTCAGGCAGATCGATGGGGTGGACCCTCTGTCATGGTGTGGGCAGGCATCAGCAACCGCTACCGGACACCCCTAGTGGTCATTCAAGGGATCCTCAATGCTAGGCGGTACATTGATGAGGTGCTGGAGCCGCACATGGTCCCATTTATGGAGCAGCATCAAGATCTGGCGATCTTTCAGCAGGACAATGCACGTGCACACTCTGCAAGATTAACAATGAACTTTCTCAATGAGAACAACATCAATGTCATGGAATGGCCAGCGTTCTCACCCGATCTGAGCCCTATTGAACATTTGTGGGATCAGTTAGGCCAAGGTATTCAACGGAGGACACCTAGGCCTACTACCCGAAACCAGCTGATCCAAGCTCAGCAGGAAGAATGGAATAATGTTTGCCAACACAGAATTCAAACCCTGGTCAGCAGTATGCGCCGCAGATGTATAGCATGTGTTGATGCTCGAGGTGGCCACATCCCATATTGAACAGAAAAATTTGTGTGACTTTCAATTAGGGCAGTTAATGACATTTTTTGCCTGTAAGTGACGTTAATGTCGGTAGAGCGTGACATTATTTTTTCGCCAGAAAAGTGAATGCTTTGTTAAGTTCTAAGCACGTCTAGGTATGAAATGTTTCAAGTATAAACAATAAAATACTTCAAAATTGGCATGTGGATACTTTTCATTGGGGTTCAGTATATAAGCTATTGTCATATAAGCTTATAATCATACAAAAGACATGCCAGTTCGGGTTTTACATACAACGATTATGCCATGTTTAATATTCCAAATGATGTAAATTTCTATAGGTATTCCAAGTCATCTCGAAAACCCTGCATTTGCAGGATGTACAGTATCTTGGTGCACATGCATGTACTTGCGCGTACCAAGTTTTTGAAACACTTAGCTTTAATACATGTATTGTTTGCAATATTACAGCAGTACACTGACCATACCTGGTTGTATGACTTGCATGCGACGAATTTTTATGCATATATGAAGACGATCCTTCATGGACAGTCTCATTCCCATATTGGAACTGATACTGATCCACGATAAGAGGACCTGTAAATACAAGCAAAACAAATTTTGTGAAATAGGAAAGCGTCAAGTAAATTATGCTGATGTTGATATTAGCATAGGGTGAACATAATAATACATCTGAAGGTATTCTGATTATAGGAGTATATAGGTAACACCATGTACAAAAACCATTGTTTCTATTACCCAGAATAACGATGTAGACCTGAAACATCCGAGCTGAAAACGACGAACTCATTTTGTAATCAGCCTTTTCACCATTGAAGCTTATCTTGCAAGTTTTTGTGGTAAAACCTGAATGAAAATTGGCGCTATACACAGAGAGTAGCTTCACAAGTTAAGACAGATGATACCCTTCTCTTAGTTTCTGCTTCCACGACATATTTTGAAGAAAACTAAGTGCTTTGTTTTGCATATATAGGAAAGCTTAAATACAGCTTATCTGGCTACCTGCCTACCATGATACCTTTTCATGCTTCAAAAGAAACAAGACAAAGTATTAAGCTGACCTCTTTTCACATAAACATGTATGGATATATCTTAGTCGACTTATAGTGTTAGAATATTAAAGAAAAAAAGGTTATTATAAATCGAAGGAGGTAGAAAAATGTACACAGACCTATGATAAACGAAAACGTAAGACCCAGGGCCTGGGACATACAGGCAACAGCAGTTGCAGTAGCACGTTCGCTAACAGGGAACCAAACCACCGAAAATTGGGCAGCACCCCCGACGGACACTGTGGCTGCCATGCCATTTAAAATGGCTGCTATATTTGCCAACCTGAAACCAAATACGAGAGTTTCCAAATCATTGTAAGGGAAGGAACCTAAAATTTTGATGCAGATTATGTGTTTTGTGACCATGAAACGACTGGGTCTTGAAGCAGCAACCTTCGGTACCAATCACCTAGCCGAAAATGGGAAACGCACATACCCATTGTACCAAATCCCTTTTCTTAAAAAGAATGCTTCAATGGAGATAGGTATGCGCGAATGCCATAATTGACACGGCTCAGTTTATTGTGTTTGTTCTAGTACGAATGACGGACTATTTTCGGAGTTGTCCCAGATCGGGGATTGTGCATATGTCAGTCCACCAGCATCAAAGGAGCATGCGTTTCTTGGCCCATAAGTAATGCTAAAAAACTATTCTTGTTATGAATCTTTTTGTTTCATTGCTTATATACAGCTGATACAATTGAAAGATATTTTAACTGATGATAGTGACATTTGATTATAAGACTGCTATTATGTTAATAACTGAATCTGTGAAAGTGTGCAAACGAGCGCACCTTGTCGGCCCTTTTATGTTATTCTTGACTCCCAATGTATTTTTTTTCTAAATGTCATTCTGCGACAGATTCGTAATTTTTGTCAGCACAATTATTTAAAATTTGCATCCATTTCTGTAAGGGCAATAAACTGCAGATAGCCGTAAGAGCACAACTCTGTCTTTCTCCACTGATACAATGATCCTCGTTAAGCCAGACGCCCATAAAAACCTATATGTTTTGATAGCCCTGCGAAGGGCCCATTTCTGTTGTCTCGGCACAAAGCAGAGCAACTACCTGGCATATGAGGAGATGCTGGCCAGGAACAAATGCGTGCATGTATGCACCACTATAACGCAAGGTCTTTCGACTTGGCTATTTGGCTATCGCTTGCGGGTAAAACATTTACTTGAGTATCGACCTCTCTCTGACCTGATTGTAATAATTTTTGGCAGGCTGCATCTAATGCTGCTGAGAACTATGCTAACAAGTTTGTCTTCCGAAAGTAATTTGTATCAATTTGTTTTGAAATTGGATATCAAAATGTTATAAGCAAACGTACGCACCACAACAAGATCATTGGATCGGGCGCCACGCAACGTATTCCAGTGCTCAGCACCATAAGGAGAGAGGCTGTTAAGGCTGCGATTCTCAACCCTGAAAAAAAAAACACCAATCAAAGACCCAATGGCAACTAAAAAAGACTTGGGTACAGCGAATCTGTATGAGTACCTCCAAAAGTTTTAAATGTCTTAGTTTACATGTACTTGACGATTTTAATAACAAAGCACCTATAGGTGCCATAACATTGAAGATAGTCAAGATTGAAAGTTTCAAATACCCCTAACTAGCACAATTTTGACACTTGATCTTGGTCATATATCCATTAGTTGCAAAATAATCCGACAGATATTAATAAAAGTATTGGTAGAAAGTGAAATGAAATATCATTCTATTATACCTTCGAAAGTATTCACATTTAAATTTTCCGATGTCTCTATTTGAAACACTGCTTCAACTGCCGCCTAATGATAATTATTGGATGTGTTGTCATTTGATACATTTAAAATTCCATGCTCTGTATCTAATACATTCAAACATATCCAGGAATTTTGTTTTCAAATGCTCCTGATTTGCATTATTTTACATACTAATATCAGGTCAGTCATTCAAAGATTTGGCAATGACAGTTACACACATACAGATAGAAGTTAAAGTTTGAATGGTAATTTTGCCTGTGGCGGGTTTGAAAATTTCAACATCCGAATTTTCAAATGTCATTAATTGGAATATTTTTATTTGCTGAAACGTTTTCGTTATTTAGCGAAAAAGGCTACCTCATAAACATCGGAAATTATGTCGGAATGGCATATCCTAAACAAGATGAAAAAGAAAACACCTTTCTTTCCTTAATAACACGATAAGGATGGTATTGATAAGTTAAGGTGATAATAAAACTTGAAGAAGTAGAAGATGGAGGAAAAGGAGCAGGGGGGATCGCAGGTACATGTGCCATACGTGCATTACAACAAGTCACACGTACCCCCAACCAAAATGGGCATTGAGGAACATGGGAGAGTGACTGAAAGCTTCTTTTTAATGAGTTAATATCAAAATCGTTTCTTATGATTTTAGACTGATGAAACCATATGTGGTCCAATTTTATTTAAACTGAAATTATGAGGGTTCAATATATGGTCTTCATTCATATTAAGTTCAGTCTGGTCAGTAAAAGGTAAATTAAAACAGATTTAATCCTCACTCCCTAGTACATGTTAGGATTCGTGTTCGGTCTTGTCAGGTCAGTCAAATAAATCGTACATTGTAACACAAAATGTCACTATTCATATAATGTCTGTACACATGGCGAATGTTCCCCGCTTTCATGATAAAACATTACGATTTGAATCATAAAGATGTAAATCAAATGATGTGGCTTACCATATTTTTGTATTATATACGTAAGTGGTACCATAGTGACAATTAAAGCGAAGACACCCAGCATAGGCAGCATGACCAAGCTGACCTTGGTCCATCCCAGGGCCAGCTCGGCTGATATGGAGATTGGACCCCACGTATTCCATATGATCTGAGGAAGCAGGCCGATGAGACAAAAGAGGAACAAAGCCAACCATCTCGATGTATACACTTTAGTTCGTGAGTCTGAATCATTTTGTACCAGGTCCAGACCATGTGCGGGGGGTTTGGTGTCTCTTGTATGATCTTGCGGCAGATATGGCGTATTCCCAATTGAAGCCATGGCTGAAAACACAAAAAAGGTTGGAACTCAAGTATAGCTTTTCTTTTTATGGTAATCAGGCTCATAGTCCACCTCTAATCAGCAGGGTTCAAAATGTTTCTTAAAAATCTATAAAACTAAACACAACGTGGTATATTTTTACAAAAAAAAAAAAAAAAGAACATGATGCAATATATATTTCTCATCCGGAGAATTTTCTTGCGGGTAACACAACTAACTATACTTCAAATGCAGAAAACTTAAAAGCCAAGAAAAGCATAAAACGAAGAAATAAAGAACTAAATGAGTACGTTATCCGTAATATGAGCCACACAATTTTAATGAAATATTTAGAACTGGGAAAAGCAGACAAGAGAAATTTAGCGTAGAAAATGTACTATTCACGTTGAGCTTTTGCCCATTGGGAAGCATTCATAGCACAGTTGTTTCCAGCATGGAATTAGAAGTTCTTTCGCAGCTTTTAACCGGTACTAGTGCTTTTTATTTAAGTTTGGGATCAAGACAACAGTAAGACTACTTTATTATATAACAACAGCAGATATATTCAGCTTTTCATATGTCTTTTAAACATTTATACACTTCTGACGTGGGCGTTAGACATGTGCGAGTTATCGTTTGCTTAGTGTGTAGGAATACATACTCCTCCGAAAGAATGCTGCTGTCAGTATAGAATTAGAGAAAAGTGTAGAGGGTAAATGCGAGTATTGTGTTATGAGGGTGATACCATTTGATTTAAGTTCTCTTTTAGGATAGACTGGTGGTCCTGACTATGACTTTTCGTTTTTACTTGAAAACATGTCTTGGTGGATCAGTAGCACCTCCAACACATGTTAGTAGTGATATGAACACTGCATCCTCCTGGCTGCTTCATGCTGCAGAAGGCCAGCTTCTGACATAGTAGTGATCCTCCCCCTTTAAAACTGTTAAGGGTGCTTCCTATGCTCCCGTGGTGGGGCATGTTGTCTTCAAAATGCATGGACATGCTGCCACTGGGCTAATTTTAAATCATCTCTGAACCTAACTGCCAGACACAATGATCACCAAATTCTACGCTTTACTCAATTTCCAGGACAATCATTTCAACAACTCTCTATCAAGCATGACCAGTGTTCCTTGATCACGTTGTGTAGAGCTTCTGTGGTAACATAGAATTCCACATGGCCGTGTCTTTAGATTTAGACAGCACGAGTTTTAAAACCGTTTACTGCAAGTTGTCTAAATCCATTCCCATGGCACGCCCATGTGGATTTTTTTCTCCCATAGAGCGTTAAATCATATGTTTTTGTCAAAAACCTACTTGGTTTAGCGTACTTGCAGTAGCCGTTTCGACTCCATTCCGTTCACTTTCAACATTGCGTTGCTAAGGTACGTCACTGAAGAAAGGACTTTCAGTTACTCTTTTCTATCTTACGTAATCAGCTCGGCTTACAAACAAAACAACAACCAGTAAGGTTCTGTCTTTTATTTCTCTCAAAACTCAAAGATTCTCCTTATCAATATTTATACAAACAATGACCCTCCGGAACCATACTTGTCCCATTATACACATCTTCAACCTAATCTTGTGACGATCTTTACGCCGCAAAATTAAACTTATTCAGTATAAACTTATCTCGTCATATGAATACTGTTTCAATTTAAATAACCTCATCAAACGTTCACCCATGTCCTCAGTATTTAAATCTGGTTTAAGCATTTTATTACTGAGACATGCATTTTTTTTAGCTGAATACCCATTTCTGCAAATTTTAGCCAAATATCGCCCAACATTATTATGGCAAGTGCGCGAATCTCCATAAAAATGTATGGTTGAATCACCTGCTTATGCTACGTTTATCTTCAAAAGACAATTCATGTAAACAACACTTTATACTTACTTACTATTAAATCATAAACCCGGCATGACTTAGACGCTAAAGAGTGGTATCAGACTGCCTCATGGTCTAATAGACTTTAATAACACTTATACACCCCCCCCCCCCCCATTTTAACCGTATACCTCTGAGAGGGGAAAATGTATCAACACGGAAAAGCATACTTATGGCCAATATAAACAACCTGGTCGTTAATTAGGCATTCTTCCAGACCCCTATAAAAATACTAAGCTCACAAAAGAATGATCTAAACGAGGGGGGATCACATGAAAAGAAACCAGAAAAAGGAGGAGTCGGTGACCAACATTTCTCAGTTCAACAGCCAAGACAAAACAAAAACCCTCGAGTCCACCATGAAGTTCCCAGCCGAAACAATAAACTTACCTCCCCGGAAAAAGAATGAAAAGCCCAAACTTTAAAGAACTCTTGCACTAAATGTTGAAATCAAGATCTGCCAAATGCCAAGGCAAGTCAAAACAAAAAAGTCTACATCACCTGAACTCCTCGATGCGGCTACGGAATCTCCCTTCAGAAAAACACAGCGAAGCAGAGCTGTACCTCAAAGCACCGACAAACAATAAGACCCAGGACCCCGATCGAGCGGAACCTGAGATATTTATACCGGGTGCTATAGCACCACCGGCCAATAGAAATGCTTGCCTGGGGGTCAGGTGTAAAACACGGTAATGCACTCGGCGGGAATTTTTCACCCTACAAATGAAACGAGAGCGGGAACAGCAGTATGACCAGGAATCATGGGTAAATTCATGTAAACAATAACATGTGCTCCACTCTATAATGACACTGTGCTGTCCCAGAAAAAGACCCAGAAAGTTGAGCGCGCATAGTACCTACAATTTCCCCAATTCTTCTGCATTCAATATTGATGAATGCTTAACAAATACAGGTAAAATTAGAAAAAGGAGATTTGCTTCAAAGCAATTCTGTCTGTGTGCCTTCAAAACTTGTAAATATTACGCGCTACAGCTCTTGTCCTTTGGTACTTCACATTCCATTAAGCTTATGGCTGGGTGAAAATTTCAAAGTCCAAATGACCTTGACCTTCGACCTTTACATGTCACATGTAAATTGCAAAAATGTACAGTGTTACAATACCCACAATTTAAGCCCAACATGTACCAAATCAGATAAAAATTGATCAAGTTATGGCAATATGAAACTTTCAAAGGGCCAGATGACCTTGACATTTGTCCTTTAGAGGTTACAGGTTCTTACAAAAACGTTCAATGTTGCAAGAGCTACAATTGAGTCTAACATGATTAGAATTGGATTGAAATTGGCTGAGTTATGACTGGATAAAACTTTTAAAGGTCCAAATGAAATTGGCCTTTGACCTTTATAGGTCATTTGTAAATTACAAAAATGTGCAGTGTTACAATTGCTACAATTTGAGCTCATCATGATCAAAATTGGATAAAAATTTGCCGAGATATGGCTAGATGAAAATATCAAAAGTTCAAATGACCTTCATCTTTGACCTTTAGAGGTCACATGTACATTACAAAAATGTGAAGTGTTAAAATAGGTACAATTTGAGCCCAATATGCTCAAAATTGGATAAAAATTGACCGTGTTATGGCTAGATGAAAATTCAAAGGTCCAAATGACCTGTATCTTTGGCCTTTAAAGGTTACATGTAAATCACAAAAAACGTGCAGTGTAACAATTGCTACAATTTGAGACCAACATGATCAAAATTGGATAAAAATTGGCCGAGTAGGTCAAATTTCAAAAGTCCAAATGACCAAGATCTTTGACCTTTAGAGGTCACATGTAAATTACAGAAATGTGAAGTTTTACAATAGGTACAATTTGAGCCCAACATGCTCCAATTTGGAAAAAAATATGAGTAAGTTATGGCTAGATGAAATTTCAAACGTCCAAATGACCTCGACCTTTGACCTTAAGAGGTCTTATGTAAATTACAAAAACGTGCAGTGTAACAATTGCTACAATTTGGGACCAACATGATCAAAATTGGATAAAAATTGGCCGAGTAGGTAAAATTTCCAAACTCCAAATGACCAATATCTTTGACCTTTAGATGTCAAATGTGAATTACAGAAATGTGAAGTGTTGCAATAGGTACAATTTGAGCCCAACATGATCAAAATTGGATAAAAATTGGCCGAGTAGGTAAAATTTCCAAACTCCAAATGACCAATATCTTTGACCTTTAGATGTCAAATGTGAGTTACAGAAATGTGAAGTGTTGCAATAGGTACAATTTGAGCCCAACATGCTCAAATTTGGAAGAAAAAATGATTAAGTGATGGCTAGATGAAATTTCAAAGGTCCAAATGACCTCGACCTTTGACCTTTAGATGTCATATGTAAAATAACAAAAAAACGTGAAGTGTTACAATAGGTACAATTTGAGCCCAACGTGCTCAAAATTGGATAAAAATTGACCGAGTTACAGCTAGATGAAAATTTCAAAGGTCCAAATGACCTATATCTTTGAGCTTTAAAGGTTACATGTAGATCACAAAAATGTGCATTGTTACAAAAGCTACAATTTGAGCCCAACATGATCAAAATTGGATAAAGATAGACTAAGTTATGGCTAGATGACAATTTCAAAGGTCCAAATGACCTTAACCTTTGACCTTTAGAGGTCACATGTAAATTCCGAAAAAGTGCAATAATAAAATTGCTACGATTTGATTTCAACATGATCAGAATTGGATAAAAATTGACTGAGTTATGACTGGATGAAAATGTCAAAGGTCCAAATGACCTTGACCTTTAACCTTTAGAGGTCACATGTAAATTACAAAAATGTGCAGTGTTACAAACATATTAATTGAAGTTTAATTGGTCACCTGTACCTGTTATAGTTTTGAAGATATTCAAGATTTAAATTTTCAAATGGCCTTTGCTTAAATTTGCTTAATTTTCAAAACCGTTGAACCTATTACAAAGACTCAAGACTTCATGTATGGAAGTAGCGCCATGCTAAGTTTGGACTTTTCACGTGTAATACTTTTCAAATGAAATGCCAGGCACATTTGCCTATAAAGAAGAAAGAAAGACAGAAAGAAAGAAAAAAAGAACATATGAAATTTTCACAAAAATCTTCATTATAAATGATTTATATGTTTCATGAATACTTTGCTAGCCTGTCCCGTGATCATATAACCTATCCAGCTTATACCTCAGCCATCCTGTAACTGTGTCACCTGACACTCAATTTAAAATTGTAGACCCAGATCATTTAGTGCACAGAAAAATCAACAAGAAGCTTTAAACCATCAAAGCTCCGCCTTGAAGACAAGACAGTAAGAGGAATTTGTTCTTTAGGTCCTCACTTAGTTCCAGGCTGTGAAATTTTCCTTGCAGTTGACATTCTTGTGAAAGTACAAGTCTACACAACTTATGTTTAGGTATAAGCAGAGACCAGGACTCAAGTCTGTGCAAGTAATAAAGTTTTCATAAACAGTCGGTTTATGCATGAACCTGAAACCTGAGCAGTCTATCATTTATAACATCAGTGCAGCAACATGCAGCAAAATGCCAGTTCTGGGTCAAACCAGCATAATGTTTACTGTATTGTATAGGGAAAAAAACATCTGAAGTAAGATCACAAATTTCAAATAATTCAAGGATTGACTCATGATTTGACAGTGGGTACTGGTTACTTGAAAAAAATCATTTTGTGAGAGGGAATGGTAATTCAGCACTCTTTACCAGATATTGGCCACTGATAGCATTGAAATACCAAACAACATTGATATGCCTATTATAAGTGATGTCACGGTCGCAATGCCACATGGTATAACTGAAATGCTTACTGGGTCACAGAGTCTGAGTAGCTTAGGTGTACTAATGGCATACTCAGTGTACAAAGTCTTGGCATGAAAATGTGTGATATTACAAGTTACAAACACAGCAAATGCTTTATCTTAGTTTAAAAAAAGAACTGTTAATAAACATTATGGTTTTCAGAACAAAAACTGTTTGGTGTTATAGGCACACAAGTGACAAATGTTGGGCAGGGAAGTCAGATAGAAGCAACCATTGCCAATTACAGGTTTGCTTTGCCTCACAAACAGAGATATGTTGATACGAGTAAATGTGTAGTTTAAGCAGATTAAGACCAGTGACTAGTGTACAATGGTGTAGTTACAGCCACTACAGTGCTGTCCTTTACATGCGACTTCTGAATTGGTGGGACCCATTTGTCTGAACATAAAATAGAGCTGGGGGGGGGGGGGTCATATGCCCTTCAGACCTGGATCTTACAAAGCCAAACTTGAACCAAGGGAATAAATTCAGAAACATGTTTACGAAATGCTGGATGCTAAATTAGACCAAGCAGTTCAATATGTGCTTTCCCAATATTGTTGATCGCCAAACCTGATGGAAGGGATTTTGTGTTCTTAATACAAAATTGAACTGCATCACAAAAACTTATGTTATACCCTCTTTGCATTGATCACATTCGTGACAGCTTAGGGGTCAGCCACCCTTCCATCTGTTCAGTTCTTGATACCAGGTCAGGGCTCATGCACTGTACCAGGGGAGAATCTAACATAGAAAAAACTGTATTTTTTTAATACATATTTTGGGATGTAGAGGTTTGACGTCATGCACATGGCCCCCAAAACCCTGTGACCACCATTCAAATGGAAATGGATGGTGTGTTCCAAGGGTTATAATATAAACAGGTTCAGCCATACATGTATGTAAATGATACAATTAAACATCCCAGTTCATTCAAAGGTCGCCTGAAAACTTTGAGGCACGTGTTTCATTCTCTTAAGTCAGCAAACCTACAACTCGAACCATCTAAGGGCAGCTTCTTGAAGAATAACGTTAAGTAAGTAAGGCGAATTATCTACAATGATTGGTTGAAACCTTAACTTCGCCAGATTACGGCCAAAAAGAATTACCCTTTATCCCATAATGTAAAGACTAACAAACACTTTAGGGGTAGTGAGGATTCTGTGAGTAATATGTAAAAATTACAAGTTCCTAGTAGACACCTTTTAAGTGGATAGCAAAATGTCAAAAGGCATTTCACACCTTAAAATTAAAAGAGACCATATCTCTTGTCCTGTTATACCCCAGTGCTATCCATACGTTCCCAGTCCAGTCAGTTGTAAGAACACAACGTGTGGAGATGGTGCTTTCACAATGTATGGATGGGTAGATAGGGGTTAATTCAAATATGAGATGGTTCATATATATATATATATATATATATATATATATATATATATATATATATATATATTTATATATATATATAAATATTTATTGATAGTATGTAATTATGAATATTATATTTGTAAGGTAAGTGGATTGGAATAAACCACTGTTGACCTTTGTAGGTTGACATTTGTCTTAAGGCAGGGATGATGAATTACTTTCATGCATTTAGACTTTTCTTTTTTGATGTGTGTGAATGATACTTTCTTCTGCTTGTAAACTTCTTTATTCTGATGATTTTGCCATTTGGTTTCTTGTACAAATCTCATTGGTACTAATATTGAAAATATATATCTTTATAACTGAATGAAGTAAACTGATAGCTCTGCACCAATAAACTTTCACTTCGTGCAGGCAGAGAACTAGCTCTTAATGCCAGTGGAAGTAAATTTTAAAAATCTTCATAAAAGTAATATGAAATACCCTGGAATGGAATTGGGCGAACATGTTAAAATACTTTTGTCTGATTTCTTTTGTTTCTTACCTCTATGTAAATATGTGTAGGATTTTTGTATATGTCCATGGGCTCAATTTTCATTTTCATGGGATGTTTCGTTTTTGCCTTAAATGCGTTTATCTACCTCTTCTACGTGTATGTTGATGACCATGCCTGAATAAATTCAATCAATATGTCAAATATGAAAATCCAAACGGATGAAATAGCATCAACCAAAAGCACTACAGCTGTTTACCTAAAATTTGCTTCGGTGAAAAATGCAATCTTATGATAAGGCCCAAAAATCATGGCATTACACACTTCAAATAACCAGCAGACCTCAACAAAAACTTGTAAAGTAACACTACTCAAACCCTGAGTTAGTTGAGAATGAAATAATGCGACAGCTCTCAGTCACAGGTAGGCAACAAGAAAGCTCTCGAGCTTCAAAAGATAAAACTTGCTATTAGCATGTTCAATGATTCCAGATTTTGAAGTGAGATTAGAGGCCATTTAAGCTTTGTTGGCAGGATACCAACATTTTATGTTTCTCTGCATAAATTGCAAATATTTCTAAACAAATCATACCCAGTGCTTTTAATAGTTATCCAACCCTTCATATTGTGCAAAAATATGTTAGCTTAATAAAAGTCCCAAATGTAATGTATACCAGACAAAAAAATTAATGCCCAATAAAATTAAGATCCCTTTCACAACTTAAATTATAAAGACTCTTGTAACCTCTTACCATGTAACTGCTCTGCTAGTGCCCTTTTTTAAAAAAGCACACAACCTGGCTAACCAAAATTACTTTTTTCAAAATATATTAAAGCAGATGTTTCCTGTACCAACCAAGCGAGCTTTATTAAAACCATGCGTGGAAAAATAACTCAAATATGCCTAATCATCTGATATGAATATGTTTATAATGAATAACCAAAAATATTCCTGCGCCTCAGCCTTGTTCCATGGTAAGAATACATTTTTCAAGCGAAATGATAATCCTATTTAATGGAAGCTACATAGTATGTCGTACAATCCTGGACAGCTTCTGTTGGTACGGGCTTGCCCAGCTTTAGTACTATTCATGTCATCGCAGATTTGGCTCCAACAACGACTTATAATGTTAATAAGTGGCGACTTGCTCAGAGACAGCATGCAATGTTGCGTAGACAAATTCCACAAAAACGTCCCCAAGAACACTGTTAACACAAGCATGTTTTCACATTAAGGCATCAAATACCATAATAAACACTGAGGAGAAGTTGCTTCCTACGAACAATTTGTAGCAAGTGATCATGAAATGACAATAATGTGCAAATTTAAACTTCAAATACCCCGAATACCTTAACACAAACTTTGTCCTGCAGTGATCAGACAGACCTCGTTACTGGAATAGAGTTCCAAATATCTTGGGCCAGTGATATTCCGATGTCTGAAATTGTGTTCTAAAATAGACACACAAGTGTGAATTACCCATGTGTTCCACTTTTTACGGTATATTATGTGGGTCAATGAGTCCCTGCCTACAATTATGACAAAATACAACAATGATAAATGAATAAAGCGTTTAACATAGGGAGTGATATACTGACATACATAGTTTACTTTTGTGTAAGTTTTGATAAATACCAGTGACATGGATCATTGGGTTTTAAAACTATTCGGGTTTTTAACATAATCTGTCCGTGACTATCAGGTAGTTTTACAATACGAAAATGGTGCAGTCTTGTCCCCCCTGGTTTTTTACTCTAGACTCACGTATTCAAAAGGCGATATGGGTATTGTGCTGTGTATTTGCTGTCATAGAAAATCTTTTGAATAAAGGATATGGGATTAATTCATTACACTGATGAGACGCAAGATTGTCTAGTCAATCATAGTTTAGTATATAGCAAAACAATTATTTATATACCAGGTGATATCATCAAATTATCTATCTATCTATCTATCTATCTATCTATCTATCTATCTATCTATCTATCTATCCATCCATCCATCCATCCATCCATCCATCCATCCATCCATCTATCTATCTATCTATCTATATATCTATCTATCTGTGTGTGTGTGTGTGTGTGTGTGTGTGTGTGTGTGTGTGTCTGTGTATCTGTTTCATGAATATGTTTAGTGCTGGTGTACGTTCCGTTAATATGAATTTAAAAGTCAGACGCATGTAGCTCTGGAGTGGTG
The DNA here is from genome assembly GCA_964020975.1 of Hermodice carunculata. Taxonomy (NCBI): domain Eukaryota; kingdom Metazoa; phylum Annelida; class Polychaeta; order Eunicida; family Amphinomidae; genus Hermodice; species Hermodice carunculata. The sequence goes on from OZ026619.1 coordinate 31,431,916, forward strand.
CCCCTTTAACAATTACTGAGGAAGTTAAAGATTATTTTTTCACTTTGAAGCATAAGCTGTTTGTGATGCATGTCACAATCAAAATGTATTTAAAGTTTGTATGTGCACGCGCCTGATAATATGGACCATGAAGAATTAATTTGTGTGTCATACATTAACTATTTTGCATGATAACTCTTGCCGTTGCTGTTGTTATTGTAAATCACACTTTAGGATACCGTACCGACTAAGCCTTTTCAAGGATCTGACAAGTTGTGCAACTCAGTTTTTGTGCAGTATTTTGTATCTCTGTCATTTGCAACTTGAAGATACGATTGCAAAAGACCATTTTAAGTATTCTACCGAAGCACAAACGTTGCCAAGTATATAAAATAGGGTGGGGGCGGGGGTTTTTGAGAAATGCCTTTAAAAGCGGTTGTCTTGTGCTTTTACCATGGACGAGATAATATTGAAAAAATAGGACGTCAATTCTGGCATATCTGCCTGTTTATTTGCATTTACTTCTGCGTACGTTGCCTTATATATTTTTTTTTTATTTCTGACGTCCAAACCGTGTGTCGTTATATAATATACTTCAGTGACGAGCCATTTTATCCCCGTAGCGTTCATAGCGATCAGTGAACTCATTGTTTGCCTCAGCTTTATTCCAATAATGTGCAATGATTTGTACCGGTCTATATAATGGTTGCAATGATCCTACTTCCACGCTTCCATGGCCTTCTACCACATACCACAGCCACATGTATGCAATGCATATTTCCCAGTATACAAACTTTCTTTGCCGAAACAGCACTGTTGCCGGAGTTTCCAAGGCATTCATCAGATGTCGGCATCTCTGGCAGCCGATGCCCTGCTGCAGATACTGTGATGCATACTTTGTCTTGATGATGATGATGATGATGATGATGATGATGATGATGATGATGATGATGATGATGATGATGATGATGATGATGATGATGATGATGATGATGATGATGATGATGATGATGTTGGATTTGGGGGGTGTTTTTGCTTTTCTTTTGCTTTGAGTTTTTTTTTGGGGGGGGTGTTTTTTGTGGTTTTTTGGTTCCTTTTTATCTTCCATGTTAACATTACAAAATTAAAGCTACCAATATTAGTTCATTAAGACTTTAACGCTCTCCATGTACATCATCTACAAGGCAACATAATCGAAATCGGACATTTAGTCTTGCGGGTGGAACTCAATTTAATCTTAAAATTATCCATAATTTACTTTCAATAATGCATGATGAAATGAAACGTGAAAGCGGTTATTTTTACAACAATGTTCAGAAGTTGTGTAATATGAATCTTGTTCACTAGAAGACCTGCCCTTCACAGCTGGAGGAAATCTTTCCAAATGTAACGAACTTACATCATCATGCGCAACAGTCAGGTCCTATGCAGGCATGGTATAAAACCATATTGCAAAGCACAATGAAATTCTCATTAACGTTGTGCCATATGCGTAAATCAAACAATATCAAAATTCAAAAATTTGCATTTGAATATTTTCTTTCACCTCATATTTTGAAAAAGAAATGGATACCCGTGGAATAAATAGTATAAATAGCCAGGTGTGTGTGTGTGGGGGGGGGGGGGGAGGAGGGGGGCTGCTTATCAGCCAGTCTGGAGTTTTGTAGCGTAGTAAATTTTGTATAGCAAGGCCTGTTGATACAAAATTCTGAAACGTTTGACCCCAAGTTGAATCATTACTGACTTCTTTATTACTTCATTCTCTACTTAGGCTCCAATCGTTACGTTTTTGGAGTTACCCGAGTCCGTCAGGTTCTGTTTTGGTATTTCTAGGCAAATGAGTCACACATCAGTTGTGAAGAAAATGTGCTCAGTTGATCCCCAAATTGCATTATAATTTGAGGGGCTTCTCAAGTTATAATTTAAATGCTGTGGCCTTTCTCGTATAATCTCTTAAAAAGCTATGTGGCTCACAAGGAAAGATATCAACAGACTGTCGAGCCATACCAATCTTACCCCCAGTTACACATGAGTTGACTATACATGGTTCTATTGCAATATTACACATGTAAAATAACGTACATTGTGTTCTGTACAACAAAATTTTACTAAGACACCACTGACGTGAATCTCTTATAAGAGGAATACATTCTAGGAACTGAGACCTTTGTTGCTGGGTGGATCCTGCATGTGACAGCATGTTCAGCTGCCTATAAGTTCGTGTGTCTGGATTTGTATAGAGGTGGTGTAATGAACGGAAACAATTATATCTTGGGTTATCTTACACCCAAATTTTGACTGCCTGAAGTTGAAGCCCCCTAACAATTTGAAGGCGAACTGTTGTGCCTTTACTGTTTACTGTTTGTTAAAATGTGATGCCTTGTGGTGTTGATATGGTTGATTATATACATTACACTATGTCATGTCGAGAAATGAAGTGCGAATGAACTTCGTAGAAAGGGTTCGATCGAATATCTAAGTTAAAAGACCTTAACAGATCTAAACTTGCTCACTGTATAGTAGAAAAAAGGTAAATTAGATGTAGGTACGACCTGACCCGAGTACCAGTTAACTGTGTAACGAGTTGAGTCAGTTATTTTCCAATGGCGAAAAAAATGACCTGCTTCGGAAATATGCTTCTAAAAATGTCGTTCTAAATACCACCCTTACCTCTGTGATTTTGTTCCTTCAAGTGTCAGATTCTGTGTATTGTCTGTCAATGTAGAACGTTTGTAGTTAGGAAAAGGTTTGCATCAGTTCTGTAAGCGTTCAATAAGTCCACGTCAAGCGTCCACCCGCTTTAGTTATCTATCCGACAGTTGCATAGCTATCTAAATGATGTGACGTTCAAATGTTCTGTTGAAACTGACCTTCTTTACCACCTAGCCGAATAAAAATACGCAAGAACTGATCCGAGTGAGCATGAATGCAAACATGCCATGAACATTTAATGACAAGTTTGCTAAAAGCAGTCACACGGGTTACAGGTTTTGTGACGCGATATCGCCATATGACTTAATACAATATGTTATATAATATGATATAATATAATATAATTACATAATATACATATATATATGTATATATATATATATATATATATATATATATATATATATATATATATATATATATATATATATATATGCATGCCAATTCGTTTTACACACGTTAAAAAGGAACTCAGGCAACGCGAGAATATGTGTGTGGGGAACATTCCCAGTCAGTTTGTGCATGTGGACAGTAGTGTCCGTAACAAGTCAAAGCGGCCCCGAGTCAAACCGGCCTCGCTTCTGGTCAAACCGGCCCCCAGTCAAACCGACCTTCAAGTCAAACCGGCCCTGGGTCAAACCGTCCCCAGGTCAAAGCGGTCTTCTAGATATTATATATCCGTTCCGTACTTTAACTTTCTACAGAACTATTTTCATTAGGATTCCTGTTATTTTAGGCTATTCAAGACTAATCTTTGTTGATAGGATAATTTTTTCTTGACTATTGAATATTCTACAATAAATAAATACGAATGAAAGAATGAAATGGAATTGATAAATGAATGGATAAATATCCATGCAAAGAATTCAATAAATAAATGAAGGTATAAATAAATAAATAATAAATAAATTTCCATTGTAATGATATATAGTCTTGTAGCCTATCGTTGCTTTCATTTATAACTTATGTAAAGCTCGTTACTACTAGGGCCCTTTAACGTACGTGTATTGATATCACTCAATCGAGATATTGGTGTCACTCAACCGCCAAAACTGGCGTTGCGATCAAGGGATTGAAGACGTTTGGCATTTCTTCTTTGTTTGTCCTTATTATGCTGTTCCTCGTGATCGCCTTCATACGATAGTAACAAACTATTTTGGCCTTGAAACCGCTTTATATGGCGTTTCCGATGGCCCTCTCGAAATTAATGAGAAAATATTCCTGGCAGTCCAAGATTACATTCTAAAAACCAAACGTTTTCAAACCGTTGTTGTTACATGATGAATTGATTTACAATTAATCCTGCATTTGTATTATATAACTGCACTACATCATTATGAATCTTCAATGAGATGGTCGTTTATTAGCAATTTCATTGCTTCTTTTTAATGAATCGCCCCACTGTCTGTCTTGTGACTTGTGGTGTCCTTCTTTACTTTGTTGATCCAGGGCGCAGCTCTTCCTCCTGGGGGTGTCTTTTAACTGCCAGCAGTTTAGAGCTTCGCTCTGGACCCTTGACGTCTCGTTTGTCCTGTGATATTGTCCTTTTCCGACAAGAGGGGTTAAGATGGGGCCTTGCCCCTCTCCCCAATTGTTTTCTTTGGAATAAAATATGTTTAAACGAACGTACGTGTAGGCCCTACACGTAACATGAGGCCGGTGTGACCTGGGCCGCTTTGGCGGGAGGCCGGTTTGACTGACGGCGCTTTGACCGGGGGCCGCTTTGACTTGAGCGACGGGTTGACTTGGGGCCGTTTTGACTTGGGACCGGTTTGACTCGGGGCCGCTTTGACCCAAGGCGGGTTTGACGCGAGGCTGGTTTGACTAGAAATCAGTAGTGTGTTCGTTTTTTTTTTTATTTCATGATAGAGGAGAGAAGAAAATATAAATTGCACGTGACTATCTTGAACGAATTAAGATATATTGCAAATGTTAAAAGGTCGCGTACCTTTTTAACAAATTGGAAGGCCCGATGGCCAGGGAACAAATTTTATCTTTATATGTCGTTAACCGATCCCCATGCAAAAGTTACCGCAAACAACATCAAACGTATACATGTCTTTTACAAGGATTGCTAAGCAGGCCAGGCTTATAATCATTCTCCATGGCACACATGTTGGCGTATACTTTCCTACCCAATTGTTGAGTCAGATTGTGTTTTGATGTGGTATATTAGAGACTCAGTTATACTTGCATAGCCTGAAAATGTCAGCCCACACTTACTGCACTTCGCTTGTTTCTGTGCAAACACCAGTCTGTCTATTACAAGTACAAATATAATGAACCATTTAAATATATCTCCTTCACGCTTGATATGAATTATCAGGTGCAGGCAGAAAGGACGACAAACATAATTAAGTTAAAGTTGTATTAAGAGTAACGACGATGCATGGTTACACAGCGGCCTTTTGTCAGAATACGTCACGTAGTTTTCGATGCAGCCAATCATGTGCTCGAGTTTGTCATATCACAATTGCCCTGTCCCATAAGCCCCACCTACACATGAATAAATTGTCCAAAACCCAATGACAAAATTGTATGTAGATATATAGATGGCAACCGGCGGATTGCAACTTGAATGGACTTATCACATTTTTTTTCAGGCTCCTGTCTAAATAGCGAACAAATCAGACATACCGGCCGAAAATCTTTGCCCTGAACGCGTCTTAGAGTACGAGGCTTTTCACTCGATCCTAATCAATGTGAGTTAGCCTTTAGGTGCAGATTGGGTGCAGTGCACCCACCCTGTGCCAAACAAAGCTGTTGACCTGGGATGTGCATTTATGATATGTATTATTTATAATTCTGAGCAAAAATGTTTTCATTTATAATGAAATTTAAAATAAAAGAGTAAAGCAGACAGCAATTTACATCAAGGCGCTTTCACCCCCAAGATGTGTACACTTCAGCTGCCAGGATAATAGATTTTTACCCCCATTTCTGCATTTCCCCAAGAGAATTCCAATGTAGCTTGAAGACAGTTGCCAATCGGTGTGCACACACTCTCAGCTAGCTTGTATCTCACATGCACTTACCATCTTAGTTACCAAACAGCTGCTTGTGCCCATTTTTCTTTGCTTCTAAGTAAAAAATTAATGAACAAGTTCACTTTTTGACAGCTGACTTTTATGATCAAAGTGTCAATTTAATATGCAATTTTATCAATATTAAAATGATAATTCCATTTGTAAATTTGAAAAGTTAATGGATGAAGTTAATCAGAGCCCTCTAATCTATCAACTAAAGTGCTATTTCATTGATAACGCAATAACAAATAGGTTGACTTACTGGGTGTTGTTTAAGGTCCGACTTACTGCAAACCCTGGAGCCAAGGCTTGCAAGGAGAAACGGGAGTAAACCACTATCTCAGCTTTAAAGCCTTGGCTACAGGGGTCTGCAGCCTGCGAAATGGCTCTAATTCGGTTATCTTTAGCTGAGGAGTATACAGCATGCTTAGTTTGTTCTGTCTTGGACTTCTTACAGCATTTTATCCAGCAAGGTCCTGGTGCCATTTTGCAATAAAGACATTACGTAGGGTATTAAAACAGAATTTATATTGTTCGAATGGTACTCTCGTTAAACGTCCTTCAGAAACTCTGTATGTATCGAATTAATCTCTACATCACAACGACACATCCAGTTTCACTTTCTCTTATGTATACGAGTCGGTCCAATGGAGGAGAACGCTAGGATTAGTGATACACGTCCACTAGTGTTGCCATGAGGTTATTCAACCCATATCTCCCTGTACAACAGTACATGGAGTCCTCCAGCCCATCCCTGGAAGAATTTTTCAAGGGCAGTTCTGTGCTGCATCTATGGATGAAAACACTTTGTGACCTTTGTAGACAAATGTATACTTGGTGAAACTTTGTATGTTCTCTTTCAGATTGACTTCTTGCTTCTTTTGCTGTAGATAGGTCTTTTTGGTGAGACAGACTGGTTTGCCAACATCTTGCTTCTTTGGTTTCAGGATGGTCTTTTCTTTCAAACAATCTGATTTTTCGTGACATCTTGCATTTTCTGCTTTGGGTAGTGGGTAAATGCGTTTCTCCTGGGGACACCCTGCATGAGCTTAGGCAGCATTTCTTCATGGGTGTTTGCCTTTTTAATGGATCCAATTAATAGCCAGCCTGGATTATGTCATGTCGCAGGCAACCTTCATTTTTGGTCATGTAGTCATGCAGGTCTGCAGTATACATCAGAACAGTGGCTAAGACAACATGAAGAAATTAAAACTCTTTCAGCAGCTTTCTAATAGTGGTGGTAGGTGCCTTATGGACGTTTAAATCTTGCAAGATTTTGTCTGAGGCAGGTTCGCCACACAAATTGGATGCCTCGTCCAGACAAGAAGTCCTTCCCGACCAGACTTGTCATTCTTGCATGCTTCGTAACTTTGGAGTTTTAACATTTGATCAAGCAAAAAGTTTAAACATGCAACATTCTCAGTACCCTTAAGTAAAGTGCAAAAGTTGGCAGTGAGCGGATCGTAAGTTTCATCTGATGGTGTAGGCTTGGAAACGGCAAGGCAGGGGTCTGCCATGAAATGTAGCCATTGTTCTGGGTCCAGAAAGATACCTGGTTTGGTGGGGCGGATCATACAAGATTTGTCCAAAACCTACTTGCAGATGCCTGTGCACATGGTCTTGTCATACTCATATTCCTGTATAGAGTGAAACGTTAGTTCACCCAAGTGTTAACGCCAAGGTACCAGCTTGCCTTTCTGTATGGGTACCTTTTGAACAGCCTGTCCATGATGTCGCATTTTAGGTGTTTGAAAAAATATTTTGTCGTTTCACCCACTTCGCTCACGTAGCTAGTTAAACTTTTGTTTCATCTTTGATGCCTTTCAATATCCGATTTAAAATGTCTATTTTCCCTATAATGTGCCTGTCCCCATTTTTTTAATTCTGTTGTACCAAAATTGTTCCACCACGTAGATAGCTCCTCTCTCAATCATGGCTTTTTGAAGTGCCTTATCTTGCAAATCAGGCTATGGTATAGGCAGAAAATAGTGTTACATAATCTATAGTCCATTTCTGCTCTGACTTTTGGACCGAACTTATATGTTTCATTCGTTCTTTTTTGCACTCAGTGTTTTTTTTCTATTTTTTTCCATTTGGTCACGTAGTTATGACTGTACGTATATGTCTGCCATTAAGCCCAGTGGTTGATCACGTGTGTAAGATTTGACATATGCAGATGGCACAGCCGTATTTTTTTACAAGAGATAAGTTACTAGAATATCCTAAACCTTTAATTTCCGTCCAAAAAGTGAGTTGTAACCTTTAATTTCCGTCCAAGAAGTGAGTTGTCAGGTGTATTGGATGAATCGATTGCAGTGAGATAACCCGCTTCCTGGAATAGCACATGCAATCCCATGACTTCAAACGCTTTAAGATTGTCCAAATGTTCTTCGGAAATAGTGCGATAATCTATCATTGTCTGCTCTTTATGATTAAAGTACGATATTCATTAAACTTATTATCACCGTCACTTACAAATGCAGCAGTAAACTGAAGTTAGGTTGCAAAACAGTTGACCACTGGCATTCTCAGTGTAGTTAATAATGTCTCCGTGAGGGCATGGTATCCACACCCTCTGTAAAGTCATTGCAATTACCTAATCCGCTATTGAAATCTACAAAAACAATAAACGGACCTTCTGGTAGGAAAGAGCCGACCTTTTCAGTGTGGCCATAAAATTTACATCCTTGTTTTTCAAGAGCTAGAAAAAATCTTTCTATTACGCCTATTTTCATGTTTTAACAAGAAAAAAAATCTTGTTATTGCAACTTGTTTTCTTATTATAATAAGAACAAATATATTGCTATTACTACTTTTTTTTCTTGTTTTAACAAGAAAAATCTTGTTATTGCAACTTGTTTTCTTGTTATGAAAAGAACGAAATCTTATTCATTTGACTTTTTTAGTTTTTATAACAAGAAAAAATCTCGTTAGTACGGCTTTGTTTTTTGTCATTTGAAGAGAAAATGCAAGTCAGCTACCAGATAATTGTACTTCCGACACTTGAAAGGTTCTATTTCCGTCCGGAAAAAAATTCACTAAAGAATACAGGTTAAAATAACAAAATTTTTCTTCTGTTATAACAAGAATAGGTTGAAATAGCAATTTTTTCTTGTTATAATACGAAAAAAGTTGAAAAAAAAACCAAGATTTCCGTCCGGACAAAAATCTTACAAAAGAATACAGATTAAAATAACAAGATTTTCACTTTGTAATATTAAGAAAAAAGTTGAAAGAGCAAATTTTTTTCTTGTTAAATAACAAGATTTTTTCTTCAAATAGCAAGAAAATTTCTATTTCCGTTCGGAAAAAAAAATACGAAAGAGAACAGGTTAAAATAACAAGGTTTTTATTGTGTAATAACAAAAAAAGTCGAAATAGCATTTTTTTTCTTGTTAAAACAAGAAAAAAGGTGAAAAAAAACAATATTTTCATCCGGACGAAAATGTTAGGAAAGAATACAGGTTAAAATAACAAAATTTTCATTCTGCAATAAAAGAAAAAAAGTTGAAACAGCAATTTTTATTCTTGTTATAAGACGAAAAAGGTTGAAAAACAAGATTTTTTTCTTAAAATAACAAGAAAAGGGTGTTATAACAAGATTTTTCTTGTTATAACATAAAACTCATAATAACAAAAAAATTTCTTGTAGTACCAAGAAAAAAATTGTAATAACACGATTTTTTGTTATGCTTTATCTGGGGAGTTTCTAGTATTTTGTATTCACATGGTTGACGATATCACAACAGTTTTTTTCATTATTGTCCGGAAAAAATATTGAAAAAAAAAAATTGCCATGTTATATCAATTAAGATAAGACAAATTTTGCATTCATACTTGTAAGGTTTTAGAGAATTTTTGCACACATATTATGTTTACGGACTCGGGAAAAATGAACAGATAAAATATTCCACCATAAACAAGTTGTGGATATTCTCTACAAAAGCAAGAAGAAAAAATACATTAAGATAATCATTAGGCCTGAATGTACTTAACTTTTCTCACCCAATGTTGATGGATAATATATAGGATGGTGCATATAATTGCTGAAAGCACACCAAACTATGATGCATGAAATGGTATTATTGCCGAATGCCGAGGGAATCTTACATTGGCTTATTTCCATGGTGGACCACAACATGAAAATAGCAGAAATGCAAGTATGAAATGGGAAAAATATTAAGTTGCTTTGCACAAGTTTGTAACTGAAATGTGTTAATTATTTATGAATTAAAAGATTGGATCTAAATTTTCAATAAATTCATAAATAAATGAATATAAGCACCGAAGGCGTAAATTTTATAACTCCACATATCTGCTATATATATAAATTGCAGGTCCCTGATAACACTAGGATACTGAAACTATAAATATATAGAGTGGTCCCTCTCCAGTATTCCCATCTCATGCATCAAGAATGATTCTCTTATTTTTGAAAATGTTCTTACTCTCTTTGATATACCCTGGCAGGTTCTGCATGGAAATAGGTAAAATCATGGTACAGTAGTATTTGCAATTACCGACCCCAGTCCCCACCTGTTTAAAACGAACAGATTTCCTTGGCACGGGCGCTTTTGCAATGTTAAATAACCTGCCACACAAGGCCACGGTGCTGTCCAATTACAGCAGTAAATTAAAATTCCCTGGATCATTTTCTCAATAAATTTCTTCACACGAGAAACACTTATTTTGAATAAATTCTGTAGAATTTTTCAAGAACCGTGATGCAAAATATTGCAACAATGCTCCAGTTACCTTGGATCAGCTGCAACACGCGACCGACCAGCAAAATCACCCCCACAAACAACCACCTGTACAAAAAACGGTGGTTCAAATCAACAGTAACCAACTTATAAGACAAAGTTAACAGAAAAGGTGACCAACGTGTGCCGCTATTTTGCAGTAAAGTCGACTCAAACACAACATTTTATTTCAACTTGTCACTATGGGTGCCGTATCGGTATCTAGTATCGCTAGGTTTCAGGTGTCCGTTCTCTGAGTTACCTGAGCAAACAGTCGTCAACATAGTTTTAAAAGATGACTTACAATCTTAACTTTAATCTCATCTCTCATTTGTGTGTGAAGCAGTTATCATCGTTAGTTATAAATCCAAATGCAACATGAAAACATGATGCACGCCCATTAAAACATGGCGCAATGCATTGTGGGAAAGGAAAAATCACAGTGAATTGTGGCCACGTGTTTTCAGCACGGTTCCAGGTGTTCGTTCTCCGAGTTACCAGGGTAAATGGTCGTTAAGGTACTTTTAAAACATGACTTACTATCTTTACTTGAAGTTACCTGCTCGGTTGTGTCTGAAAGAGTTATTATCGTTAGTTACAAATCAAAATACGACACGGCACGCTCCAGCGCCATTTTGAACAATGAGCCATTTATGCATTGATTGCGGGACAGTCTCACAAAAGTACACTTGATTTGTATATCAAAGTGAATTGCGGTCACAGCATAAATATCATTATTGATGCTCTGAAATAATTGCAAAATACATATTTTTGGTTTCATATATTATAACCCTCTTCCCACCCACCCTCGGCAAGATCGTCCCAATGCTCATTCACAAACCATTGGCGTTGGGTGTGGAACTCACTATTTTCACAATGGCAGCCAAGTTGATTAGATATTTTGAAGAGGTAGCGTCCGAAAGATATATGTGTGATGAGTGTTAAGGGAAGATAAATTTGTCGAATGAATGTAATGTACAATATATGGTGGGACTTTTCCAGAGTGAGCAATACCTGAAAATGTAAATACAACGACAAACAGTGACTAGTTGTAGGCCCCAGAAATAGTAATTTGTGTCAGACATGGAAGTCGCCCTGAGGCAATGCTATAAAGTTCAGCAAGAGGATGTGTGCCAAGGCCCTACTGCGTCAAAGACGAAGCTCAATAGAGAATGTTGTCCCGATAGTGGATACTGGTCCGAAAGTATTGGCAAGCTTTTATATGTGGCAAAAAGAAAAAAGTCATAATAATAAGATTTTTCTCTTATTATAACAAGAAAATAGGTTGAAATAGCGACATATTTTCTTGTTATAACAAGGAAACCTACGACTCAGTGACACCAATTAGACCACAAAAAGAAAAAAAATGAAGGGCAGCCCTTGTTCCACTTACGCATTGTCACTCAAACGTGTCCAATTTGCAATTGTGCACTCTTTCCGAAGTGAATTTTGTTGGATAGTTTAAAACTCGTCACATTTTGTATGTATCATTAATTGGGGGGGGGGGGTGGAAACAAACGTTTAGCATCTGGGGCAAATGCAACTCAAATTATTCAATGTGTCTTCAAGCTTTCTGCGTTTTCGGCAGCTCACAATAACATAATTGTGCCCTCGACTTTGAATCACAAGTTCGGTCATTGGAATTTAACTCGCCTTGCATGTATACGGTTTTCACTACATTAAACTTTCCGCACTTAGATGGCAATCTGGTTGTTTTTCTTTTCTAAAACGTTTTTAAACACAGTCAAAAGAAATTTAATGTATATTTACATTTTGAACAAATTTTCAGTAGACGATTGCCACAAAAGTGGAGACACGCATCGAGTAAAGTTACATTTCCAACTGTTAGTCGCTTCCTGTTTATTTTATTTGTTTACGCTGTGAGATAAAAATATTCGACTGAAGGTTTCCACCGTAAAAACACATTTTTAGCTTTAAAATTGCAATTGATTGATTGATAATGGCATGTTTGAAAGATTCTGGGCCTTTGGAAGGCATAGATTGCCTGCTTTCGTGACCATGGCCGTTTGCCAATCGAATCCATTGCAATACATATGAAAAGCGCAACTGCTAACAGAAATGTTTGATGCACAAAAAACACTTCCAGGGTATCATAACCAGCGTGAAACCGCAATATCGAATCAGTCCCCTTAACCCCCCCCTGAATCGACTTTGGTGATTTTGCAATTAATTGTACGAGCTGTCGCAGTCACAAAAAGAGACCATTGTTCGGGAATTTACGGTCGCGACACATGCTTGTTGGTTTCCCGCTGATGACCTTTACAAAGCTATTTGGTTGTTATTGAAAACTTGGATTTCAATTTTTTGGTCGAACGTGATAAAATGTGTTAATCATTGTATAGGCTTGTACATACAGTGACCGCATTGGCTATGGAACATTGAGACAGTGGATTGTGCATTTTTGTTTGTTTGATCTCTTTTTTTTTTTTTTTTTTTTTTTGTTTTTGTTTTTGTTTTTTGTTTTTTTGTTTTTTTGTTTCTATTTTCTATTTTTGTTTAGAACTGCACAGTGTTGCACTGTTTTATCCTGTTTGTATAATTAAGTCATTGTACTTTGCCATATATACAAATTGAAACCAAAATGAAGCTGCCTTGTTCATATTAACCAATATTTAGTGGCGCCCTGCCCTGCAAGCCCAGGTAGTTAGGCATCACAACTATGCCTCCATCGTGATAAGGGCAGACAGGTAATGCCACTGAACTTGAAACACATTGTAATACTCTCTGCGCCAAACATGTGACAATTTCTAGACATGCATGTGCCCTCCTATATGTCAAGTTCCGTGCTGTGGCATTGGGGACACCACTGGACTGCAGTCAATATGAATACAGTGGAACCTGTCAGCAGAGACACCTCAATATAAGGGGTACCTGCATTTAAAGTGCAGTTTGGCCCTAAACCGAATGACTGGCTCAAAAGTACCATATCTTGAAAAAAATAAACACCTTTTGTCAGAACCCACTGACTGTGTCCCTTTTACACAGGTTTCACTGTGCTGTAGTTGGTACAAAGTTGGTATAAAGAAGTAGAACTTTATCAATTTTGGCTCAGTGTGAAACCACCCTGGACAATTATCTTTCAAAGTTTCATTTCCCTTCTTCAGGAGCCAGTGTGGTAAAATCACTAATGATTTTTTTTATTTGATGTGTTGCACGTGTGTATTGCAGCCCTCTCAACAGAAACACCAGCATGTGCACACAGCCTGCAATAGTGCAGCACTGGCAGGAACAACAGAAAATGCTGGTGGACCGCCTATCTCAAATGGAAGGAAATCTCAATCTTTAAGGGGGCGGGATGCAATAGTCCAGGGCATTGCGCAAAATTTGGTTCGTTCTCCGTTATTGAGTGCATCCATAAACTACTGGATATTCAGCTTGTCCAGGTCTTTGTTTTTGCAAAAATGGAAAGTTGTGGAATTTCAATAAAAAATATTCTTGGCTGAAAAACTCATGTATGGATTCTGTTACTTTAATATCTTCCGTATACAAATACAACCCAACAGGATGCAATATAATGCAGAAAGTTTTATTTCACATTACTTTTAAAATTATTAACATTAGCCAATTACCCCCCCCCCCCTTGTCAGGAAAAAAACAGGTCCTCCCTCCATGCCCCAAATCCCTACCACTCCACAAAGTAACACATACTGTCCATGTGTGTATCTGATAGGACAAAATGTACCTGTTGCCCCTGTTAATACAGTGATCTGGACACTTTGATGTCTCTTTTAAACATACACTGAGACTAATGTAAACATTTTCATCTGTTTATGTGTGCATCATTGATCCCTGTCACCAGAGACCACCTCTTCAGCAACAAAAAGTGGTCTTATGAGACAGGTTTTTTTATGATGGGTAAATTAAAGCGGGAAGTACATGACTTGGGAATCTGTAAAGCGGTATCTTCTGGGAGGGGCTTGTGTATTCTCCACTCCCAGAATGCAATCATAACGTATCACTCATATGCCAGCATCTTGGTGAATGATGATTGCCATTGCCCTGCAACAGGTTGTGTGGTTCTGGTGGGGAATTACACGCATCTTCCGTATATATTGACTACTCTGCATTTTGCCTTTCAATAAATGTGGACACACTGTGCCCATATGTCTAGTAAATGAAAGCCTTGAGCATAAGTTGAAAATTAGCACATGGGCTCTTGTGTGTTCAAAATGTTTAAAATGAATCACTCAGGTCTGCCTCTTCATATCCCTCATACTGCAGTGAAGGGAATTCCTGGGTATGGCATTGATGGCACAAGAGGGAACGGGTATACAGATGCGCCTCCCAAGATATGCCCAGCACCATCGTACCAACTGTCTCCTTGCAATATATCAGTAACATCTGCAACAGGAAGGAAAAACTAGTGATATTTAGCATGTTATATTGCATAATTTAGGGATGGTTCAACATTATCATCATTTTCGAATTAGTGGACCTACTTACGATATAAAATTTCATGACCGCCCTCCTCCAAATCAGTACATAAAACATGATGCCCCCCCTCCCAAATCATACAAAAATTGCACAAAATAGCCAAAAATTGACCATTTTCCACATTTTCTGCAACTGAAACAAACATATTTAACTCCATCCCCCTTGCATACTGTCAGAACTAATAAAACAAGAGGCCCATGACCCTAATGCTCTGCTGGCACCATGGCTATATTGCAACTGTTAATTTCAAAGTTGCACGTCCTCAAGCGGCTTCTGAACATATAAAGCTTATGTAATTTTAGTGTATGAAACCTCCACAAGATGGCAATTTGCCCCACATGTTATCATAGCTTACATGTGTTTTTCCTGTTTACAGATGGACAGATATGAGCAGTCGTATAACCTCTGTGACCTTTGGTCAGCAGAGCAAAAAATGATGAAAATGTTGAACCATCCTTAATACTACACCCCACATAAATGATGAAATATAATAGTGCAGAGATTTACATGTGATTCAGTCAATACAGTCATGTGGCCTAAACTTGGATAATTATCACACTACATGTAATCGAAATAATTAATTGTCCTTTATAATAATTCATGATGTTATGTCCTGTCAACTATTAACTTGCACCAGTTTTGGTAACAACAATTAACGGATTAAATATCTCATAATATTCAAAATTTGTAGTTAAGCATGTACATGTACATCACAAAGAGTGTAAAAGCCTGCAAAGAGCCTAGGATGACTGCATGTCTTGCTCATGTAAGACACAGTGATACAAATACTTATAATCAATAACGGGAAAATGTCAAAAGTTATCAGGGTCGGATTCAAATTTTGCTTCACATCAATAGATGTACATGTATGGTGTTGACTTCAAATTTAATTGTCAGCAGCTCATGAAATAGGGAACACAGTACATACACACATGTGTGTATGAATCTGACATGTGTGGTGTAGCTGTACATATGTTCTGACTGAAAAATGTATGCACGTATATTTACCCTTCACTGAATTGGCAGTGTCCAAAATAAAATTTTGTTTACTTGCGAAAAATTGGCAAAAAATGTCCCACTATCATGGAATTACATTATAAATTTGGACAAGTTGAGCATCAAAGCAACTTGTCCGCACATAAATTCACTTCTTTCAGACAAGACGGTACGCCTTAAGTATTTCTAATGCTGATTGGCATACCGTATTAATTCCAATTGTAGCACATGCCCTAGTAGAAATACATCCCTTATGTTTTAATCTTGGGGGTTTTATCAGAAATTCAGTATTTTCAATACTTTGAAAAACTAACTGTATTTGATGAAAGAAGAGGGTTCATAGCTATTGTTTTATGCTCTTTGAATTCTTGTCTGCTCCAGGAAATCTTTGCATTGTGCACAGTGAGCTACCATTGGAATTAATATGGTATGAAAGGTCACTGTAGTGACTGCACCAATTACCTGTTGGGAGGACTGGGCTAAATGCCGTGTTCATACTGGTACTGCAGATATGCGCAGTATAGGGCATATCTTGCAAGGCAACACTGGCGGAAACCAGGATGTTATGCGACACAGTTTATATCTGTGTCTGTGTCATCATCCCCAACTGGTAAAATTGGTCTTGAAGAACGCTTAATATATCTTCTGCCTCCAGGCAGCAGGGGCTGCAAACAACTCAGTCCATTGGAACACAATGTTCACACCGGCACATATATTTCACAGAAAAAGTAAAGACAATAATTTAAACAAAATGTCATTTCACCCTTTCCTTCTGGAAGTAAGATGTTGTCTGCTCTCACATCTTCCTTATAAATGAAAACATTTGTAACAGCATGGGAAATGTAGATGAGACCTATCAAGATACATTGTCGTTGTAATGTACCCGGGTCAACAGCTTCCCTTGGCCCAGGTTGGGCACTTTGTGCATAATCTGCACCAAGGAATACTGTTGATCCAGTCTTAATCAACTGGAAAAGGGTTAAAGGGCTACAGGTTCATGTATTGCCATTATCTAAAGTGATGCAATGCTGATCTAGTGAGGGCAACAGGAAATACATTAATGATTTTTACTTTCAGACAACTTATAAGTGTATGTGCAGTCAATATATGTGCTTATGAATGCAATGATTGATTCAGAGGTTGCAATGACGATTTAAAGTTTGTATAATTATTATGAAAAGCAAGGATTGTGACAAATAATGGCATTTCCTGGCCACCTGATTTTTTATTCAAAATGACATAGGCTTACAAGCAAAAGTGGGCAGACAGATCTACAATGTATCAGTTAATTAGTATGGTCACACTCTCAGACACAGTTTAAAATAAGGATTTTACATGATGCAGTTATATGTTTTAACGATACTGGTGCCTGCTTGCATGCATAAATATTGACACAGCTCTTGCCATTGGCAGCCAATTTGGAACAACTTTTTCTCACCTGTGAAATTATACTTCATACTTCTAGCACTATATAGCTGTCATTTCAAGATTCTGTTTGTCACGAGTACAATTTGCTTCTTATTTATATCTTTATAGTACTTCTACTTATCATGCAATTGTATACCATGGAGGAAGGTTATACTGACACGCTACATGCCATAGGGTGATCGTATTAGCGTGACCGCCAACGAATCGTGATACAATTTTCAACGTCATTAAACGGTCTCTAACTTGTTTATGTCAGGGACGTGACGTGCTTTATATCTATGATGACAACTAATCCCCGGTGCTCAGGCTGACTGAACAGAACGAAAACGTCCTTTATAAAAGATAGCCTTGACACTTCTACGAACAACAAAATGTTAATTGTTATCATAATCCCGGGATTAAAATACAGTGCAAATTCTGTTGCAACCGTAGGCCTAGTTCAAATTGAAATATTATTGACAGCTGGCCTATAGGCCGCATTTTGTGTTCAATTTCCATAGAACCTACGCCGGCGAAATCGTAGAAGTATACAGGTCAATCTGCGTGGCCTGCCTTACAATGGAACAGATGAAGACAAAATAATAAACGCCAATCTCTGACTGATAGATAACTCATTCAATCAGACCAGGGAGCTGCCATGGAAGGCAGCTCTCTTCCATGGCAGCTATCTGATCAAACTGAATTGAAATTGACCTACCAATCCCGATTGCGCATCAGACCCACATCATCAACGCAAACAGCTCCATGGCATTGTCGTCAGCCTCACGTCTCCTCCACGTGCCGGCTCATGCTGCCATTCCACACGGTCACCTTGGTCAAATTGTTCTTCTGAATTCCTTGCATCGTTCTGATCCCCATACAAGTCATTGTAGCTGAGAAACTCCGAGGAAGTGTTCTCTGTGCTGATACTATCTGTTCCTGAGTCAGACATGTTGAAAGCAGCGCGAACACTTAACGTGTTACACCTGTGACGTCGTCAAAGTTGTGACCAACAACGCCTCCAATCTGCCGTTTCCGTCAGAGAGCAAATTTATGCGCCTACTGTGTCCATATGGGTTCACATTCACTCACCAAAAACATCGACTCTTTCATTATACGCCATTACCTGCATTTACATGCGAAATGACACAATGCGACATGGACTTTAAAGGGTGTGTGTAGTATTCCAAGTAAAATATTTACCCTTTAATAAATAGGCGAGTGCGTGGGCTCTCTCTCTCTCTCTCTCTCTCTCTCTCTCTCTCTCTCTCTCTCTCTCTCTCTCTCTCTCTCTCTCTCTCTCTCTCTCTCTCTCTCTCTCTCTCTCTCTCTCTCTCTCTCTCTCTCAGAGTAATCTCAGATTGGAATTTACATTTGCCTAGGAGATGGTGCCAAGGCTGCGAGTTCAAATCCCACAGTACAGTAGACATACAAACAATTACGACATTTTTAATTGTTAAGTGAGAACTGCTTCAATATGGAGTGTTGTTCATGGTGATAATGTGGAACTACTTGCAAGAGGTATGTGTTTCTAAGCTTCCATACGTCATACCTGCTCATGCTTTCCATTAAACTTTTACGTTACATTTAGTTTCAAGACAAGTCACTTCAGGTTGGTCTGTTCTGCTGTGATCGCGAGCCAAATCAAATTGTCAAGTGTCATACTGCTACCTATTAGTAAATGTGACCATATGATTGTTTTATTCTCCAGTGCTAGGTTTATCAAAAGAGTGGATGTCTTACTACTGGTTTTCCAACCTGAGAGTGCCCCGTGTTGCATCCTCTTTGAAGTGCTTTCGATGGCGGCTGCATTGATGCAGCCTGCCTGCAATGATCAATTAGGGTGTAATGGTTTCTTCTTTAGGCCGATATATAATAATAGTTTATTGAAACCTCCAAAGTTGGAGAAAATAAAACACATTTACATCTAGATATTCACAGTTATATACAAAAGACAAAGTACAAAAATATATCAGCGACAGTTAAGTTAAAAACAAGTTTTGAAGTCGCTATATATATGCTTAGATAAAAGCTAACATGAAACTAAAACCACCTGGTTAATAGTACAGAGAGCACATGCTCCTCAGACCACGGCTTTATAAAATTCTCGTGCGCCGTCAAGTATCTCAAAGAGTCGACCACGCCATCCTCTTGTGGTCGACTCTCTAAGACACTCGGAGAAATATCGGAGACAAGCTGCATAGGGGAGAGACCAAGGCGAATAATTCTGTCAAGTATGGATCCCTTTGTCACTGATCCGTGCAAAATATAAGTGGCCAGCATATATGAATAAAATTTTGACAGTGGCGAATCAACCCTAAAGAAACGTCGGAATAAGGAGATAGCTTTACTAGTTACAGTCTCAGTTACATGTGGAACATATAAGGCCTTCAATAGAGACGAATGATGGGAGCGCTTCCCAATGCCCAGGAAGCGCTTGACCAGAGTCCCTTGAGCAGACTCAATCTTATTTATACTATCTCTGGGTAGACTTATCGTTTCCAGACCATAGGTAAGTACTGGAGTACATATAGTTTTCCATAAATGTGTTTTTACATCTGTTCCAAGACCCGGGTATGATAGACCAATATTTCCTAGCCCATAATAGCTCTGTCTACATAGTTGTAGCCTTTTGTCCACGTGTAAGCGTGAATTACCAGCGCTACTGTTTGCAAATTGAACACCAAGAATATCTATTTCATCACATACCAACAACTTAGTGTTGCCGAGGTACCAACATGGAGTTACACTGAATAGATTTGGTCCCATCGTTAGGCATTTAGATTTCTTTGAGTTGAAATTAAAACGCCAGGCCTTGGCATAATCAGCACAAATATTAATATTTCTTTGGAGGCCAGTAATTGTGGAACTTAACAGTGTTACGTCATCTGCATAGGCGCAAACATTATATTGCTCATCGCCTACACGGACACCATTACCATGAGTTGACACATCTTCAAGCATATCATTTATGAATATATTAAAGAGGTGAGGTGAAAGGATGCTGCCCTGACGGACGCCCCTGGATACAGAAAATGATGGGCTGATGTCACCATTCCACCTCACCACTGCACACGTGCTCCTATACCACTTATACAAAAATCTCCAATGTGGTGATGGTAAGACATCCAATAGTTTAAAGAATAGGCCACCATGCCACACTCGGTCGAAACACTTCTCTGCATCCAAAGCACAGACGTATACAGGTGAACCTTTACTATTGAAATACAAACCAATATCATGAAGAAGAGTACAAGTAAATGAAGTGCTTCGTTTCTCCCGAAAGCCAAACTGAACATCACTGACTTGGTCTGCTGGGACCATAAAAGATTCTATCAGCTTAGAGTGAACGGAGCTCAATGTTATCGGTCGAAAATTTTCTGGCAAGTTTGGATTCAGGGAGCTCTTTTTAAGGATAGGTATAATTATCCCAGTTGTAAACACACTTGGAATGACACACTGTTTGAGAATGTATGTATAAAAAGTTGCCAATCTTTCACACAGAACATAAGATTTACCGTACAACAAATGCTCAGCAGTTACGCCATCGCAGCCAGGAGAGCTGCTTTTATTTAATCTATCTATCATTTCAGACACCATTTCCGCTGTTACTTCCGTATGCTGAGGAGAGCTTACATGTAGTTCACCATCGCTCTCTTTAAATTTTCGTTGAACAGTATCAGTGACAAACTGCTGCAAATCCGTTAAACTTAACGCATCATTGTTGTCTTGCATAATTGTCGCAAAATAATCACTAAATGCCTGTGCTTGCAGCGAGGAGCCAACCCTTTTACGCTTCAGTCTCTTTATGCCATTCCAGATGCAGGACATTTTCCGTCCCCTAAACATAGAATTCAACTTGATAAAAGAGCTGTCTACTTCATTTTGCATATAAGATCGACAATATTTCCTAAACAGCTTTTTAGCACCTTTATAACAATCATAAACCTGACCCTGTTTGGGACGCCCATTATCGTTCCACAAGGACCACCAAAATTTCTTTTTGTCCCGTAGCTGGCTAACATGAGGGCACCAGTACTTTTTTGGTTTATACATTTTTTTCGCTGTACACCCTGCCTCTTTAGCAGCGGAAAAGGTTCTCTTTGATCAATGATTTCTAAATTGCCAGATCTAGTTTCATCAATATTTTATGAAACGTCTCGTCATCAGAAAGCGTTCCCCGTAATTTATAAACAGTCGACTTTGTTTATGTATGGCCGGCACAATCTAATGCCACTCATGGGGCAGCCAATTGTGGAAAGCAACACCACAGATCTAATCTGATTATGCCACTGGTGAGATACTTTTAGCAAATTTGATTGTTGATACATTCCATGCACACTGTGATGGAGTATCCAACAATACACAAAGGTGTAGCTGATACGACAATGTCAATGCCGATTATTGTCTCTTCTGCAAAGCACTTTTCCATAGCTTCCACCTACAACAGAAATAATCCCACATCAAGAGGCAGACTTTCAACGTCTTGTCTCCAGCAAGGTAATTTTGACAATGTCCCTGTCCAATTACATGCCTACATTGGCGAATGTAACTTTTGCATTTCCTTGGGCAAACAGGAAGAACACGAGGAATCAATCACCATTTCTAAGAACTGCAGTCTATCCTAACTGTCTTGCCAGTGCCGTACTTTTTTGTCCATATCCCACACCAGCAGTGGGCGGGATGAAACAGGAGACAGTGAAGGTTACGAAATGCATTTGTTGTGTGGATTAGATGTTTGTTTTATAAATTTGTTCCTAAGTCGTACTTTTCCCAGTTAAAAGATTCAAAACTGCATCATGATAAAGATGTGTGAAATGGCTTTAAGAAGTACCTGCTGTATGAAATGGTGATTAAAAGGTACTATGTGCGTGAGTCTTTCTGTTAATGAAATTTAGATCCAAAATTTGTGTTTCTGTATTTTATATTGATACTTTAGTGTCATTAATATGTCAAATATTCTGCTGAGCTCGTACCACAAAAGTCCCCTGAAGCGCCACACGCTCATGCACCCCAATTAACAATTAACACAGTTAAGTTTGGCTGTGTTCATCTTTAAAATTAAGTTTCAATGTCAGTTTGCATCGTGGCATTAGATGTTTGAGATAGAGGATAAAAACGTTTTGAATTTCTTTGAAATTGTGGGAAATCAAGTAGCTTTAAATATGTAATGATTATATATTCAACCTTGAAGATTTACACAAAATCGAGGTTGACAACTAGGTATAAAATATATTGTAATTGGACATATGACACTTATATTTTTATATCAATCGATATTTGGCAAATCCGGTACACTTGACATGTCTCGCGATGCTTTATTTGCACAGCAACAGCTTGAAACTAACATATCTGCAGAGTTGAAAAGGTATTTCCTAAAGTTGACTCCAGATAATAGATAGGACTCTCTAATAATACCATTTTGAGCAGGATGGCCCCCAATGTGGTACTTGACTTAAACCATAGGCCCACAATTCACAACACTTATGCCATTTGGAAGTTGTTGGCTTTTTGTTTACATACATACATGTATATATATATATATATATATATATATATATATATATATATATATATATATACATTGTTCTCTCATTCTCGTCAATTTCTTGAATCATATTGTGATAGAAAATGGAAAGCCAACTTAAATCTAGGGACATATATTCGTTGAAGCAGTTAGTACCGTATTATATTTGTTCTGTATTACATGATGCACAAAATCTTGTTACAAAATCTTTTTTCAAAGGATAATGGCGCAGGATATACCGCTCATTGAATATGATTTTTAATGACTTAAGAGCATGATGGCTTCTGTTTATCAGCTGTTAGTTTGTATCTGGAACTTTAATATGCACTCTGTAAATAACAGAGCTTGACAGCTGAATAAATACATCCCGATGTCATATCAGGTCTGTATGTAAAATACTAATGTTTGTAATTTATGTGCCATTGAGCTTTATCATCCAGGTATACATTACACTTTAACCTCCATTTATATTTAACCTTTCGATTCACATGAATAACCCGAATCTGCTAATTTTTTAGTCTAACTGTGTAAGCGATACGGTGAACCGATATTGTAATATGACTAGACGGATGTGAAAGTGTAGACATGCCACTCATCACATGCGTTCCTTTCTATGTTGGCTTCTCCGGTGAATCGTCAGGAGCAAAAAGATATACATAAAGTGGGGGTTGACTCCTGGACCCAGTGGTATTGACTCGGCCCTGGGGCTGGCCCAGTCCAAGGGCGTGCAGGTGGGGTTCCTCTTGACATTGGCTCATGGCAATTGTATACACCTTAGTCTTTGCAAGGCTGTCTACCATTGGCTTCTAGCAGTGCGTTTAACGTGAGTGGCAGACATTTTTGAGAAACATTTAACGCCAATTGGGGCCAACTTACCCAATCTTACGTGGCAACCAGGCACGCGCCTCCTCTGTTTGCGGTAAGTGATAGTCCTCTTCTATGGTCAATGACCTCACACTTCGAAAGATAAATTTTGTCAAATGTGCTATGATGAAACCATATTTGATGAGCCTTGAATTTGGATACTAATATTACTAAGTGATTTCAAGGACGATTGTGTTCTCTCATGAGTACGTGTTGAACTGTTCCTTAATTCTTTAAAACTTGTCGACTTGCACCTGACAATGTCTAGCAAACATCGGCGGCAGTATTTATTGGCTGAAACGTATATCACAGGGTTTGCGAGGGGAGTCACAAACATCAAAGAAGTGGCAACCACGTATTCTATTCCGTCCAGATTATACTGGTTCGTGATAGCATCTTTCATTATTAGAATCTGAAAAAAGTAAACATTTAGCGTTTAAATGTAATATCGCTGTGTCTATAATGGACAAAAGCTGATATAAATGAATATATATATATATATATATATATATATATATATATATATATATATATTAATACGCCAATAATGCACAAAGTGACGTTGCAAATGCACAAAATTTCACCACCGGTCAAGCCGATAGAATAAACTCTAGTTTATTCAGATGTATGGACTAAAAACATATAAATAAACTGCTAATAGCACCCACTGTGAAAAGCACCATCTGCACTGCACTATGTACTCTGGACAGAAAAAAAAGGGAGCTGAGACTTTATGTGCAGGATTTTTTTTTTCTTTCTTTTTTTTTTTTTAGAAATGCCAGCATGACCACATTGAGTGCGAAACGACTTCAGGCGACGAGTTCGCTTGAAGTGCGTCCGAGCTCGTTTCGCCCTCAATCAATTAAAAACGGCATTTGCAATGGAAAAATTTCCTGCCAACGAGGCGTACTCAGTCTGAATTAAGAGAGAAGATGTGGCACATAAGTGATACAGTTCACTGGGTGAAAGAAAAAAAACTGATACGTGAAAATCTTACCCCATACGGCGTCGTAAGGATAACATTCACCGCGGCTATCACTTGAGTGAGACGAATAAACGCCTTGGCATTAGCCACTGCTTTTTTGTGGGTTGAATTCCAAGTTCCTACTGGATCTTTTGATTTTCGTCTCATAGTTACACTGACGGAGATATTGCAGACAACTATCATGAAGATGCGAATTATATTCACTATAGCAAATAAAAAAAGAATCATCCTTTGAAGTTGGTCGCCGTTTCCCGACATATTGATGCAACAAAAACGATTATGATTATAATACATGTATGGCTTTCCCACCCCCAGTAGTGGCAAGATGGCCAGTAGGAGATCAGCCGTGAGACCACTCACAGCGAAGCTCATGGTGGTAACTTTTGACCATCTGGTGAGGGAAAAAAGTGGTGAGTGCACCTGCATAAATCGCTCTACACTCAGCAGGACTACAATGTTTAAAGAGGTCAGGAAACTGACATATCCTACCATACCGAGAACATTGCAGAACTGGTTGTGCTGAAACTTGTCACAGGTAAATGTGTTTATGGCCATGGAAAGCAAGAATGTCCCACAGCCTAACATATCGTTGCTAGATAATAAAATTGTCAGCCGTAAAATTCTTGAAGGGAAGTGCCTGTTCACCCGTGTCAACATTGTCACTGCAATAATATTCAAAATAAATCCAACGGTCAGAGAAATAGGTGTTTCCGCCATAATGAATTTGATGGTACATGTGGTTGATGGAAGATGGGCCGTTTCGTTGTTTCCCGCAGTTCCATTTCCTTGGTTTGTCGGTGAAAGTTCTACTGCCATTGGGTCACTTGTAGACATGTTAGTTTTGAAAAATCCAGGATGAACAGCACTCCTCAGAATGTAATAGGTCTGTATTACCTTTCTGCATTTACGTCCCAGTTCAAACAATCAGCAAGCAGAACATGGTATATATTCATTCAGAGTTGGGGCAGGTGACGTCATTACTTTTCTTGTGAATTCATTCTTGAATTGGTAGCAAAATGAATTAACCCGAAGAAGAGGAGAAAATGAAAGTCCTAGTTCTACTTTATCTGCTGTTTGAAGGGCAAATCCAAGTATATTTGCGTCAAAATTGATAATCTCTCTGGAGTTCCATTCAGAACCTCCAACTGACATGTTTTACTGACGTAAAAATGGCGTTTTAATGGGACATCCTTTGGTTCCACAAAAAATATATTAATGCATGGATTGAGCTCAGTGAATATGTGCCCTGCAGATCACATTTACGCCAACTGCTCCCTGTTACAAGCGTGGTTTGAATGTATTAGCAGGTATTTACAATTGTAGGGAGAGGTCAGCAGTATTTTACTCAGCCGTGTCCATGTCATTGAAATATTTACTTTCCAGCTCACGCATGTCACGTATTTTTCACAAAACTTTTATGAATGGCTTTTAACCTTACTGTTGCAGACTAAACGCTCCCATTTTGTAGGGGCTCTGCGTTTCAATGATTATTAAGATTTTGTCTTGTCTGTTTGCCATAACACACTGTAAATTATTTTTTGAAATGCCGCTTTCATGACCACATGAAATTGTGCAGTGAATAAGAATTCTCATCAAGTAGACTTTGAGGAAAAGAGTCTCCAGCTAGATCCACAATGACATCTTGCACAAAAACGAAATAATAATTCCATTGTTTCTTTTTTCGGGAGGTATATACATTTCATATTTTAATATGTTTTAAATTGTGATCTGAATATTGAGTAACCCTGCATTATAGGAACTGGGAAAATAGGAAATACATCAACTCATATCTTTTTGCATAAAATATTCAATGACAGTTCTCACCGTATTCCCGTAGTGCAGTGCATGCCACTTTCAACGACATGTCATTGTCAGCTGTCGAAAGTCGAAAAAAATAAAAGGAGTAAGGATTTCAGCAACCAAAACTAAAATGAAACTGGAAAAGAAAGATTTGCTTGAAAGCAAATCTGTCAGTGTGTGTGAAAAATTTGCACAATTACAAAAATATGCAGTGTTGCCACGCTTACAATTTGAGTCCAACATGAATAAAATAGGATGGAAAGTGACCAAATTATGGCTAGATGAAACACTCAAAAGGCAAAATGACCTTGACCTTTAGAAGTGACATGTGGATTACAAAAATGTGCAATGTTACAATATCTATAATTTGAGTCCAACATGATCAAAATTGGATTAAAAGTGACAGAGTTATGGCTAGATGAATATTTCGAAGGTCCAAATGACCTTGATCTTTTTGACCTGTAGAGGTCACATGTAAATTATAAAAATGTGCAGTGTTACAGTAGCTACAATTTGTGTCCAACATAATCAAAATTGGATGATAATTGACCGAGTTATATTTACATGAATATTTCAAATGGCAAAATGACCTTAACCTTTGACCTCTAGAGGTCACATGTAAATTACAAAAATGTGCAATGTTACAGTAGCTACAATTTGTGTCCAACAGGATCAAAACTGGATGGAAATTGACTGAGTTATGGCTGGATGAATATTTCAAACGTACAAATGAGCTTGACCTTTGACTTTCAGAGGTCACATGTAAATTACAAAAATGTGCAGTCTTACAATATCTACAATTTGGATCCAACATCATCAAGATCGGATGAATACTTTGGAAGCCAGAAGCAATTAAATTTTTAATTGCCCTAATTTGCATAATTTTCAAAATCTTGACCATTCAGAACGATATGCAAAACTTCACTGCATGTGCTATAGCCATGCAAAGTTTGAAGTTTCTAGCTTGTACGGTGTATGAGTTTAAGACGACAAAAAATTCTGGCAGAAAGAAAGATAGGAAAGAAAGAAAGAAAGAAAGAAAGAAAGAAAGAAAGAAAGAAAGAAAGAAAGAAAGAAAGAAAGAAAGAAAGAAAGAAAGAGAGAATATTGGGTAAAACAATATGTCTGTGTTCACACACAGACATAAAAAAGACGCATGAAGCAATTCACACTGATCATCTTCAGATTAAGTTATCTCGAGACTTTGTCGTAAGCCACATTCTGGTGCCACCTACAGATATAAGACACGCTGTAGTCGTTGATGTATCAAGCCCACATTTTGTCGCCTAAGTGATAGCTGCCCACATTTTGCGACAAAGAAAGTGCCCCGACATCCTTACACTTGTATAATAAAAATCGTTTGCTCAGTTACATGCACGCACTTGAAATAGATATTCATTTTTGTGGTCCTGAAATTAAAGTATCTTTAAGTTCTATTCTCATGCATTAGCCAAGAATGTTCACATTGGAGCCAGACTCATGTAAAATCATTCAAAGTATGCATAATATTACATCATCCATTGCAAACAATCACATTATGCAAATGTTCTCCATTGTCTTTCTTAAAATGGATTCGATTCATTAAAAGCTCACGTAAACTGGAAAGGAATCAGATGGAAAATCCTGGATATATAGTTATTGGTATGATATAGTGTGAAGAGGAACTGTTCACAGCGAAAGAATTACACGGCTTTGGTGTTGTAATAGCACAGACACGATAATATGCAAAATTAGAGTTATCATATTTGCAGCACTGAGTACATCGTGTTCATGAAGATGAAATTTCTGTGTGTCCATGCCCAGTGATATTTGTACACATAAAGTACCCACCACTTACTTTCCACAAGCCTACACAACCATACCAAGCGCAATAAAACTGTATTTAACGTGCCCTGGATTGTTACTGTAGCCTGCGTGGTAGCAGATTTATGACATCAAGTGCGAGCAAAAAATTAGTAAAGTTGAGAAGTTTGTGCAAAAGCTGAACCTTGTGTAGAAAGATATCTGTGAGTGACCGACAAGCCAAGCCCAGCTAGACCTACATTTGACTGAGGCGGATAGATAGCAATACTTTAATTTTATAAAGTTCTGAGCTAATTTAGACACGCAGGATTTATCCATGTTGGTGCTGATAACAAGGCTAAATATTTTGGATGCTTGTTATCGTGTTTCTTTTCTATTTCAACACATGCGTCTTGTGGGGCAGTCATCTACTGCGTCACACACAGGACTCCTGCCAGTTGCTTCAGGTTTCTTCCAAGTGGCAAAAAGTGCATGACTTTTCATGATAACAGTTTTAAGAATGCGGGTATTGACTGACACCACATTGTTGGCCATAAAATCAGAACTAAACTGTATAGGAGTAAGTTCTTGGTGTACATTGTCTGACCTGTAAAGGGTCACATGTATAGTCCAAAATTTCACTATGAATGTGTACCAAGACCACACTCTCTTGTTTACCAAGCAACTCTTCGATGTATTTCCTGATGTACATTCGTGCTTGAAACAGGTGTATCAACTTCTTACTCTTCATAAACTTTACCATGGGCCTATTTAATGTAGGATAGCCGTGCACTTTCATTCCTTTAGCTTGCAGATACAATATTTGAATGAATTATGCTTTACCCGACAGTAAGTTGGCGAATATCTGGATCTTAATAAAAAAACTACATATATATATATATATATATATATATATATATATATTATATATATATATATATATATATATATATATATATATATATATATATATATATATATATATATATATATATATAAAACCAAGAATGTTCTCATTGGAGCTAGACTAATGTGAAATCATTCAAAGCACGCATAATATTAAATCATCCATTGCAAACAATCACATTATGCAAATGTTCTCCATTGCCTTTCTGAAAGTTGATTAGATTCGTTAAAAACTCACGTAAACTGGAAAGGAAACAGATGGAAAATCTTGAATATATGTATAAGTCTTGAATATATATATAGTTATTGGAATGATATAGCGTGAAGATGAACTGTTCACAACGAAAGAATCCCATGGCTTTGCTGTTGTAATAGCACAGTAACGATAATGTGCAATAAATAGAGTTGTCATATTTGTAGCACTGAGTCCATCGTGTTCATGAAGATGAAATCTCTGTGTGTCCATTTCATCTTCATGAACAGACATGACAACAACAAGTATTCTTCTTTCATAATGAAGCTCTGCATTTATAGGCAAACTTCACGTATTTAGCTAATTCATCATTCCCCACGTTCATATTTATTCATTATTATATGAGTTGTCTCTGCTGAATGTATAGCTTAGACAAGGAGCCGCTACTCAGCGAGACATGTGCAAGTACAGGGTTGTTAACATGTTCTCAGTATTAACTCGCTTAAGACCCTTTAATTTATTTGGGCTAAAATAGCCTATGTAAAAATTCTACAGGAGAGCGTGTGCAATATGGACAGGAGTACTTCCATCTGTATAAAGGTTAGACAGTGACAGGTTAGCTTCTGGAGAGTAAAGAGTTCAGACTGCGGAATAGGGTAATAACTACAAGGAAGTAGTTCTGGACAAAAAGACACAATATATATATATATATATATATATATATATATATATATATATATATATATATATATATATATATATATATATATATATATATATATATATATATATGTGTGTGTGTGTGTGTGTGTGTGTGTGTGTGTGTGTGTGTGTGTGTTATTAATCCGCTTGCCGCAAGTCAACTTATTAAATCTGTATGCTTGACTATATTGTTATATGGAAGTAAAGCTTTGAGGTTTAGTTGCACAGGGAGGGAGTGTGTGGCGGTAGAACACAGACAAGCAGTCAGGCAAGTCCAGGGCTTCCCCGAGAAAGCGGCGAATGCGGGGGTGTTATCAACTCTGGGTCGGGTTCCAATACAAGGCGAAATAGCAACCAGGAAGATGTGTTTTTGTGGTAGTTTGCTACGCTTGCAAGCCGGGTTTAGGAAGAGAAGAATATTTGTTAATCATTTGTATCAGTACAGCCATGAGCCGTGATCTTTGACGCACACAGTGACTTAGTCCATAGTGAAATACCCGGAAAAATGCACGTTGTTTGCCACAATAATGGAAATTCTAGATCTAGGGAGAACATTTCAAAGTAAATTAGCCTGGAAAAGGGAAGTTAAACGGAAAGTATTGGAAATCGAGAAATTGGAATGGACAGGTGCCATGTTTTAAAATTCCAAATGAAATTTTTTTAGGCAAGTAGTTTGTTCTCTTGAACCACATCTATGGTGGCTACTAGCTGAAGAGAGACCTCCTTCTTGGGTGTGCTACAATAATGACGAAATTACTGTTTGGTGAATGTGTTTTAAATGAAAATGCAAGAAGATTTACTGGCATCCTCACCGCGTCTAGTCTGTGTACATTATGCAGCAGTGGTGATGAAAGTTTGGAATATTTTATATTGGACTGTAAAAGGTTTATTTTTTTAAGACAGAGGTTAATTGCAAAGGTCTGCAGTGTTTTTCCTCCTTTTTCTGCGCTGGAAACTAAAACTGAATTGGTCGTTTTATTTGGAGGACTGTATGAAAATATGGATTTTGCATTTCGAAAGAAAATGATGGAAATTAGTTGTATTACGATTGCATATATGTATAAGGTCAGAGTTACAGAAAGTAGAACGTTTCAAAGATAAAGTGGTTTCAGAGCATCGTGGGTAAGCTGTGATTTCCAAAGGTAATTTGGACAGAACGTGTTTGTTTTTCTGCTCACTATGACATGTACATTGCAACATGTTTAATTTCTTTAAATTTAATTTGCCTGTGCATTATGGGATGTAGGTAGCTATATGAATTCCTCTTTTTTAAGATGCATATGTATCTCTCCAATATTAGAAGCAATAATATATATATATACATATATGTTATTATAATTAATAATATTTTACTATCATCATCATCATAATCATCATTTAAAGAGACACGTTAGCAATATCCATATTTCTGGGAGAAATTTTGTGCAGCTAATTTTTGATTTTATATTGTATCGTTTTATTCTCTCTTGTACTATCAACTTGACTGTTTAATTAGACAGTTACAAACGCTCATTATGTATTTACAAATATCTTTTTAAACAGTACGTGTCATAAGTGGCCAATAAACAAGGGGCACACCTGCCATTGCGTGACTGAATCTCCCTTGGGCGCATACGTGCCAGTAGTGGGCTTACACGTGGACCATTGAAAATTTTAAGCCGACCATGCACGCTTTCGTTTGGACGGCACTATGCTTAAAGCAAACATGTTTCGAAACCATATTGCCTGGGTGTGCTTGTGGTACTGTTCATAAGGGCACGTTTATTACGTTTCCAAAGGTGTAAATTTCGCAGTGGAAAGATACAAGTTGCAAAATGTTGTAATTTATTTGCCTTCATTCATGGTACTACTTTACTGTTCGATTCTAAAATCTGTACTTTTGAAGAAAATGAGGTTACCCTTCACGCTGTACAGTCATACATCTAATAGACACTAAGGCCCGTCCCAGGAGCTGTTACATGATATGTTCATATTTCAGATTATCAGTGCCTTAGCATGTTTGCGATGATCTACCTTATTATGCTTCTCCTGTCTGTGATGTTTTCTCCCGTCAACATTTCTTCTTATGTAGCATTGCCTTTCACCTTCTTACATGTATGGAAAATGTATTGTCCAACAATGCACAAAACTATGAGTTTCATGTAAAAAACACACAAACAAACAAAAACAAAAAACTGGATTTTGAAAAAAAAATGGTTTGTTGACAAAACCCCTTGGCTTTTGCCGCAAACCTCGAGGTTCTTTACATGAAACACTTCAAGTCAATGGCCAGGATCTGGACATGAAATGATACCTCTGATTCCTTACTCTATTCTCATTTGTAAATAAAAGATAAATATCATGACATTTACAAAACGCTGTGAAGTCACAAAACGCAAAGTTTGGATACTGAACCAAAAGTATTGTAAATTACTGAACATTGAAAGCACAAAAACTCGAGATATCCCCTTAAAATCAAGGGTTTTGTTGATAAATGAAATAACAAGCATGATGAAATTCGGAGCGAAATAATTGACAAACCCTTGCGCTTTGCGTATGACCGAACATTTTCAGCACAAAATCCACAGGTTTGCTTACATATCCCTGGGTTGCGTAACCGTTTCCTTTGTCTACTGAAATTACTGAATAACAGAGAATTAGGAAATATTGAACATTGTGGGCACAAAACCGTAAAATATCACTGCAAATCCGTGGGTTTCGTGTAACGAACTCAAAGTTTTCACACAAAACTGGGAATTGTTGACAAAACCTTGAATTTCTTCGCAAAACCGCGAAGTTTGTATCACGAAACCATGGCTGTTGTGAATTATTGCACAGTGCAATTTCAGTATACAGATATTGGCGTTCAATATGACAGTGCATGGTGTCTTATGGTTGTGTACACTCTCCCTTTCTCGTTTCATTGTTTGCAAAATGGAGCTACACAAGGCCACGCCCAATTCCCTCTGCTTTTCGTTTTGACTTCTTTTGTTAATTGTAGTGAAACCCAGGTTACCTCAACATGTCACGTTGAAAAGACAGGCCTATGTGTAGCCGCCTGCACAACATTAGCATCATTGGGTAAAGGTGTGAGAAAATGTACAGTCCCAAAGATATATTCAAGTTTGCACTTGGTCATTGTGTAATATTTGTGCATGTGATCCTCTTGTATCGCACTTTTTTGTGTTGTCTCGGGCAAATTGCCTTGTATAATGTTGGACATAAAGCTTTTAAAGACCATGCACATGCACTTTTACAGCCTCATCTGGTATAGAATTATCGATCCACAATTGCAGCTGTTCCGAGACAAGCCAGGCAAACATTAGTCGAATCGTCTACCTTGACAAATTCATTATAGATGATCATGTTCATCAAGATTCTTAATTTCCAGCCTCAAGTAAACCACATAAACGATATTAAGTTATTTTTTCACATATATGGTATTTATTCTCTACTGTCTGACGAAGGGATTATGCTTTCCTTTATATGCACGGATGATGTCACATTGGTTGTGTCAAACACACTAGCGATACTATTAGCCCGTGATGTCATCGATGGTAGTTTTGCCTCAGATGTTTGAATCGACATTTTTCTCATTTCTTTTAAATTTGTAGACTTGCATCTCAGAAGGTCCAGCAAGCATCGCCGACAGTACTTATTGGCTAAGAGGTACAGAAAGGGGTTTACAATAGGAGTCACAAACATCATTGACGTGGCAACCATGTATTCTACGCTGTCTAAATTATACTCATTCTTGATAGCATCTTTCATCAGTAGCACCTGCAAAAGATGAACACGTTATGTTTCAGTCCCAAGATGCCACCGTACAATATATATACATATATATATATATTTATGTATACTTTTGGATATAGTACAATTTTGTCACAAATTTGGGACTTGGTCGTATTTGTTCTAAATTTCAGGACTTTGCATCGAGAACCTAATTTGTTTACAATATACTTGAGTCAAGTGGATTCAAAAAATTTCCTTTGATCAAATATTTCTACAAATTTTGCTGTAAATACCCAGAGATTGTTAGGAGGTTTGGTGTCAATAATTATAAAGATTTTAGACTTGCCTAATTTGCTACTTAACCTTATTTTTCTTCCATTCTGTTTCAATATTCATCTTTCAGACATTTTAGGCTTACTTGTTGTCTGTCAGGTTAAACCCCCGGGGGCTATCGGTAGCAGGCAGCTGGTCAACGACATTTACAAGTTTCTCTAATTGTACTTAATCTGATTAAGAAAGATTTTCATTTTGATAACATGTTATTAACGTAAATGCTAAGGACTTTGATTCTTTTCTGACATGCCTTAATACACATTTAAACATTTGACAGTATTTACTCATACATCACAAACTTGACACATTTTGTTAATACATTAACTCAGGGTTGGCAGCTAAATGGAGCTTTATTGTTTGGACACTTTCAAAGTGAGGAGTATATGTCATCATGGGTTTGTTCTACATTTCTGGTGCATTATGTCCATTGTGGCAATGCTTGTAAGAATTTCCCTTGGTTTGTACAGGGGATTTAGCTGTATCTATTTATTTTTTATAACCACTGGGACAGAATATAATGAGCGACTTTGTTTCTACTTTAGTTATACTGGCAGGTTGTTTAACTCAGGTAAACTATCCAGCTGTAAAGGGTACATACTGGTTCAAGGTGAAGTCACCTTATTCTTATCTGAACTTGTCTTATACAATTTTAATAATTATGTTTGGTTTGACAGGTATTCTTGAGTCACGTTGAAGCTCTGCATCTATAAGCAAAGCTTGACCTATTTGGACAATGCCTTGACACGTTTGTGTATTTTTTTGTTTTTTTTGTTTTTTTGTTTTTGTTTTTGTTTTTGTTTTTGTATAATGTGGGTTGTCTTTGCTGAATATTTAACTTACACAAGGAGCCACTACTCAAAGCATGTTCTGAGTAGTTACCCGCTGAAAAGTCTTAAATGGGATAATACAGCCTATGTTAAAATTCTACAGAAAAATGTGACAATAGTTCTAATATATATATATATATATATATATATATATATATATATATATATATATATATATATATATATATATATATATATATATATATATATATATATATATATATATATATAAGTAAGACAGTGGCAGGTTAGCTTATGGAGTGTTGAGAGTTTGG
This sequence comes from Hermodice carunculata, assembly GCA_964020975.1. Classification (NCBI taxonomy): domain Eukaryota; kingdom Metazoa; phylum Annelida; class Polychaeta; order Eunicida; family Amphinomidae; genus Hermodice; species Hermodice carunculata. The sequence goes on from OZ026619.1 coordinate 31,467,141, forward strand.
ACTACGGAATAGGATAATGCCTAACAGGAATGGATGAAAATACAAAATTCAATATATATATATATATATATATATATGTTATAATAACAATTGTTTTATTGAACCCCCATAATTGAGGAAATGAAAGTTTATACAAATAAAATACATCAATTATTCACAGTTATATGCAAGTAAAATATCCCATGTGGTACAACAACCAAAACCGGGCTTAAAAAGAATTGGTTTAAGAGTTTGACAAGTTTATGCTCTGCCGAGCCTAGTCTTTTAAAACTTCCACTTAAAAACAAGAATTTCAGTGAGTATATAAAACTATTTTTCTCAATACGGTTGCTGTTTTTACAGGCACTACCACGTCCTATGGCGATGTTTAAAGGAGACACAACAAATTTTATTAGGTGGTCGACCATGAATCCGTTAATAATAGTTCCTGTCGTCGCTTTTCACATGTTAGTACAATTGAGACCGAAGGTGAGGCTGGGGACACCTACTGCTTTCCACGTGAAGGACTTCACATTATTGTCTAGTCCTGGATATGTTCAGCCAGTGTCAGAATATTTACACTTCGACAATCTGGCAGCTCCAGTTCTATTCTGTACATGCGTGTTACTTAAACAATTATCGGAGTATGCTACCACTAGAACAGTCAGTTCTTTGTCCAATGTTAACCCATTCTGGCCAATGTATATTTCAGGATCAGACTTAGATACTTCAGGATGCGCACACATTACTTTAGATTTCGCAGCACCAAAAGAGAAGTGCCGTTTATCAGCATAATTCTCGCAAATGTTTACCACATTTTGCAAGTTAACAGCAGCGGTAGAGAGAATACTCACGTCACCTGCACAGGCAAAGGCATTAAACTTATGTCTCCCTATTCTCACTCCAAGGTCGTAGGCCAGGAGCTCATTCAATAAATCATTTATGAATACATTGAAGAATTTCGGGTAGAGAATACTGCCCTGGCGCGTGCATCTAGTTACCTTGAAGGATAAGCTGTACAGCCGATTCCATTTAACCTTGGCACAAGTACCTCCGTAAAGTTTGTATAGGAAAAACCAATTCTTAGCGCGCATTATACACTTCAGTTTGAAAAAAAATAGTCCGTCGTGCCAAATACGATCAAAACACTTACCCATATGTTAGACTCCCGATAAACAGAGGAGTTTTACCTTGGACTTCCTTGTATGCAGCAATATCATTAGGAAAACAGCACCCAAAGGCGGTTCCCGTCTTTCTTTTTTTTTTTCTTTTTTTTTGGGGGGGGGGGGGCAGGGGCAAACAGCGTTTCATTTAAATCATCAGGAGGGAACATTAATTGCTCAAGTAATTTACCATGCGTTATGCTTATTGTGATGGGCCGATAGTTTTCTGGCTCATTGGGTGTTAAATGAGGGTTTTTTTAATGACAGGCACAATCATCTCAAAATAAAAATCCAACAGCATAATAGTATGTGTTATCACCATCTTAAACAATGTAACTAAATGCTGACATAGCAGATCTGAGACACCATATTCTGGATTTTACGCATAATGCAGTCACACCCCGGCGAACAATTGTCTTCCAGAGACACCAGCAGTTTATTCATTTTTTTCCTGTCATTGTTAAAAGCACTTCGTCATTTATATTGTGGGAAGACTCATTGAAAAACGATTTTACATTTTTGGCAACCTCTTTTTGATCATGTGACAGAGACTCGGGTTCAACCTCCTACATTACTGTGGAATAATATGTGGCTAAATGCTGTGGACCCAATGCAGAGTGGTAAAATACATTTCGTACGCTACTTATCTGGCTGAATAAAGCAGAAATCCCTCTACAATTTGGCTTAATGTGTTTAATATTTGGATGCTAACTGGGGAAGTAGTTTCACATGTGTGGACTTTTAAATAAATGTATCCCATTTTATTTTAACTGTACTCAAGTGCCTCATTTTTTTTTGTCTCTTTAGATACCAAAATTACGGAAGAAATCAAACCATGGTATCGACCCATACGGTTAGGCATTCAAGTTTGTGGTCATCTTGTCTATTTGAGAGTCCAGTTTCACGGGGCGTATAAATGACATGAAGAAAAAAGAAGGAAAAACGAAGGGGGCAAGCAAAAGTGTTCATAGTATTGGTCCGGAATTGTTTAAATTTAAAGTTGATTCAAGTAAAGCTAGTTTTTGCAGAATAATCTGAGAGGCATTTTTTTAAAATTTTTATTTTACATTTGTATTTGACTCGAGTGTGTCAGCTCTTGAACCATATGGATAGAAGCCATCGAACATTTTATTTATATCAACTGCACGAAAGTACTAACGTAAGAACTTGAAACTGGGTCTTGTTTTCAGTATCATTGATGATTAAAGACTACCACTGCTGTTTGCTATTTGCTGTTACCCCGTTTCATCATTGGATACACAACCAGTACTTACATATGACAATATAACCCCATGTGTAAAAACTGTGTGATATAAAATGTGTATATTATTTCCTTTGATATTTTCTGAGGTTGCTACACAAAGCTTACATTTGGATGGGAACAATGAAAAGCTTATACGAGTTAAATGTTTCCTGCTTCATGGTAATCTGATAAGGCTCCACTTTGTGAGTACTGGAAAAGAAAATGCATTGAACAAAATGGCGTTTACTGCAAATTCCTTATTAATTTCCTGGCTGTCATTGTATGTAGAGTTTCTGACACAATTTACCTGTCAAAAGATTCTCGACAATGACATATCACACTAAGTTACTTAGTTCATAAAGTGTTGGAGGCCTTGGACAGACGAGATTATGCAGTTACCATATTTCTCGATCTCTTCAAGGCTTTTGATACAGTCAATCATGCTATTCTTTTTACCAAATTATATCACTATGGTATTAGAGGTTTGGCCCTTGATTGGCTCCAAAGGTATATGAGTAATTGGCAGCAACTTGTTAATTTTCAAAACGTTGCATCTGCACCTTTAAAAATGACATGTGGAGTGCTACAAGGATCTATACTTCGACCACTTCTTTTCCTTATCTATATAAATGACCTTGCTACTTCATCTCATGATTTTCTTTCTTTACTCTGTGCAGATGACACAAGCTTACTTTTTACTGGAAATAACTTGAACACTTTACAACAAGATGTTTACCTGTCAATGCATATTGTGTTTATCTGGTTCACGGCCAATAAGCTTTCAGTCAATTTAGGTAAAACTAACTATATGTTCCTCCAAAATAAGTTTTGTACATTTGGTAAACATAGCTTGTCAATAAAAGTTCAAGATGTATTTTTAGAACAAACAGAAAATTGTTAATTTCTTGGTGTTTGGATTAATGACAAGTTTAATTGGAAGTATCATATGTCTCAAATTTCCAGTAAATTAAGCAAAATAGTGGGCATATTTAAGAAAATTCGATTGAAGCTTGGGAAAAATATTTTGACTCAGCTGTATTACACCTTAGCATTCCCATATCTTATTTACTGCAATGTTACCTGGGCTGCTAATTACATCACCAATCTAGATGAACTTATCAAAATACAAAAGAAATTAGTATGTATTATAAGCAGTGCTGAATTTAATGTTCAAATATCTCCCATTTTCAAAGACTTAAATTTACTGCTTTTCAATGAAATAAATATTTATATGACTGCTGTATTCATGTTTAGGGTAATTAATAACCCCATGCCTACTGCTTTTCAACATATGTTTCGCCATATTTTGAATGTACATTCTTATATTACCTGACAATCAAACAAGTTATATATTCCACGGTATCGAACAATACGCTGTAAGTTTGCAATTAAATGTCATGGACCCATTGTATGGAATACTATACCAATTTATCTGCAAAAATATTTTCATTACACTCATTTAAAAGGAAACTGAAAGGGTACTTAATTGGAAGTGTTTAATGTCTTTTCGTTTAACTAACCTTGTTTATAGTACATGTATATGTACAAGGAACCATAATATGCCAGCTGGCTTGTATATATATATATTATGCTGTATAATTTTAATGCTTTCTTGGGGGACACTATAAGCTCCTTGGTGTTTCAATCCCCTACATGTATGTATGGCAACCGAATATACTTTTGTCATGAATAAAAATTCAATTCAAAATTCAATTCAATTGAAGGGGACCCTTGAGAAGGCGTTACACAAAAATGCTGGCATGAATAGAGACCTGAGGCCTTCAGGTGAATTGAGATCATATACCTAAGCCGTACGACTTACAAAACACGTTGAATAGTTATAACAGCCTCCGGTTCATCTTTTCTAAGCTCAAGTGGACATGGAAATCATTTTGAACTGAATTGCAAATATGCAGGACGCATTTTACTACATTAGGTGTGATATACACTGTATATATATGTAATCAAACATGAACATTACAAATAGAATCCACGAGAAAGTTTTCCACTCAGCCAAATTGGGCACATTTTGATTAAGTTTATCAGCTTATAACAAATAAATGCAAAAACATTGGTTTGCTATATTTTCCCATACTGTACCCGCATTTATCAAAGAATATCACTATGAACAAAGTGCTGATAAGATACGTTCAAAATGGTGTTCCAGCAGAATACACTTTGTGTGATTTTGCCATTTGCAGGATGCCCTGCATGGTTTTCTATTAGCATTATAAAATCAGTCCGATTTCGCTAGACACATAATGCACTCCGAACGGCTGTATTTATATATATATATATATATATATATATATATATATATATGCCTCACTACGGAAGTCAAGTGCAAGTACACAATTATATATTTCAGAATAATTTTGAAATCCTATGGTGCGATTTAGCATTACAATTTACTTTCTTGCTCAGCTTTAAATGTTTCTGAGATTTACTAATTGGAACCAATTTAGGAAATGACTTAAAAGGCTTATCATGAACTGATTCCGAATATATTGTTCCAATTGTAGATTTTATGTTCAGAATACAATCATTAAAGTCTTAGAACCTGATAAATTATATTTGAAGAACTCTTTTTTCATATAAAGAATTGTTTATGAGACGATATTTTATTTAGCACAATTTAACATTCCTGGCAGCTAAAAAGAAAAAGAAAATAACAGAACAATAAAAGTTGGACACTCTTTTCCCCCACATGACCCGCTAAGGATCAATTAAAGAAATATTGACATTTGTAATACTCGTTATGACCATGTGAGTCTTGAATTTTGGTAAAGGTATGAATAACTTCATGCGGAAAACTGCGTTAGTAAGAAATATGGACAACTTACCCCGTAAGGCGCTGTAAGTATTACATTTACGGCGGCTATCACTTGAGAAAGACGAACAAAAGCATTGGCATTAGCCATTCTTCTCTTGTGGCTCGAGTTCCAAGTTCCTGCAATATTTTTAGATTTTCGTTTCACGACTACACTAACGGAAATGTTGCAAATGACAATAATCATGATGCGTGTTTCATTCAGAACGGCAATGGACAGTGTAATTATTCGTTGAAAATGATTGCCATTCCCCGACATATTGATCGCACAAAATCGATTATCATTATAGTATAAATATGGTCTGCCAACCCCAAGCAGCGGCAAGGTACCTAGCAGCAGGTCTATTGATAGGCCTATTACAGCAATGCTTATAGTTATAACGTTTGGCCGTTTGGTCACGAAAAGTAAAGGATAGTGAACCTGCATAAAACGCTCCACGCTCATCATGACCACAATGTTTAACGACGTAACAAAACTGACAAATCCTATCAAACCCAGCACATTACACAGCTGGTTGTGACGAAACATATCACAAGTGAAGGTGTTTATTGCTATGGCGAGCAAAAACGAACCACAACTCAGCAAATCATTCGTAGACAGCAAAATTGTAAGACGTAAAACCCTTGAAGGGTAGTGTCTGTTCACCCGAATTAGCATTGCCACGGCAACAATGCTGGAGACGAAACCGACGGTGAGAGAGATAGGAGTTTCCGCTACGATAAGCTTGATGGTGCACTCAGCTGACGAGTTGACGTCTGTGTGGTTGCTTTTAACAATTCCATTGTCCACTTTTGAGATCGACAAATTCACTAGCATTGGCTCAGTTATAGAGTTGTTCATTTTGAATATTCAGTGTCATCCATGATATATGTCCGTTTGGTTCCCTGTGGAGCACAACTGTATAACCAGGAAGCAATGCCGGACCTTATGAAGTTCAGTTGCCTTTTTTTGTCGCACTTCAAACACGCTCTAATTCACGTTTTACCAAACAACCCAAGTCATGTACATTGAGTGGTGGAGGTCTCATAATATTCTGTCTCGTTATAGTGTGCATTCAATAGGAAAAAGTATTTATCTATCTGTGTGACTAGCTACGTGCAGTCTGTCGGCATCTGAAACAAGTCCAAACATAGCAACTAACACAATTATATCCAATATATTTACCAAAGTTCTGGCACAAGCTACCACTTCAAATTGACAGTTTACTTTAATCACCCAGACAAAGCCATTAACTTACTTCATTTTCTTTCCATCCATCCATCCATCTACCCATCCATCCAGCAATATGTCTATTAATATTTATCAGTCTGTCTGTCTGTCTTTCTATCTGTCATATATCTTTTCATCTATCTATTTTATTAGGGTCCATTTCTGCACATTAATAATCCATTCAATGGTAATCAGTAGTTCGATGCTTTCCTTCGTAAATTTATAAATGAAGAATAATGTGTGCAGCTATAAACAAATATTTGCTTCAAGTAGGAGCAATAAAGCCACTGATTGTAAAATATTTAAAATGAGACGGTTACACTCAAAATGATACAGAACACAAACACATATAAAATAAGGTATGATGTAAAGACAAAAAGTTCATAGTTGTCAAAGTACAAAATGCACACACAATCACTGTGGCTGAGAGGATAGCATCATGCAGTTTTATCCCATGTATGTGTAGTCCAGAGTAGCCACGGATGGGCCGTTCTGCACCGTGTAGAATTTATTGCCGATCCACACACCCGTGTAGAAAGGTCGCATTCTTGCCCTACTTTCGCACTCACCACTTTTTTTCATGCGCGCTTACCTAGGTCTAGGATGTTGATATATCGTCTGGGGCCGTATTTGTCTTTGATCGCTGTTCCGACACAACACTATAATTTTTTTTTAATGCGAAATGGTCGAGAATATTCTGGACTACATATTCAAGGGATGAAAATAAAACAACACTCTCGCAAGTACCTGGCCGTAAATTCTGCATGGCACTCACGTACCCGTAGAGCGGAATGATCCACTCGATGGCCCGCCTGCATCTCGTGTATCCTTCCGCTCCACGGGTACGCTCGTGCCATGCAGAATTTACGGCCAGGCACTCACACTAGTGTAGTTATATCATTATACTTGATGCACTGATGCCCACCGGTTAACGTGCAACATATGAGGCAAATTTCAGTTGGGGAGAGCAGATCATACTTGGGACAGTATCATTTATGATTGAGACACAACGGTGACAGTTGGCATAATGCAACATAGAACAGGAGAGCAAAATTACTGGGAGGATATTCTTTAGGACTGATACACGGGAGGCAAAATTGACTCTATGAAACAATTAACCAAAAATCAACTTTATTGAGAGGATATTTGTGATACACAGGCGTCACAGTTGACACAGTGCAACATAAAACAAAATCTATGTTACTGACAGGATATCTTATATGACTTATACACAGTCATAGGTGACATAATGCAACATGTAACACAAATCAATGTCACTGAGAGGATGTCATTTATGATTGCCAGACAGGAATAACCATTGACAGAGTGCAGCAAAGGACGCAAATCAATGATATAGAGAAGATCTCGTCAATTACAATTTATGCACAAAGGTTACAGTGGAATATACGACACGAAATAAAGTTGCTGAGAGTACAATATTTATCATTGATACATAACAGTTAGAGTTGACATATGGTAACGTATAATGAAAAATACGGGAACTGGGAGGATATGACCTTTGTGATTGATGCACTGTATATGACACAAAATCACCCTTTGCTAACAGTAAAAAAACCCCCAACAAATTCTCATTGACTGATAGGATGTTAGTCGTGATAGATGAAGATAGGTGACACTTCAATACAGAACACAAATTCACCGTTGCTAAGAATTTTATATGAAAATGCCAAAATCATTGTTACAGGGTGGAGCCTTTAAGTGTAATAATTCTGATAGAAATGAAATAGAGAATCTTACATGGATCAGAGTGAGTTATTGTTTTCCCCACCAACAACGATCCCGAGTAAGAACAAAATAGTAACTCACTCTTCATCCATGTAAGATCTCGTTTACTCTATGTTTAATTGGGTATTCATCGCTAAAAATATGCCCTAGGCCTACTCTCAACGCCGACGATGGCGTGCCGTGTTTGTTTATGTTTGTCGCAGTTATTCTACGTTATACGTGATGTATAATCAGGGACGTGTTATAGATGGACTACCAACGGGAGCGCTAATCCCTTTAGTGGTCAACTGGGCGCGACGACTGCAAAGCGTGTTCACTAGCGCCGTTCAAGTTAATCCCCCCTGCTCAGTCCGTTTGTTGTTCCATCTATGTTTCCGCGTTCGGTTGTATCGGGTTACATACATCAGGCTTACATCGGGTGTGCTATTGTATCAAGTTCAAAAACGGAGAGTTTTATGCGTGCGCAACCAGTCTCATCGTTTGAATCAGAACCGTGCGAGTCCATCGATGTGTTTTTCGTTGAAATCGGCCGATAAAAGGGCTAGTTTTTGCATTTTTTTTTCTGTCCAAAATGATGCACAGTTAGACAACTTGCGTGCTTAATAACTCCTTACGCCGTAATCAGCAATAAAAAATGTAGTTTTAGATGAATAGTGTATGCCGGTAGAATTATGATGGTGGTTTCATTTCTTGTAGCTGAGTCCGGCGTAACGCTAAATTTTGACTTTAAAAATGTGGAACACGGTGAAAAATTTTGCACATTTCAGTCGGTGACGCGATTATTCTCGCCTTTCATCGCGTGACCTGGCCCACGAGACTGCTATTGGCCAGCGCGGACCGTGGTGTTGTGTTTGTTCTGCACTGAAGGTGCTCGCTCAAACACCCGATCACTTGAGCAGCGGCAACATAGATGGTACAAATGGGGCCCCGCCGTTGGTAGTCCATCTATAACACGTCCCTGCAGTAATCAAACATCGCTCCCGCACATCTGATGTTGTCTAAATACCACTGCATCACTTTCACTGATGCAGGCGCGTCACAATTAATTTGTAACAATGTTCATGTCATCTGATCTACAGTGAGTTACCAGTTTTGAATTTCACTCTAGAAAACAATAACTTATAATCAAACATAGAATAATGCGTGTTTCCTGACTTACGCACACAGTTTTTCATTAAAAAAAATGAAATGTTTACCAAAGAAATTGTAGTTTTTTAACAATCCAATCCCTGACAGAAAAATTGTGTGAAAATAATACGTCGTTGTAATGGATTTTGCGTATTGGTCGCGTCTGTTCCAAACTGACTGATGGTGGTTTTTGAGTTCAATCCAATTTTTATAAAAGTAAATTAAGGATATACTTTAGGTAATTGTTAATCTCAGTGCTGATGAATTTTTTTCTTTATATAACAATGTAAATGTACTTCAAGTAAAAAGTGAAACGAGGTTTACATTTTTAGAAATTATACGAGCTAAATATCCATGCCGTGGACAAACACTGCATCATAAAAGTGTAGAAAATTGATCGTCATTTGTTTCTTTACATTGGTATTGGCGGATGACTGTTGATGTTTTGATAACTCTTGAATGTCTTTGCTGTCATTGTCGGGGTTAAAATTTATGTATATGTGTAATGTTTTTCTGTACAATTTGTTATATTCATGTATTTTTGCATTAGATTTATAAAAAAAAACTGTAGAATACACACCAAATGAAGAGCAAGTTCTAAATTAAAAAAAAAGAAAAATGTTGTTCCTGAAATACAGATGCTTAAAGTTGAAATAATGACACATTAGAGGAAAGCTGCTTTTAACTGACGCTGATGAAAAAACGCTATCAAATTTTAGAAATATGAGACCCCCTTTTTAAATCATTGCAAAAACTTGAATTCAATGCAGACTTTGGGTCTCTATCTTCAAAATTGAATGAGCTTAATCAATATTTGCGGTAAGTTGTCATGATCTTTAGTGTACTTGTTATGTTGACATTGCCATCAATACCATTATAAAATTGTTATTTAAAGATTCTTTAGTTTGTTAGCTTTCAGACAATGTATTATTTATCGCATTTCATATTTGAAGCACGGGTTTTAAGTAACAATTTGTGAAAGTCAATGCTAACTTAAAGCATATTCTTCATAGCTAACAAAGAGGTGCTGTTGTAAATTTAAAAAAATTATGGTACATTTTCAGATATTGTTTTGAGTTTGGTTTGTAATTTGATTAGTTCAGATCAGCTTGTCTCCCTCAAGTTTTCATAATACCACGAAACTATTTCTTTTTCTGTAGAAATTGTCCAATAAATAAACAATATTATATTACCAACTAATGAATATCGGCTCGCACGGTTATGCATATAAATATTTGGTTTCTATGAAATGACGTTTCCTTCTGAACACGCATACTTGATTTCCTTATATTGAGTATAAGCTGCCGATGCATGGGTTAAAGTGGTACAGCGTCTTAGCCGCTCAAGACATCAGACAGGCAAAGTAAATATAATACAGCATAACAAGGTAAATCATCATTTCCTTCTAAGGGACTAACCATCATAATCTTAGGGGGAGGGGGGGCTATGCATTTAAAAAAAATAAAATCAGTGAAAAAAATGTGCTGCCTCATTTACCTTAAAAAATAAAATACTGCTTGCCAGGCGCGGACCGGGGGGGGGGGGGGGGGCAGGCCCCTCACTGCTTTTGCTTTTTTTTTTAATGCCTATAGATGCCGAAAATGCCGTCTGGATCAAATCAGCGGACATTGTCCTTAGCTTGTGTATACGTGGCCTAACACGCTCTACTGCATTGATGTGTATCATGCAGTTAGAGACGGCCAGCACTCGGCAGGGCGTAACCGGGGAAGCTAGTCAAGCGCGACTGACGTCGAATTAATATATTATTTGAAAGGATAGTTATTAGATGTACTTATTAATCCTAAATGATCATCATAACGATAGGCCTACACCGACTGTAAGTGATTCTTTGTGTTACCGTATATATTATCTACATTCATAGCACACAGAGTACATGCCGATATGGTTAATTTTCGTGAAGCACTGAATGAAGCCATAGATATAAGCGTATTAAAGCCATAGGGAAAAATGTGCATATAAGTATAGGCCTAGGCACAGGAAAACTTATGTCAACTTTTGTATTCATCTATTACTAATCTTAATATAAGTTAGGCCTATACCTAAGCCTTCTGAAGCCGCGATAGTCTGTTTTACGTTAAAATTCCCGACTTTGTCACAAATGTAAGACGCTATGAGACAAAAATCACTCAGGTCTTTTTGAAAAATCTGAAGGACGTCTCCTTGCGTAATTAGTTTATCCTTCTTTTTAAAACCTTGTAAATCCATTGGCAATATCATGATCTGATCATGATATTGCCTATGAATTTACCCCGAAATAGTTTCTAGATTTCTATTAAAATATATATATAATTACTCCAAGGACCAATGGAGTATCGCCTGGCTCACACCGCTGGGGATAATTTTATCTCTTGGCTTAGTAAGCTAAGCGATACTTAAATTGAGCTGGTTCTCTATTTAAATTAAACATTTTCAAAGATAGCCTTTTTTCAAGAACTTCTCTTTCAGAGAAAATATGAAAGCGACTGCACTTGCTACTGAAAGATCTGTAACTTTTTATTAAATGAAGTTTTTAAGCTGTTAATGTAGGCATAGTATTTGTTTGGTTTTTTTTCTGCCTTTATTTATTTTCTTTCTGAATTAGGTATGACCATGTCATAATAATGTTGATTACCAGTAACAATATATATTAGCAAGTAAAGGTCACAAATACATATTTCCAGGAATTATTTGTCGCTGACTCATTTTTTCTTTGATTCATTTTATGTGAATTGAATCAGATACATAGCGGAGCTTGATTTATGGAGCCCAGTTTAGTGAAGTTTGCATCCCAGAAAATCCAAATGGTTGTCATGAAAATGCAATTGCAAACGCCAGGAAAACGCATCTGAGAGCATTTATTTTTTTATTTTCCGGGGGGAGACCCCCCCCCCCAAGCTTCGTACCTTCCGCACTCGCATTCGGGCTTCGCCCGCAAGTCGCTGACGCTACACACACACACACATTGAAAAAACAAACAAACAAACAAACAAACAAACACAAAAAAAAAACAAAAACAAAAAGCAAAAAACAAAAAACAAAAAAAAAACCAAAGAAAAACTGGATCCGCCCCTGAGACCTAGCTACAGAAGAAAATTATAAACTCTGAACTGGGACAACTGATTAAAATGGCCAAGCCTTCCCCCTCATGGTTACTGGTTTCTTCTTTGTTTTGTTTATGTTTGTTTTTTTGTTCCCCGCCCCCCCCCCTTTTTTTTTTTTTTTTTTTGCTTTATGTTTGTTAGTGTTAGTCAGTTTCTTTGTTGCTTTTTCGTTGGTTTTATGCAGACATAGCTTAGTGCTTATTGTAATATTATGTGAAAATATTAGAAAAATCCATTTAAGGGGCGAATGTGCAAGGACGAAAAATAACAAAGAATACAGAAGAAAACTATAAATTCTGATTTGGGACAAATGACTAAAATGGCCAAGCCTTTCCCCTGATGGTTTCCTTTTTTTTTTTTTTTTTTTTTTTTTTTTTGTCGGGGGTGTTTTGATGCGTGCGTTTGTTTGTTTGCTTGCCTTTTTTATGTTAATATTTTTATATTTTTTTTTTGTCTTTGCTTGTTTTTTTCCTTTTTTTTTCTTGTTCTTCTTTCGTTTTGTGGGATTTAGTTTTTCTCTGTTTTTGTTTGGTCCATGGAGACCTAGCTCAGTGGTTGTTGTAATATAGAATGATCTGGCATAAACAATTTTATATTTAGCATTATTATTAGTTTGAAATTTTTTAACCAGGAAAAGCCATGTACAATGTCATTCCTAAGTTTCCTATTTCCTCCATCTGCAAGTCCTTCAACTTATCTAACGATAACAAATAGGGATGCCTCTCTCGTTGACTCATCTTCAGGCAAATGGGAATGAATTTCATCGAAAATTGTTGGTGCATGTTATCTGTGTGAAAAGAAATACCTCGCACTTCTGTCTTCAGCATTTGGCAAACTAAATCATCGTCTTCATTCTGTGATTAAAAATTTATGTGCATTTCTTCGAATGGGTTTTTAAGCACGGTTTTACTTAGGCAAACAGTGTCAATATATTTTAGCGAATCATGTTTTTCGATCCGATCTATTTTGTATTTATTTTTTATTGCGTTTATGTGTGCGATGCAAAATCCGGAACTATCAAGCTTCCCTGTTTCCAGTAGAACAAGGAGCTCAATGGATAAGCTCTGCTGCTCTTAAACTTGGTTTAAATAAATTTTATTTCGAAAAGGGATTTGGGAACAGGCGAGCCCTATATTACCCTCTCTCGATTTTAACATTTTGTTGCCAAACTAATAGCTGTAGTAGTACGCCAAGGATCATCGTAGTTATCGTCGTGCTCGTCGTCGTCGTCGTCGTCATCGTCATCATCATCATCATCATCATCATCATCATCATCATCATCATCATCATCATCATCATCATCATCATCATTATTTGAGTCTGATGAGACCCCTGGTTTGATGGCCCATCGTCGATATTTGCTACCCCATGCAGCCAACTACGAGACTGCTTGGGTTAAGAGGTGTTGAACCTTCAGCACCCCTTGGCCCTACAACATTTTCTTGCGTCCTGGTGTTAGGCTTACAACTAGAGTGAAGTTTGGCACCCAGCACTTAGTAGTTTGACATTTGTCTGTCCCGTGGCCCACTTATCAGAATATACTCTTTGCCTTGCGAGTTAAACAGTTATAATCATGTCTAAACAACGAATGTTTCTCTTGATAGCTCAGATGTTATTTGCACCGTGGACTTCGCTATCCTTTCTCTCTGTGCGCTGCATACTTATTTCATGAAGGTGTCTACATCGTGCCGTCCATACCTCGTAAAGCTGTTCTGTGGTCATTATAAGGCTGCAGAAGATTTTTTCAGTATAACCTTACTTTTAGATGAATATAAAGACATCTATTTTATTGATCTATCTTTATCGACAAAAGCATATTTTCATGTCCCAGTGAGTTAACCTCCCTTTTGCACAGACCGACAACGCACCCAATCAGTTGCTTTCAAAGCGGAGAAAATTCTATGTCGCTTTTGGCAGTCCAGCTCTGGGGCACCTTTGCATAAAGCCTGTATGACCCATCGCAAGCACGAATTCTATCAACAGCCGTTTGCAAGCTGCCTTAACCCTTTCCCCCTTGAATTGAGACTGAGTCAACAGCTTTCCTTGGCATGGGTTCGGCACTTAGGAAAGCTGTTTAGCTGGGGCACGTGATCTTGATAGGTCTCATCTGCAATTCTCAGTCAAACTGTTTTTCATTACTGTTGAAATTGGTTGAATTCGTTGAAGCAGACGACATTTGACCACCAGCCGGTTTTTGCCGGTTTAAGGGGGAAAGTGTTAACGTGTTTTTCGCATTGCTGTTTTTCCTGCTTCCAAATGGGTAGTCATTTGAGAGGAAGTTCGATTATAATGTACACATATAAAAGCTTGTTGCAAATAGCATTAGTGGGTAGAAAATTAGAAGTCCAATTAGGTACATTACTTTAAAGACAAAATGTATATGATCCATGTGTAACCAGGTGTATTTGCTCCTGGTAAAGATACCGTGTATATGACGTGTGGTATTGTTTTGTACTTTTCGTTGTGTGAGCAGTTATTAATAGGATAAGTTTGAAGTCTCCTACAATGACGTGAATACATTGTAAGGAAATTATAGATTCGGTTACAGCTTACCAATGTAGACTACAATAGCTAAATCCACTCTGGTCGGATAAAGGTGAGGGGAAAAACAATACAAAACCAAAAAAAAAAAAATCAAACAAAAAAAAAAAAAAAAACAAAAAAAAAAAAAAAAAAAAAATCAAACAAACAAAAAAAAAAAAAACCAGAACGACATAACAAACAAAGAAAAAACAAGAGAAAAGCAGATGTGACATAGTTAGGAATGTATGACGCTAAGTGTAACAAAATTTCGAGTGTTTTTCAAGAAAACTCGAAGAAGGAGATAGTATTGCCAAATATGGAAGAAAGAGGTTGAACATGCTTTTGTTGTGTAGATCACAGAGATGCCAACAACAAAAATGCCATTTCAGGGACATCTAAGTGAGAACACCAGGGACAGAGCATACTTAACAAAGAATATAGAAGAAAGTACTCAGTTTCAATGTGGGACAAACACCGTAAAGTGGTCAAAATTTCAGCCAATTTCAGGTACTGTCCGTGATGATGAGGGACAATTGGCATCTCTGAGATCATGCTCCTAAATAACCGAGTGGATGTTTCAGGGTAGACCTTTGGGATGGATAGCTTATGTACAATCATTCTTTCACTAAAAAAATTGAGGTTTCGCGAGATAATCTTCCACAAATAAAACATTAAAGTACAATCAAATATCAACTCGCCAGATAAATCCTAGAAAAATTTAGCATTAAAATTGTATCATAAACACTCGATGGTTTACACATATGAGGATATAGAAACATGTACGGTTGAATATTGAGTATATTAGCGTTGTTTAATAATTGAGAGAGGCAAACATAAAAACGAACATCGAGATGAAAGGTTATGTATATTTTGTAAACGTGACCACGTACAGGACGAATTGCATATCTTATGTGACTGTTATTTGTATAATAACATAAGGAGTGAATTTTACAGTAAAATCGGGGAAATAATACCTAATTTAACATATCAACCAGAAGAGATTGAATTGAAGGATAATATTGAATCCAGCTGGGAAATTCCATTGCCAATGTTGTGGCTAATTTTTTTTTCTCATTGTTTTCATTACAGCGTTTTCAACAGCCAATTATAGTTGACGTCAACAAATTTCTACATACATTTACATGTTAAAATCCTGTTGTCCATGTGAATTTATTATGTATTATCATGGGTTCTTTTCGGGCGAAACAAAGATAAATTAAGATTTTGATGTATATATTGAATGTTTGTCTCGTATACCTAAGAAGCCCGTAGATTATTATTATTATTATTATTATTATTATTATTATTATTATTATTATTATTATTATTATTATTATTATTATTATTATTATTATTATTATTATTATTATTATAAAACCAAAAACAATCATGAAAAAAGTGAAAACGGTTGAGCGTTAGCCTGGAGCGCTGATTGTTGGGATATAATTTGACAAAAATTGTAACTGTCTATTCTGCAAGTCAAATTTCATCAAGAGCAAAGATTTTCAGAGTAACGTTGCTGAAAAAAATTCAAATTGGGAAACCCCCGATCGGAAAATTTCGTAATGTCTTGTTAATCTTCAAATATCATTTATTTGATATCCTGCATGAAATGTAAATCAAAATATGTGGGTCTAATTACTCAATCAGTTAAAAAGAGATTAATGGTCCTTTAACTACAATGAAAAATAAAAAATTAAACACTGTTTTGTGTGACCATTTTAATTCTGAGGAACTTTCACATTTGGATTGCGAGATACAAATTATTGATTGCATAGAGCTAAATTTGTTAGACCAGTATAGTTATGTTAACACAAGAAAATTATCACAAATGGAAGATTTTTGGATCAAAACACTTAATTCAGCTTTTCCCTTTGGGATCAATGACAGAATTTTAGGCTTCGGTGATATTAAGAATTTAGACTCTGCACCTTTTTGAAGCAGTCACGCACCTTTTCATAATAATCAGGCTGGTATTAAAAAAAGAAGAGGGAGAAGTCACGGACAAAGAAAATCAAGAAAAAACATGAATTTAAGGAACGTCGATACAAAACACCTTGTTCAAAATTTACTACAGGCTTTCTCCAATGGTATAGATCAATTTCGTATAGCTCTTAAAACACTATCATTCCGAGAAATAACAAGAATCAATGAATGTTTGGGTCATGATTTTTCAAAACACGCATTTCCGCAATTTTTTGTGAGATTGTGTATGTTAACACAACAACCAGAAATCAGATTCTATCAAGAAAAAACGGTTCAAATGTTTTGCAGCATTCCTTTTAAAAGCCAAAATTTTTGATTCACTGAACATACAGTCCCTTTTCAAATTGAAATTTGTTTGTAGCATGATTCCCAAAGAATGCAAAATAAAAGATCCCCCTATTATTTCCAATAAATATGGCAACAATATTGGACAAAGTATCATGAATTACAAGAAATTTCTGGCTTCAATTACTCTTGAGGATATCACAGCCAATCGAAACTGTGCCTGTATGTTTAAGAGTAAATATTTTTATTTTGTTGATGCACACCACAAACATGTATTAACAGGAAATTTGGATATAATGCAAAATTCAATTTTAAGAATTGAAGAAAAAAAGGTTAAAAATTTCGGATATGTCCTAAGTGGAACATTGACAGTATTTTTCAGGATACATGTGATGCATTTCATTCATACTGTATGAAATGGGCAAAGAAAAAAATTGAATTTCTGAAATTTTAACGATGGTTATCAAACATAAAAATAGTCTTTAGAAATAGAATCTATCGTTACAAACCCCGCATTAAGAATTCCAATATGGTAAATCTAAAACAGCCTAAAGTTTCGAAAGCAGTCCAACAGCTACAACAAAGGTTTGTAATCACTAACATTGATAAGGTAGGTAGCCATTTTGGGATCAACTGCAAAAAAAATATTACCTGGTAGTTTTGAAAAATGTACTTGGTATAAACAACATTTCAGACATATGAGGAAATGGCGTATATAAATTACACAAACAATCCATTGATAGTTTGACAGATACACATAAAGATAACATTAAAGAAAATTTTAGTATCAAAATTTCTGAAGACGACTCGTCTATTCCACTTTTGTTCTGGATACCCAAATTACATCAAAACCCTTTTAAATCTAGATTTATAGCTGGTGCTTCAAAATGTGCAACAAAGCAATTCTCTAAGGAAGTAACATTGTGTTTGACTGCAATTAGGAATCCTTTCCATAAATACTATAATGCATTTTCTAGAAACTGTGAAATAAATTGGTTTTGGAGTATAAGCAATTCTTCCGAGTTTGTATTTAACTCAAAAATTTAAAAGCAAAAAAAAAAAAAAAAAAAAAAAATCCAATATTTTTAATTTTCTACACTGTACACAAATTTACCCATAGATGAAGTCGAAAGGTCCCTTTCAAAACTAATAAGCAAAATATGTAAACATAATGGTAAACCATACATAAATATTAATTCATATTTAAATTAAGCATATTGGTCACACAATAAATATTGAAAATGTAACGTGAAATCTTACACTGTTGAAACATTGATAGATGCTATATATATATATTTTTTTTAATGATACATTTTTTCAATGCGGAACATTGGTTTTTCAACAAATAAAAGAAATTCAAATGGGTAGCAACTGGTCCCCGTTACTGGTAGTTTAACATTTAACCTGGCTTGAATTTAAGTATATGAATAGATTGATGAAAAAGGACTTTCAAATGGCTATAGATTATCAAACAACGCAAGATATATTGATGGCATTGCTTGTGTAAATGTACAAAATTTCAGTGAAATTGCTAAAGAAATTTACCCAAAAGATAATCCTATGGCGGGTAACATATCAGATGGTTTCATATATATGTCTCTGGACTTGGACATTAGGTCAACATATGCACTGTATTGCCATATATACATATACAGTGGAAGCAGTCACTAACAGTTGCAAAGCCTGATATCCAATAACTTTGTTAAAGATTAACATATCCACATTATTTTCGCAAACTTTCATTGTCTAAAGTCCCAAAAAACGTAAAATTAAAGTCCAACTATTTTCTGATACAAAATTTAAGCAATTCTGTTTGACCATTCTGGACAATAAGTCAAAAATAGCTTTCACACACAAAATTTCATGAAAAATAGGAAGAAATTGCAGCGCCACTTGGTGGCCAAAATAAAAACTAGTTGATCCTAGGTGAGCCGATGTGCAATGTCAAAATGATTGGCCAAGTAGTTCTTGAAGTGAAAAAAAAATTGTCAAAAAATAAATTTAATAAAAACCTAAATAAAATAAAAAAAAATCGTTGAGTCTGCTTCTTCGCAAACTTAGTAGAGGTCTACCCGGGAAACATCCATGTGAAAAATATCCCATCCAACGGTTTTTTTAGAAGAAGTCGAAAATGTAAAAAGTCTAACTACAAACGGATGGACGGACGACGGACAAAAAAGGATTCTATAAGCTCTACTGACTGTCAGGTCAGCAGGGCTAAAACTGAAGAGGATTTTAAACAAGACGAAGGCCGAACTGAGAATAATGTCAATAATAGGGGTCCCCTTCACCCTAGTCTCGCTGGTAGTGTTCAGATGTTGAAGATTGCCCAACATCAACCACTTAACGTAGTTTAACTTTCACATTTGTCTATATAAACATATACAAGGGCCCAGATTCAATATTGAAATACGAAATATCCATAGTTCGTTTGGCCAAATACCTAGCAGTAAATGGGAGAATAAGAAAAACTTTACTTGCTTGACTTTCACTGAAAAGATACCTCACAAAAGAAGTTTGAATTTTGGTGACGATATCAAGGTTTACAGTGATGAACATAGGATCTTATAAGTGTGCTTAATCAACACAATTTCAAATTTTTGGCTTTCATATTCGTGTCATTGCATGCACCTGTACCACAATAGCAATTAATTGGTGTTACTTTTGATACCTCTGTTTGCAATATATTTAAAGATATTCGACATTTTAAGTTCAGACGTATGCCTAACTAGCAGGTAATCAGATATCATTAGCATCAAAGACACACCCAGATTTTAACACAATTCGAAGGTTTATTTATACAGTGAAACTCTTACGACTGGTAAAAGATGCCTACTGTAGGACATCCGTTTACAATGTATACACAATGTTATTATCCAAAGGTAATAATTGCATTTAAAGCGTATAGCTATTATATAAATAGCGCTGCAGTGAAATTTTACTGTCTTTGTCCCTATATCGTCTGGGGAATAATGGAGGAAAGAAGCTAGCAAAGATAATTTGCTGGACAGCAAATCTGTGATACGATTTTTTAAGTGCTTTGACTATTTCCTTTTGTATCTGTATTTCAAATGCAACTTCGATGGAGAGGCAAGAGGCAAACCAGACGCAAGATAAAAAGGGATCCGGGGTTGCAGTGAACAGTTGTGTGTCTTATGGAATAACTTGTGGATGGGATTCCTGCCAAGAAAATAACATAGTGTAGGAAATCATATGGGCCATCAACAGGCAATTTCAACAACCATACAGTTAATCTCGATACAAAGGAGTCAACAATTCAATAAACACGTTTTTTTGATCATGTTACATATGATATACATGACAACTCTAGTGAACATATCAATATCATCATGACTTCACTAGCATTAAAATCAGAAAAGCTTAATGAACCAATATGCAGACACTGGTTGGATGTCTTGCCTGCCAGGCTGAAGCAGTACTTGCACTAAAGCAACTCACCTCGTTGCTTTTGTACACCATCTCCATGGCTACACAAAAAACTGTACAAACCTGTTGATCTGGTTGTACTACTGAAAGTTACACCTCCTCCCCCATCTAGTTTTGAACATATTTAGTATTTAAAATTTGTATTGTACCTAATTAACATTACTTAGAATTCAACAATTTCTGTTCTGTATTCATTGCATGTGGAGTATAGGGAAGTTGTACGGTTAAATCATTCACAAAAAAGCCTAGGCTTTGTGTACAAGACCCAGGGTTTTGTCCAAATCTGTGGGTTTTGCTCACAAAACCCACAAGTTTTTAAACAAAACCTAGGGTATTGTATGTAAAACCGTAAGTTTTGTAACAAAACCCTGACTTTTGCTTGCAAATCCCAGGGTTTTGTAAAATACCCATTATAACAAAACAAGTATCATATTTTAAAATGAAAGTTGTTCAATAATATCCATAAAACCCTTGGTTCTATTATAAAAGCCATGGTTTTGTTCAGTTACCAATCTTGTCATAAAACACACTTTTTTGTTTCAAAACTGTGAGTTTTGTCATGATAACCCTGGGTTTTGCGGTTGTTTTATTGAATTATTTACAAAACCCAGGGTTTGTGACGTCAGAAATCACACCGTTTCGAATAATTTCGCAAATCCCTGAGATTCGTGACGTCTCAAAACCCACGGTTTTGTATTTTACCGTGTTGTATTTAAAATTGGTCACATGGATACACCAATCACTAACAAAACGGCTTGCTTACTAAACTTGCTGTAAACCAACATCATGCTAAGGATTAGCGTCTGGTTCAGCGGTATCTGGAGGGTGCTTGTGACGATTCTAGCACAGAACAACCAATATGCATAAAAACTACCACAAACTATACATTTTTGGAAAGCTAAAAAACTACTGATTCGTTTTTCTCCCACTGCCCTGTGTGTGTGTTTGTTGTCCTATGTTGATGCAGCAATCGTACCAAGTGCCATCCTCTTTTTCAAAACACCTTGAAAAAAGTTGGATTGTCTCTCTCTCTCTTTTTTATTGTTTTTTTTTCAAATTTTGTTTGTTTGTTTTGTTTTCTTTTGGTTTGGGTTTTTTTGAGGGGGGGTGTTTGCTTTGTTTTTTGTTTGTTTGTTTGCAGATGTAAAGACATTAAACTTAGTGGAAAACTGTTCCTAAGAATGTAAACTGAAAGCATATGTCTCAGATTTTCAATAACAAGTGTAGAGTTGTGAGGAAAATGATTCAAAGTCTGGTCCCTTTGATGTATTCAATAAGTGTTGTTGATGCAACTTCAAACGTGAATAGCACCGTAACAAAACATAAATCACAGAAAGTGCGACACACTTTTTCAGTTGACATTGTGATGAACAGTTTGCCATTTACGCCCGTTAAATGTTAAAACGCAGCTAAACAAAAAGTGTATCTTGCCGATATTCACTATTATATTTCCCTTGTGGTTAGAAAGTAAATTTGATTGAAACATATTTATTTAAACTGAATTCCCTTGATAGTACACAGACAAATCTGGGGGCTCTTAAGGTGGAGGCTGTGAAGCTAGTGCACAGTGAGACTGACAACTTTGGATCTATATTACCCATTTAATTGTTTCACAAGTACATTAAACCTATATATTTTCCGATTGGTACTTATCCATAGATATGCACCCAGAGTTTGTTTGTTTGTTTGTTTTTTTAATTTTATAGCATTCTTTCTGACTCGATAGGATTTTTACATTATTTGCACAGAAGTTGCACAAAATTGTGTGTGTGTTTTTTTCAAGTTGAAATCAGACGAAATTTAAGATATATATCCAATGCCCAGGATCGAATTCAATTGTTAGTCCTGAAATAGCACAAATCAAAAGTCTTCTAATTTAGTCCTGACAGTTTGTTCATTTTTTTCCATAAATTGCTCCAAATGGCACAGAAGGGGCTGTCAGAAAAAAATCCTGGAAACCGCTCCTGGATATGATATTTTTCTTTTGATGTCCATTGATTTTAATGTGATAGGGCAATTCATATATTTGTGAGGCGAGATACAAATTGCGGAGGTTGAGCAACAAAAAAAAAAAAAAAAAAAAAAAACAGTTCCAAGAGAATTGCATTGAAAGGAAAAGTTGCCAATTCTTACACATTTATGGCAGTAATTGGACACATACTCATTTTTCATGTCCTATATTTTAGTTATTGTGTGAAATAAACTCGTAGTGTTACCTCTGTGATGTTGCCATTAAAAAAAGTATATTTTGTGGCTTAAATCTCGACTTTTTTAACATGGGAACATCACACTTGGCTTGTTTGGGCGTGGGTTCACATGCGGCTTTCCACATTTGGGGACCAGTAAGTGGATTGTGGTAATTTATTTTTACATCAATAGAGAATTTCAAAGTAACCAGAACAATGGTAGTGATTAGTCTGAGCTGGCCCATTCTTCTCCCCACGGCTAATGGTTTCCTGTGAGTGACCCTTGTCAATAGCTCAGTTGTTTTCCAGGAGTCATGGACTAATAACTGTGTAAACAATGACATGGTTCATTACTATGCCCATGCAAACAAACCCATGTGCTCAGCAGTGCTTAAACTTTTCAGTGTGAACAAAAGTTTGAGATCAATTTTCTCATATAAATTTTGTGTTCACACATCTGAGTTTTCGGGAGCATGTAGTTTAAGTATCAAACCGTCAAAAAAATTGAAACAGTGATTGGAGGTTATCCAAAATTACTGGTTTCAGATCCTCCACCTTAAGACGAGCAAAAGGCACAAAGTATTCCCATGACACACAGGACTAAACAATACAATTGGTAAGAGAAACATATCTCAGAAACAGTCTAGGATATGTACTTATGGCACCAGATGCCGGAAAAATAGCTCAGGATTCAAATCTCCTAGATGATGCCATGTAATTTTGCACAGCATCAAAAATTGTCATATTACCATCTTGACTTTAGTCGCCATGTGATGATACCTATGCGCTGTGAAGAGAGGACAGGACAAGAAAACGTGATGGATATCTTCGCTTTGAAAAGAACATGCACAATCTGGTGAGGGGATTATATTAATTTTATAAAGATGGGAATTTATCTGTGAGTAGCCAAGGCGCAACTGAGTCTGACATATATTTGGGAAACGCTTTCCGTGTGCAAAATAAGAGGGTTTAATGTCAAGAGATACCAAGGTAGATTTCAATTTGGATTTGATACCGATTCCCTAATGTCAAGCGGTAGGTTGTTCCAAAGGTTAATGTAGGAAGGCAGGAAGGAGTCGCCGTAATCTGTAGTTTTTAAATTTACATGTCCACTATTGAGGCAGTTACGCAAGTTAAGATTCGTGGTGTGTGCCTCAATTCACTAGTGCAATTCCGGGCAGTTCCATACTGAACGGCCCCCAGAGATGATGACAAGCCGTCCGTGCAATTATCAAAATGTACACAACCATATTCAATGATAGGCCTAGTCGTTGATATGTAAAGGCGTATAAGGGCTTTGCGGGATAGTTTGCATTTCAGTCTGCACAGCAAGGCTAATCGTTGGCTTGATTTATTGATGATACGAGTCATAGGGGATTGCCCTGACAAATTATGTGTAAGTATAATTCCTAGGCGTGTATGTTCGTTTGCTTCAGGTATTGTTGTTTTTCCTATAAAGAGAGGAGGGTGAGTCGGTTTGTCTTTTTTGGAGGAAAAAAAATAATATATAGGGATTGAATACCACAGCTTTGAATAAGAGGTATTGAAATGCTCAACGAAGTAACAGGATTATGGATAATTTCAATAATGATGGTGTCGTCAGCAAAGAGTTTGATATCACATGCTATGCCGTCCGTGATGCCATTTATAAAAACAACAAAGAGCAGTGGGCCAAGAATGGAGCCTTGTGGTACACCAGCTTCAACAGGCAGCCAAGAGGTAGTTTGACCACAGAAGGTGGTGAGTTGTAAACGATATAACAGGTAACTGCAGATGAAGTAACCTCTTCATGTTGACTTTGTACTACAGGACGGTTGTACACTTCA